>JBBBDQ010000736.1:1285000-1335000 GCA_037127315.1 Ascarosepion bandense
CTCTTCTTTTTAATCAAGTCAACCCATGCAAGACGGGACCGTCAGTAGTGTGCAGAGAATTGCAGTGAGAGAAAGACTGGGTATAGGGGTATTGAAAAAAGGATAAAAGATGAAATGGATTCAAGAATATAAATGCCAATTAAAATTTTTCCTGGGAGCATATTAAAGCAGTAAAAGAAATGAATATTTAATTTAACAGATTCAACAAAAAATAAATTAAAAATCAAGGGTTAATCATGTCCAGATTTTGAAAATTTTTTGGATACCATCTCTGCCAAGTTATATTATAGTGTTAAAAAAAATAAATTGTTCACCATTTAAAAAAAAAAGCTTTGCAAACTATTTTGCTTTAACATAAAAAAATAAAAACCCAAAGAGAATAAAAAAAAGGGTGGTTGGTTGGTTGTTTTGTTTTTATGGCATATCAACCTCGGAGGGTCATTTATTGCTAACTAAATTTTGATTTATTTATTGCTGGTAATACCTTTTTCTTTCAACAATTTATTGTTTTTTATATAAGTTTTGTGTCTAATAATACTTTTTTCTTTTCGAGTATCAAGATTCATTGGGATTTGTTTTTTAAGGGCAGGGTCCCCAAGTCCTACCCTGTTATTTAACCCATAACTGGAGGGAAGGGATAGATTAATACCTTTCCCAAGGGTACCAGTGCTTAAGTGAATACAGGGTATTCAACTGGAATTCGAACTCAGCTCACCGATTTCTCTTTCCGAGCCGTTATCCACTGCACCACAATGCACATCCGTCACTATATGCTTACAGCACCTGGTATTCCCAAGCAGTCACCCATCTAAGTACTGACTAGGCTCAACGTTGCTTAACTTCGGTGATCGAGCGAGAACCGGTGTATGCAACGTGACATGGCCGTAAGCACGCACATCCGTCACTAAACACTTGCAGCACCTGGTATTCCCAAGCGGTCACCCATCTAAGTACTGATTAAAAAAGGAATACGGGTAGACCTAAGGTTATGTCATTTCAAGTTAAGTCATTCTTGCTTGATTATACGTTGTTTGTCAAAAAATATATGGAAAAATATTAATCAAATTTAAGTCATTTTATTCAACTTTATGTCTGTCCATCACAAATATTGAAGTTGTAACATGTTATTTGTGGTTTAGCCTAGTGACAAGTAAATGAGTGGCTTGAGTGTATGCACTCAGGTACCCATATTATAACTGACCTTGTGTCACAGCTCACCCCAGTAAGGTGGGGGGGTAAATAAATGCTTACGTACACATTTACAAGGACTTCTCTTTCTGTTGTATGCTAAAGAACTTAAGCGTTCAGCACAAGAACTTTCTGATATGAATTTATGAACTCTTTAAATATTGTACATTTTATTTTAAGAGATACTAGCAGGATAGCCCAGCATTGCTCAGGCGGAATGAAAGCTTTAAAACTAATCCCTGGTCCCGGAGCTCAGACTCTTTGGACATTGGCATGAAAGACTAAAAAGGAATAGTTGTTTCCAGTTAAAGCGAAACCATAGACTGAAAGAAAAATGAATGGATGTAAGTCAAATTTTGATTTCCTGGTATCGATATCAAGTAAGTTTTTTTCGTTGTAAACTGAATTTTGAAGGCCAAATAAGTCCTCTGAGTAAATGGTATCATGGCTGAGACTAAGAACTACAATTATATTTACTTATAGCCAAACCCAAAGCAAAAACTAAAATAAAAGGGCTAAATACAGATATACAGGCAGATAAACAGACACACACACGCACACACAAACATCTTGCCTTTTATATATATATATTATCAATTTTCTGCACTATTGTAAGAGCTGCAACTGTGAAACTTCTGAATATCATTTCTTATGTCTTTTTGTATGAGTGTATCAAATTTGATTGAAATCGGACCACTCCTTCTATAACCCAATTTTTTCGATTATCGATATATGATATCTATTGGGGGTACCGCGACATAAATCCTAGCTGAAAAAAACAATCACAGATGCTTATAGTCCAACTGTGTCAATTTTCAAGAAAATCGGTTCAGCCGTTTCGGAGTCTATAGGGAATGGACACACACACACACACACACACACACACACACACACACACACACACACATACACACACAGTTCCATTTATAAATAAGTTTACATAAAATTTTCTCACAATATGCATTATACGTATTTGTACTAATTATCTTTGCATGCATTTTTAAAAGGTCAGAAATTAGTGTATAGTGGTATTAAAGATGTTATTCGAAGATAACGACCTTCAGCTCATGTGTAAACTGTACAATATGAAAGGAACCAAAGACAATGAAAATATAAATATACCATTCGGCTATGCATTAAGTATTTCTGCTTATCTGATCTAGTTTTTTATTTAGATATTCTTGATAAAATACAAAGAATAATATGCAATATTATTAGTCCTGACCTGGCATCTTAGCTTCAGTCACTTTCCCACCATCGTAATATAGCTTACCAGTGCCTTTTCTTTGAATATTTCATCATAACTGTTCTAATGAATTTTCTTCTAGACTTTTTTTTAGTTTATTGGACTGTTATGTGATATCTGTTCTTAAATATGGCAGTGAATGCTGGACAATCTCCTCAAAGATGAAGGAAATACTTGAAGCAACCAAAATGTGGTTCTACAGAAGGATGCTGAGAATACCATGGAGACATGGAAAACCATGATCGCCTACATCTTGAAGGAACAAGGCACATAGAAGAAGAATATATATGCCAACTGTTTATAAGAAATTATAATGTGGATATAAAATGGGGGATCAATGCTATATTATAATCAATATATAAACTGATCCCCCATTTCGTGGCCACGCTAGTTTCCATACATTTATAATCTAGATGTATTGTGTTGAGCTAGTGGATGACAGAATAAGGGTTGTGTGGTGTAACAGGAGAAAGCGTGCTAAGAGCCACCAGGAGTAGGGAGACGTGGAAGGCCATGATCGCCTACGTGCTGAAAGGACAAAGCGCATAGAAGAAGAATATCTATGCCAACTGTTTATAAGAAATTATAATGTGGATATAAAATGGGGGATCAATGCTATATTATAATCAATATATAAACTGTCCCCCATTATGTGACCATGCTAGTTTCTATACATTGACAAGGTTTTGGAGAGGATGGACACAAAAAGGAAACTGATACTTAACATCAGGAAAAGACAGCTAATGTTTTTGGTATATGTAATGAGAAAAGGGGGTTTGGAGAATCTGATGCTCACAGGACAGAGAAAAAGAGGGACAAGGAAAAGCAACGCATGACATCCCTGATGGACTTGAACAGATAGATGGTGGATTTGAGTTTGAAGTATCAGGAGAAGGGATATTAAGAGCAACAAGAGATAGGGAGAAGTGGAGGGCCATGATCGCTTACGTCCTGAAGGGTCACAATACATAGAAGAAGAAAAAGATTTCATATTTGTTTTTGCATCTAGATGAGTGTGTGTTTGGGTGAGTATTTGCTTGAATAATAGCTCTTAATTACGTAGTCCAGTTAAATGATGTATCTCTCACATTTAACGATCCTGGTGGATTTTTTATTACTAACACAATAGAAGCCTTAACTATGTTTCCAACTATTATATTCAGTCAGTCAGTTGCATGCCATATGTGATACATGCTTGGACGATCATGTCTCAAAAGAGACATGACTGACTGGGCAGAAGATTATCCCGCAATAAGTTGCCTTTACTTTCTGCGGTAGACTGGTTGCCAGCCAAGGCTATAGAACCCAATCTGTCCTGTTATTTGACTCATAGCTAGAAGGGGAAGAGCTGTATTATGTAGTAATTAGTGGGGGATCAGTTTATTACTTCATAACAATATAAGATTGATCCCCCACTTTATACCCAGTAGAAGTTTTAATCATATTTCTATTACATTCAGTCAGTCAGTTGCATGCCATATGTGATACATGCTTGGACAATCATGTCTCAAAAGAGACATGACTGACTGGGCAGAAGATTATCCCGCAATAAGTTGCCTTTACTTTCTGCGGTAGACTGGTTGCCAGCCAAGGATATAGAACACAATCTGTCCTATTATTTAACCCATAATTGGAGGGAAGAGATGGATTGATACCTTTCCCAAGAGTGTTTGTACATAAGTGAATGCAAGGCTCCCTGATTTTGCGTTCCAAGTCGATATCCACTGTACCACAGCACACACCCTTACTAATATGACTAGTTTAAATAAAGGCTGATTTATAATAGCAAATGATACGATACAGGGTGTCCATAAAGTCCGTGTGCACTTTAATAATTTATAACTTTATAGTGCCCACAAATTTTATCAGCCCCTTGTATAAAACACAGCAATTTCAATGCGTCTTGACCGAACCAAATTTTAAATCTTTTACAGCAGCCAATGGTATTATGGATAGGAGGCTTTGTACTGCTATTTATTTTTTAAAGGTTTAAATAATTTTTCAATATTTTTTGTTTTTTAACCACAGGATGAACAACATGATGAAGTGATTTCAGTTGAAGAGAGAGAGACTAATGGAAGAACAGACCGTTTCTATGAAAGGGCATTTGCTGAAAGTAAAAGGTATTCAAATAATTTTTTACAAAGATTACTTCACTTCCAATATTTAGTTACTCCATTGATAAATTCTACAATGATATCATTTTATACACAACACATATAAAGTGTGAAAAAGTACAATGTTATGATTTTTATCTTTTAAAAGAATTTCTCCAGAAAGAAATATAAACAAAAATGGACTGAGATATTAACAGAGTGAGGAAGATATATATATATATAAAAGAGATAGATAGATAGATAGATAGATATGAACAGATTGAGATAGATAGAGATAGATAGATTGATAGATAGATAGATAGATAGATAGATAGATAATGAACGGGCTGAGATAGATAGATAGATAATGAACGGGCTGAGATAGATAGATAATGAACGGGCTGAGATAGATAGATAATGAACGGGCTGAGATAGATAGATAGATAGATAGATAGATAGATAGATAGATAGATAGATAGATAGATAATGAACAGGCTGAGATAGATAGATAGATAGATAGATAGATAGATAGATAGATAAATAGATAGATAGATAGATAATGAACGAGCTGAGAGAGATAGATAGATAGATAGATAGATAGATAGATAGATAGATAGATAGATAATGAACAGGCTGAGATAGATAGATAGATAGATAGATAGATAGATAGATAGATAGATAGATAGATAATGAACAGGCTGAGATAGATAAATAGATAGATAGATAGATAGATAGATAATGAACAGGCTGAGATAGATAGATAGATAGATAGATAGATAATGAACAGGCTGAGATAGATAGATAGATAGATAGATAGATAGATAGATAGATAGATAATGAACAGGCTGAGATAGATAGATAGATAGATAGATAGATAGATAGATAGATAGATAGATAGATAGATAGATAGATAATGAACAGGCTGAGATAGATAGATAGATAGATAGATAGATAATGAACAGGCTGAGATAGATAGATAGATAGATAGATAGATAGATGAACAGGCTGAGATAGATAGATAGATAGATAGATAGATAGATAGATAGATAGATAATGAACAGGCTGAGATAGATAGATAGATAGATAGATAGATAATGAACAGGCTGAGATAGATAGATAGATAGATAGATAGATAGATAGATAGATAGATAGATAGATAATGAACAGGCTGAGATAGATAGATAGATAGATAGATAGATAATGAATGGGCTGAGATAGATAGATAGATAGATAGATAGATAGATAGATAATGAATGGGCTGAGATAGATAGATAGATAGATAGATAGATAGATAGATAGATAGATAGATAGATAATGAATGGGCTGAGATAGATAGATAGATAGATAGATAGATAGATAATGAATGGGCTGAGATAGATAGATAGATAGATAGATAGATAGATAATGAATGGGCTGAGATAGATAGATAGATAGATAGATAGATAATGAACAGGCTGAGATAGATAGATAATGAACAGGCTGAGATAGATAGATAGATAGATAATGAACAGGCTGAGATAGATAGATAGATAGATAATGAACAGGCTGAGATAGATAGATAGATAGATAGATAATGAATGGGCTGAGATAGATAGATAGATAGATAGATAGATAGATAGATAGATAGATAATGAATGAGCTAAAATAGATAGATAGATAATGAATGGGCTAAAATAGATAGATAGATAATGAATGGGCTAAAATAGATAGATAATGAATGGGCTGAAATAGATAGATAATGAATGGGCTGAAATAGATAGATAGATAGATAATGAATGGGCTGAAATAGATAGATAATGAATGGGCTGAAATAGATAGATAGATAGATAATGAATGGGCTGAAATAGATAGATAGATAGATAGATAGATAGATAGATAATGAATGGGCTGAGATAGACAGATAGATAGATAGATAATGAATGGGCTTAGATAGATAGATAGATAGATAGATAGATAATGAATGGGCTGAGATAGATAGATAGATAGATAATGAATGGGCTGAGATAGATAGATAGATAGATAATGAATGGGCTGAGATAGATAGATAGATAGATAATGAATGGGCTGAGATAGATAGATAGATAGATAATGAATGGGCTGAGATAGATAGATAGATAATGAATGGGCTGAGATAGATAATGAATGGACTGAGCTAGCTAGATAGATAGATAGATAGATAGATAGATAGATAGATAGATAATGAATGGGCTGAGATAGATAGATAGATAGATAATGAATGGGCTGAGATAGATAGATAGATAGATAGATAATGAATGGGCTGAGATAGATAGATAGATAGATAATGAATGGGCTGAGATAGATAGATAGATAGATAGATAATGAATGGGCTGAGATAGATAGATAGATAGATAATGAATGGACTGAGCTAGCTAGCTAGCTAGCTAGCTAGCTAGATAGATAGATAGATAGATAGATAGATAGATAGATAGATAATGAATGGGCTGAGATAGATAGATAGATAGATAGATAGATAGATAGATAATGAATGGGCTGAGATAGATAGATAGATAGATAGATAGATAGATAGATAATGAATGGGCTGAGATAGATAGATAGATAGATAGATAGATAGATAGATAGATAATGAATGGGCTGAGATAGATAGATAGATAGATAGATAGATAGATAGATAGATAGATAATGAACAGGCTGAGATAGATAGATAGATAGATAGATAGATAGATAGATAGATAGATAATGAACAGGCTGAGATAGATAGATAGATAGATAGATAGATAGATAGATAGATAGATAATGAACAGGCTTAGATAGATAGATAGATAGATAGATAGATAGATAGATAGATAATGAATGGCTGAGATAGATAGATAGATAGATAGATAGATAGATAGATAATGAATGGGCTGAGATAGATAGATAGATAGATAGATAGATAGATAGATAGATAGATAGATAGATAGATAGATAGATAATGAATGGGCTGAGATAGATAGATAGATAGATAGATAGATAGATAGATAGATAATGAATGGGCTGAGATAGATAGATAGATAGATAGATAGATAGATAGATAGATAATGAATGGGCTGAGATAGATAGATAGATAGATAGATAGATAATGAACAGGCTGAGATAGATAGATAGATAATGAACAGGCTGAGATAGATAGATAGATAGATAATGAACAGGCTGAGATAGATAGATAGATAGATAATGAACAGGCTGAGATAGATAGATAGATAGATAGATAGATAATGAATGGGCTGAGATAGATAGATAGATAGATAGATAGATAGATAGATAGATAGATAGATAGATAGATAATGAATGGGCTGAAATAGATAGATAGATAGATAATGAATGGGCTGATAGATAGATAGATAATGAATGGGCTGAAATAGATAGATAGATAGATAATGAATGGGCTGAAATAGATAGATAATGAATGGGCTGAAATAGATAGATAGATAGATAGATAATGAATGGGCTGAAATAGATAGATAGATAGATAATGAATGGGCTGAGATAGACAGATAGATAGATAGATAATGAATGGGCTTAGATAGATAGATAGATAGATAGATAGATAATGAATGGGCTGAGATAGATAGATAGATAATGAATGGGCTGAGATAGATAGATAGATAGATAATGAATGGGCTGAGATAGATAGATAGATAATGAATGGGCTGAGATAGATAGATAGATAGATAATGAATGGGCTGAGATAGATAGATAGATAATGAATGGGCTGAGATAGATAGATAATGAATGGACTGAGCTAGCTAGCTAGCTAGATAGATAGATAGATAGATAGATAGATAGATAGATAGATAGATAATGAATGGGCTGAGATAGATAGATAGATAGATAATGAATGGGCTGAGATAGATAGATAGATAGATAATGAATGGGCTGAGATAGATAGATAGATAGATAATGAATGGGCTGAGATAGATAGATAGATAGATAATGAATGGACTGAGCTAGCTAGCTAGATAGATAGATAGATAGATAGATAGATAGATAGATAGATAGATAGATAGATAATGAATGGGCTGAGATAGATAGATAGATAGATAGATAGATAGATAGATAGATAGATAGATAGATAATGAATGGGCTGAGATAGATAGATAGATAGATAGATAGATAGATAGATAGATAATGAATGGGCTGAGATAGATAGATAGATAGATAGATAGATAATGAATGGGCTGAGATAGATAGATAGATAGATAGATAGATAATGAATGGGCTGAGATAGATAGATAGATAGATAGATAATGAATGGAAGACAGAGATAGATAGATAGATAGATAGATAATGAACAGGCTTAGATAGATAGATAGATAGATAGATAATGAATGGGCTGAGATAGATAGATAGATAGATAGATAGATAGATAGATAGATAGATAATGAATGGGCTGAGATAGATAGATAGATAGATAGATAGATAGATAGATAGATAATGAATGGGCTGAGATAGATAGATAGATAGATAGATAGATAGATAATGAATGGGCTGAGATAGATATATAGATAGATAGATAGATAGATAGATAGATAGATAGATAGATAATGAATGGGCTGAGATAGATAGATAGATAGATAGATAGATAGATAGATAGATAGATAATGAATGGGCTGAGAAAACTAGATAGATAGATAATGAATGGGCTGAGATAGATAGATAGATAGATAGATAATGAATGGGCTGAGATCGATAGATAGATAGATAGATAGATAGATAGATAGATAATGAATGAGCTGAGATAAATAGATAGATAGATAGATAGATAGATTATGAACGGGCTGAGATCGATAGATAGATAGATAGATAGATATTTGTTTTTTATAAATATTATACTTGATTTTATGGATGTTGTATTGAATTTATGTATATTGTTCCTGATTTTATGAATGTCTTATTTCATTTGAAAAATGCCTTTCTTGATTTTATAAATGACATTAATTTCATACCAATTTTTGTAACTTGTTTGTTTCAGGATGAATTCCTGCATTTACGAAAGCCAAGAAATACTAAGTAAGCTTCATGAAGAATTCGGATCTGCCATTTTTGCTGAATGGTTGCAGGAACATTCACAAGATATTTTTTTTTCAGTACCAAATGACTGTTTGCGAGCACAGGATTCTCACCGTGCATCCAAATAATTAATGGGAATTGCAGATACTTAATCAGACTGGAGTTGATTTTCTTCAAGTAAAACATAAAAAAAATTTCTCCTTCAGATAAAATATTCCATAGTGAAAATCTGTTCTTTCTTTAAAGTTAAAAAAATTAAATTGTAAGTTTCTTTTTATCCTCACAATTATATGGGATTTCCTAAAGTTTAGTCGTACGGTCGGGTGCCCGGGGTGGTTTTCATGTGGTTGTGATTATAAACAAACAAAGGCCAGGTTTGTATATCATTTTTATTTTTGTGATTGACTCCATTAGTTACAGATTTTCTTTGTTTAGGTGAAGGTACATCATCTTCTTCTATATGCCCTGTCCTTTCAGGACATAGACAATCATGGCCTTCCATGTCTCCCTCTCTCTGGTGGCACTTAGCACGCTTTCTCCTGTTACGCTACACAACCCTTGTTCTGTCATCCACTTGATCAGGCCCTTCGAATATGTTATCCACTGGTCTCCCCTGTCTCGTTTCTTCCTCTATCTGGCCTGTTAGTATCAGATTCTCCAAGCCTTCCTTCCTCATTGCATATCCCAGAGAAGGTACATCACTTTACTTATATTTTGGTGTAGACGTTATAAAAGGTTTCGTATAAATTGTTTCGGTATTTGCACATGTGGATTGTCTTTTTGAATTAGCCCTTTTTTTTTATGTATCTCTTTTCTTTTGTCAATAATATTTTTAACGTGTTATCCTTTTTGGGTTTGGTTTGCTCGGACTTGAAGCATGGTCCCACACATGCACGTGTGTGCAACTGAGAGTGAAGAGAATTATACACGTGATTCTTTTCCTTTTTATACTGTCGTAGTGCCTCTGCATTTCTGCTTTGGCTTTGACGGGTGATTTGTTGAATCCCGCATGACATCAGCTGATTAAATGCGCTACGTATGCATTATAGAAAATTAAATACGCTACGTATGCATTATAGAAAATTAAATACGCTACGTATGCATTATAGAAAATTAAATACGCTACGTATGCATTATAGAAAATTAAATACGCTACGTATGCATTATAGAAAATTAAATACGCTACGTATGCATTATAGAAAATTAAATACGCTACGTATGCATTATAGAAAATTAAATACGCTACGTATGCATTATAGAAAATTAAATACGCTACGTATGCATTATAGAAAATTAAATACGCTACGTATGCATTATAGAAAATTAAATGCGCTACGTATGCATTATAGAAAAAGAAGGAAAGGAATAAGTAAAAAAGAGAAAAACTGTTTCTCTGATCTTCTATTGGGATGTGCGTTGTGGTGCAGTGGATATCGGCTCGGAAGGAGAAATCGGGGAGCCAAGTCCAAATTCCAGCTGAATTCATTGCATTCACTTATGCACAAATACCCTTGGGAAAGGTATTAATCCATCTCTTCCCTCCAATTATGGGTTAAATAATAGGACAAATTGGGTTCTATAGCCTTGGTTGGCGACCAATCTACTGCAGAAAGTAATAGCAATGTACTGCAGGATAATGGTCTGCCCAGTCAGTCATGTCTCTTTTGAGACATGATTGCCCAAGCGTGTATCACGTATGGCACTTAACTGACTATTAGTAAAGAGTATATTTCAATACATTTTTTCTACTATCGTTACATGGTAGCAGTTAGCTGCTCAGATAGTATGAAATACATAATTTTTTTTTTAATACTGAGATGGCCTAATAATTATGGCCGGTAGTGTAGGTGTTTAGATGTAAGGGGTGATGTGGTCACAGAAATTGTCTGACAGTCATGACTGGGTTCTGCTGCTTGTATGACAACAACGTTGATTATTATGTGGAGGTCAGAGTTGAGCTAGAAACCAACAAACCTTCTTGTAACATCAAAGATTAACTGAAGGCAAGGGTTATAGCAGCATTCACCAAATTAAACAAGGTGACCATCCAGAAGAGTTGCAGGAGATTTTGAAGTTGTCTGAAGGCCGTGATTGAAGCCAATGCCAGTTTTATTGAATAAATTTACTCTTTTGTATTTCAAGACATTTTTGTGTAATTTCAGTAAATATTTTTTTTTTTAATCATATCACCCCGAGCAAGGCAGTAACACCACTGAAGCGCAGGGGGCTACGTAGCAAAGAAGAGATTGGAAAAGGGAAAGCCGGAAACCACATCCTAAACAAGGAACAAGGGGTGAGCCTCTTCACCTGTTTAATCTGTTAAAATGAGATGTGAGTGTTATTTTCATTTTGACATCTTTGAGACGACAATTTACCCATCTCACCCTATACATCTGTATGCATGTGTGTGTGTGTGTGGGCGTCTACAAAAATGTAATATGATGTTAGTTATTAAAAAAAAAAATAAGTTAATTCTGTAGTTTTGCTTTTCCAATAATTTCCCAAGTCCTCAAAACTGAATATGGCAAATTTAAGAGTTCGTTTATCTCTTATGCACAAGGATTTTTCTTTGAAAAAAAAAAAGAAGCTATTCGTATTTGACAAAATCATTTCAGGTATCCTAATTAATGGACTATGAATAATATTTCTATTAATTTATAAATTATTCTAATTAAATTTTAAAAAATGAAAACAATTATTGTAAAAATTCATTATTCATCAAAAATGTTTTTTTAAGACAATTGGGTTCATAATATATCTTATTCAGAAAAATAATTAAAAGCTTTTCTAATTCAATAATTTCGTAGATTTATTGTATTTGTTTTCTTTGATCCAGGTCAGATTTTCAGTAACTGGGGTTTCTGTTTTACAAAAAGAAATTGTGGATTTAAGTTCTCCAAGGAGTTCTTCATTTAATATAAATATTAATTGAGACAAAAAAATTAATTTCTTAAAACTAAATAAGTGGGTAGTTGATAACATGTAAAAAATGCTTTTACCAAAATGTTTTTAAAAAGAAATATTTTTAAAATAATTTTGTTCATTTCAAAATACGTCCTGAATGTTTCATTAATATCCAACTACTATTTGATTTTTTGCACGAATTTCCAAATCAGTGTGTTTTTTTTTTCACTACAAATAGATGCTAAAATTTCCTATACTGAAATATGATCTCCTGCAGATGCAAGAAAAACAAAATTTTTAACCCAGAATTTTGAAGGTTCTAAAAGAGATTAAAAAATATAATCTGATAATCAAATACTTTGGTCTTTCCTATTAATAATAAAAAAGATTTTACTGATAAAACTTTTTTTGCTGTAAATTCTAACCAACAAAAACGTATAAATTTACTTTCCTTGTATGTTGAGGTTTTATGACAAAAATCTAATGATTACTTTTTAAAACAAACATTGCCAAGGGAGTGAATGAACGTAGTTAAAATAATAGCAGTGTCAAGAGAAAAAACATCCTTTTGACAACTAAATTGGAAATTTGAAAAATTTAATGAGTAGTTGATGGGTGGAACTTGCCAGCATTGTTTAATCGGGCATGTTTGAGGGAATTTTTACTATCGTAGTGCGCCTTATTTAAATTACCCCCCCCCCCATATATATGTCTGCGTCTGTCATGACGACAGATTTCCCCCACTTCCACAAAAATACATGAATATATGCAACCTTACATCCTATCTATCTATCAATTGGAGTAGATAGACTAAACTATTGCCCGGTTCACACTCCACCCACGTCTATTGAACAGGTGAAGAGGCTCATCCCTTGTTCCCTGTTTAGGATGTGGTGCCCGGCTTTCTCTTTTCCAATATTTTCACTCTTACGTAGCCCCCTGCGCTTCAGTGGCGTTACCGCCTTGCTCGGGGTGATATGATTATAAAAAAAAAAAAAATTCTATCTATGCTTTGTCTATACCTGATCAAAATTCATAATTAAACTAAAAAATAAACTTTTCAAGGGAAAGAACTCTAGAAATTCTTATCTAATTAAAGGGAGGTGACTTTCATTATACTCACAATTTTAAACTTTTATTGCAATCAGTCAGTTAAGTGCCATACGTGATACACGCTTGGGTGATCCTGTCTCGAAAGACTGACTGGGCAGAAGATTATCCCGCAGTAGGTTGCCATTGCTTTCTGCGGTAGACTGGTTGCCGACCAAGGCTATAGAACCCAATCTGTCCTGTTATTTAACCCATAACTGGAAGGAATAGACGAATTAATACCTTTCCCAAGGGTATTTGTGCGTAAGTGAATGCAATGAATTCGGCTGGAATTCGAACTCGGCTCCCCGTTTTCTCGTTCCGAGCCGATAACCAATGCACCACAACGCACATCCCTTTATTGCAATACTTTTTCAAAAAATTTATCATCTTTATTTCCTAGACAAGAGTATTATATATATATATATATATATATATATATACACTATAAATTATACTTTAGAACATGTACAAACTACAATCTACTACAAAATTGCACATTTTGTTTCGACATTGAAAGAACAATGTCTCATCATTACTAACTGCCTGAGAAGACATTGTTATTTCAATGTCGAAACAAAAGTACACTTTAGATTGTACATGTTTTAAATTATAATTTATAATAAATATTCATCGCCGTATTTTTATAGTGAGTACTGTTTTAAATTAATGTTTTGAACGTTGTAAATATATATATATATAATATTAACTATAGCAACAACAATACCAATAGTAAGAGAACTAACTCTACCAAAACTAGTATTAATCAAGCTATAATTTAAATCGTCTTGTACAACCCACCGAGAACGAACTGAGGGAAAATAAGGGGAAGCAAAAAAAGAAACAAACGAATTACATGAACAAAAAGTCAATCACTCGTAAGAAAGAAAAAAACCCCAAGACGAAAACCCTAACACTAAAGCACTCAATACGAAGGTAGAGCAAACAAAGACAGAAAATCTAAGCAAGATGTGCTTAGATTTTCTGTGTATATATATATATATATATAGCGCTCAGAGGTAGAATCGCTGACTGATGCCAATTCAGTCGGGTTGCAATCAGATGTCTTACTGTACTGATGAGCTGTGATGCAGTGAAACAGATCTGTCTTCGGATGACTATATATATATATAATGTGGGTTTCATTAAAAATGACAGACAAGGTATTATCATTAAGTTTTTTATGTAATTTTTTTCTTTTCAGAATTGTCCAAAGCTTTTGTATTTTCAAGCACTTTTGGCTATACTTTTAGCCATTATCAAAAATTAATTTTGTTTTAATTGTAAATAAACATGTGTAAAGTTTATGCATATGTCTATGTTAAGTTCCAAACATGGTAAGCACATTGTTACGATGTTCATAATTGATTTAAGTGTAAGATTTCTCTTTTTATATATATATATATATATATATATATGATTATATATCAATTTTACATTGCGACATGGAGATTTCTGTTTTGAGATAGGTTCTCATCATCAGGCAATGTTGGTGTGGTTGTGCAGATGATTTACATTTAAAAAAAAGATTTTTTATTTATTTATTTATTTATTTTATTTTTTTTTTTTAAAATGTAAATCATCTGCACAACCACATCAACATTGCCTGATGATGAGAACCTATCTCAAAACATAGAAATTTCCATGTTGCAATGTAAAATTGGGACATAATCATATAATTATATTATATTAAGCTCTATAATATTCATTATATTGAGCACTGTTTATAATAAAATAAATGCCAGAGTACTCAAAATAAAAAAAACGTGAGTCCTCTTCACTTGGATATATATATATATATATATATATATATATATATATATATATGTTTCATTGAATAATATAGACAAGTTCTGTCTATTTATTTTGTGTAAGATCCGTTCGTATGATCTGATTAACTTGATAGTGTTGTCATGGAAAGACGACAAGAAATCGCAATAATTGTTGATTTTTTTATTGGGTCTGAGCTTTCGGCTTACATAAGCCATTATCAAAGGATGAACATTTAATGTTCAGTGAACATAGAACTTTTAAATTATTATTAACAGAGTGGAGTTATACAGAGAAAATTAGACAGGTCCATTTTTTGTGTTGCACATGGCTGTAGGCCGAGAAGGAATGGTGGTAGTGGGTTTTTTGTTCAATTGAGTGAATATATATTTTTTCCATTTGTAAACAAGTTATTCTGCTACCCAGGTTTCTATCATTAGTGGCATCTTCAGGCGATTTCTAACATGAAGTAGAAAGCCCAAGCATGTTTATTAACTTGGCCTTGTGCCAAACATAACCAAACTCCCCACAACTTAAGATTATTATCATCACAAGCTTGGAAGAATAAGTGTTTTCTTTGTATAAACGGAAATTTATTTACAGAACATCCATTATGCAAGAAGTGAAATTATTAAATGAGTAAATGTTCATAGAGAAAGTGTAGTATGGAGTTAAATGAATTCAGGGTTTGTAGTTGTAAGTAGCGTGCGGAAAAGAATAACAGGGTAGTAATAAAGTCTGTGTTCTTTTCTTTTTATGGCCTGTGAGAAAGTGAAAAAGAAGGTAAAGCAATAAAAGACTTATTTTTTTTTTTTTTTTACTCATATCACCCCAAGCAAGGCGGTAATGCCACTGAAGCGCAGGGGGCTACGTAAGAATGAAAAGATTGGAAAAGAGAAAGCTGGTTACCACATCCTAAACAGGGAACAAGGGATGAGCCTCACACCTGTTCAATAGACGTGGAGTGTAAACCGGGCGATAGTTTAGTCTATCTACTCCAATTGAAAAAAGAGAAAAAAAAGAAAAGTGAAAAGATTGGAAAAGAGAAAACCGGAAACCATATCCTAAACAGGGAATAAGGGATGAGCCTCTTCACCAGTTCAATAGACGTGGGTGGAGTGTGAACCAAGCGATAGTTTAGTCTTCTTCTTTGTTGATGGCGAGAATGGTGAGGATGAAGAAGAAGCGATAAAGGAAAATAGCATGCAATAAAACAAGGGAGAATAAATGCGTGTTGGGATCTTATGTCCAGGTCAGTGGCTTGAAATTTCTTTTGTCACACCATGGTGGTGTTTAATCTCACTCCCATCTGACTGATTCGACTTTCTTTGTTTTTATAGCAAAAGACTTTTTGGCACTGGCTTGTGAATTTCTCTCAAGTTTTGGAAATCATTTCCTTTCATTGTTTAGAAAATTAATTTAACATCAGATTGTGAAATTTGGCTTCACCTTTTTCCTTCCGTACGAGGTCAATCCTTGTTTCTATTGGTCAAAATTAGATTTCACGCTGGATTGCAAAATTTGTAAAAAGTGAAGAACAGAGAGTTGCTTTTAATTTTATATTCACCACACAACAACAACAACAACAACGAATACTACAAATATTGAAACATCAGACGAGGATGTTTGAAGCAATGTTACAGAAATCAAATAAAAGTACTACTACAATTCTTTTATGCCTGATGTGGTCACAAACTCCATTGGTGAATTTTTATAGAACCCTGAAGAAGGTATTACTTTTTTTGTCGTATTACAAAAGATAAAAAGAAAAACCAGGAAGTATTACATTTGATGAAACTAAATTATTTTGTCTAAAATTTCCAGTGTGTTACGTTTTAAATCCTGGACGAAAGAAAAAATTAAAATGATTGACCAAAACTCAGAGTTAAAATACAGACAAATATTTAATTCACCAAAACATTAGATGAAAATATTTACAAATATACAGTTTTGCATTCAAATAGAAACATAGAGTTTACTATTGGCAGGCGAAGTGTTACAAGGAAGGGAAGGTGTCGAATATCTTTACCCAGCTAAGATGGCTAGGAAGTTAAGCACTATACTTTTGGAAATCCTTAAATGTGTATATAAAGACTAATTATAGGTTTGGTCAATGAAAGAGGCAAAAATATGTATTTACGCAGATAGTTCCATGATGTTCTCTTTCAGGTTTTAGTTGTTTGAACTTTTTTGTGAGATTCTGTCAGCTGGATATAAATCCTTGAATCTTAACCAGAGTTGATGTGACAGCAAATCCTTTTAACAACTCTTTCAAGTTTTAGTTTGTCATCAACTTCACTCAGAGAGATTCTTTCGGCTGGATATAAATCCTTGAATCTTAACTGGAGTTGATATGACAACAAATCCTTTTATCAATTGTTTCAAGTTTTAATTTTTGTCGTCAACTTTGAGAGATTCTTTCAGTTGGATATACATGAATCAAAAAATAATATACTTGAATCAAAACCGGAGCTGATGAGGTCAACCCATTCTGCTATCAACTAACTGCTCTGTGCCCAAAACCTATTTTTATAGGGGCTAACACCTAATTTGCATATTTCTAGAACCTTTCGAATTCTCTTGACTCTACTAGAACATTCTGGCATCTTCCAAACGTTCTGTTTTGTATTTTCTTATTTTTATCTATTTTCTTATTTTTATGACTACTTCATGAATTAGAACTTTCTTGGAATAACACTTAGGACTCAATAGAATCCATTACTATAACTTTTTATACATTATTAATATTATTTTTATATATAAATGCATCCTCGTAACAATATATAAAAATACTAGAACCTTTCTAATTCTCTTGATTTTACTGGAACATTCTCGATCATTCTAGTACCTTCCAAACTTTTTATTTTTAATTTCCTTATTTTTAAGACTACTTCATGAATTAGAATGTTTTTGGAATAACACTTAGGACTCAATAGAATCCATTACTATAAATTTTTATACATTATTAATATTATTTTTGTATATAAATGCATCCTCGTAACAAGTGAAAAAAATGATGAATAACACACAAGTGAGATCGAAAGAAAGAAAAAACTGAACCAGGTGTTACTGAAAATAATGAGTATTTTACCATCTGTGACAAAGTACTAATATATGCTGAAAGAGTAGTCATTTCTGCTTCCTTACAAAAAGTAAGTCATACATAGCTTGTGCTCTAGCTAGTTTTTTTTTTTTTAAGCGTTTCACCCTGAGCAAGGCATGTCACTGCCACTACTGCGCAGGGGGCTACATAGAGTGGAGAAAGGATGGTTAAATATGGGAAATGTCAGAGGGTGGGTGATAGGCGGGTCGGGATACCAGGAATAGTTAAATATAGGAAATGTCAGAGGGTGGGTGATAGGCGGGTAGGGATACCGAGAATGAGGGTTGGATAGATGAGTGTGTTCTGAGAATAATTGGGAGTTAGTGTGATAGGAGGTGTCTATTGACCCTACATTTAAACACCTGGAGATTGTAGCTGTTGAGAAAGCAGACTTGTGGAAGGGAGTTCCACAGGCAGGAAGCGTGAGAAAAGAAGCTGTTGGAGTAGAATTTACGGTTACATCTTATCTGTTTAACTCTAAAAGGGTGGGACCTAGTTGCTAATCTAGTATCTCGTGTAAATTCGTGCTTAGGCGGCACCAGTGATCTAAGTTCATCGGAGCAGAAGCCATGAAAGTACTTGTAGAAGAGGCACAGGGAAGCCACATCACGCTGGTGAGAGAGTGGTTGCAGCTGGTCTGCCAAGTCAGTATCAACCACGTTACAGATTCTCCTTTGTATTTTGTCAAGAAGAAAGAAAATAAGATTCAAGAAATATATGATGACGATTGAGATTGCAATTTAATTTTTGGCACAAGTAAAAAGTCTGAGAAAAGAAACGATTAGACTAGACCTTATGGTTAGTCTTAGCAATTTCAATAGTAAAACGATGAGACCTAACAGCCAATCTAGTACTACGCTTACATTTGTGAAGTTACAGTGTCAAATAGAAAAATTAATCTTAAAAATTTCTTTAAAAGTGTTTTATAGAAAAGGAACTAGGAAGCTATATTATGGTGGTGAAAATAGGATTGAAGCCAACATTCTAGGTCAGGATCTATGACATTGCAGATTCTTCTTTGCTAGAACATACAGAAAAGGTAATGCAGTAATTGATATTCTGGCCACAATTTACATAACAGGTAGTCAGGTTTTAGTGGTAAAATTATCAGCTGCAAATTATCAAACCTTGTTAAATATAAGTGTTGATTACATGGGAGTTTGGATAGTGTGTATTATTTTATTGTTATCGATAGTTTTTCAAAATAGCCTGAATTATTTAAGTGTAGAAGAGCTACTTCCACTGTAACTGTAAATTTTCTTCATTAACTGTTTCAAGAGTTGGAGTTCCATAAACGATAGTGTCTGATAATGACACACAATTTACTTTGAATTACTTTCAAAATTTTTTGCAAATACTATGTTCAATATAAACAACACTGTCATACCACCTGAGATCGAGTGGTTAGGTGGAACGTTTTGTTGCTATGTTCAAAAGGGCATTAAAAACCAAACAGGGAGTAGAGAAAAAAAGTAATATTCCAAAAGTTTTTAAGAATTTATAGGCTGACCCCTAACCCTAACACAGCATTAAAGATATTTATAGTGGAATTAATGTTCACCAGTATAATTAAATCTATGTTTAGCAAATTACTGCCTGGAAGAAAAATAAAAATGTTAGCATAGTACAAAATTAGCTATAAATTAGCTATAAAAGAACAATTTTATCTTTTATGAGACATATTGACAGAAAATAAACAATTTAATTAAAGTAATTTTATTTGATTTTCTCAACAAATGCTTTAACAAGAAAAAAATACTTGTTACAAAATAAATTTAATATTTAGTATAATAGCCTTTTGCTTTGATCACAGTCTTTATTCTGTCAGGCATTGACATCACAAACTTCTTCAATGTACCTAATGATATCTCCTGCCAAGCAGCTCGTATTTGTTCCCATAGTGTGTCTTGCGAAGTAACATTATATTTATCAATTTTTTTATCCAAAATATCGCATAGATATTTAATAGGATTGAGATCAGGACTTTGTGTGGGCCAATTCAAATTCCAAAGCCTTTCTTCCTCTTCTTTTTTAGCTAAATAATTCTTACAAAGGTTTGAAGTATGTTTAGGGTCATTGTCTTGTTAATAAATAAATCCTTGTCCTATTAAACGTATCCCAGATGGGGCACCATGGCGGATAAGAATCTGGTGATACTTTTTTTATCTATCTTTCCATCAATTTTTTTCAGATGTCCAACTCCCTGACCCCTAAATCCTCCCCAAACAAGAATATTTCCATCTCCATGCTTCATTGATGGCGCAATGCATTTTGCAAGGTACTTTTCATTTGATCTCCGCCTAACATACTGTCTCCTTTTAGAGCCAAAAGGTTCAAACTTTGACTCATCTGTCCAGAGTATTTTCGTCCACTGATCTACCGTCCAATCCTTGTGTTGTCTTGCAAATTGTATGCATTAACCAGATAAAATACTTGTTACAAAATAAATTCAATATTTAGTATAATAGTCTTTTACTTTGAAATAATAATATAATTGCGACAATTTACCAATCAGACCTACTATATATATAGAGTACTGTGCAAAAGTATTAGGACAAGAACTATTTTATCTTTTATGAGGCATATTGACAGAAAATAAACAATTTAATTAAAGTAATTTTATTTGATTTACTCAACAAATGCTTTAACAAGAAAAAAATACTTGTTACAAAATAAATTTTATATTTAGTATGATAGCCTTTTGCTTTAATCACAACCTTCATTCTGTCAGGCATTGACATCACAAGCTTCTTCAATGTATCTAATGGTATCTCCTGCCAAGCAGCTTGTATTTGTTACCAAAGTGTGTCTTGCGAAGTAACATTAGATTTATCAATTTTTTTATCCAAAATATCCCATAGATGTTCAATAGGATTGATCTCAAGGCTTTGTGAATCCTTGCTTCCTCTTCTTTTTTAGTTAAATAATTCATACGAAGGTTTGAAGTATGTTTAGGGTCATTGTCTTGTTGATAAATAAATCCTTGTCCTATTAAACATATCCCAGGTGGAACAGCATGGCGGATAAGAATCTGGTGATACTTTTTTTATCCATCTTTCCGTCAATTTTTTTCAGGTCTCCAACTCCCTTGCAGGAACTGCTTGAGGTTAGACAGCTACCTATTATCAAAATAAAGTTTAAAAATGAACCTTTAAACTATGTTGACACTATTTACAGCTCAATTCAAGAGGGGGGAATAAGAAAGTTCAAATTTTAACTCGTCTGTCCAGAGTACTTTCGTCCACTGATCTACCATCCAATTCTTCTGTTTAGCAGATTCTAAGCGCTTTCTTACGTTTACTTCACGCAACAACGGTTTCCAACCGCTGCTACCGGTAGTGTGGAAAAAGTGTTAGGACAGGGGTGATTTTGAACTTTATTTTGATACTTCATAAAAGATAAAATAGTTCTTGTCCTAATATTTTTGCACGGTACTGTACTTGTAGAAAAGACAGAGGGAAGCTACATCCCATCAGTGAGAAAGTGACTGAAGGTGGATAACTAAGTCAGGAGCAATTACATTGCAGATTCGTTTTTGGACTTTATTGAGAACCTCAAGATGAATAGCAGGAGCGAACAACTAGATATGGCAACACTGTAATATAACAATCTGGCCCCACCCGAGGAAGGCTGATGCAAGCGAGGGTGTTTCCGGTCATTGAAAGGAACGGATGTCGTTTGACCTTATTTCCGGCAGCAGCGGAAATAACTACAGAGGCAAACAGAACAGGTGTCTCTGAGAATTACGTGGGCGTGTGTGGGCGAGGCAAAACCGGAAGAAAAAGTCCCGGTTCTGGAAGATTATAAAAAGACCTCGGCACACGGATTCGCCAGTAGAGGAGCAACAGAGATCGGCCGGTGAAGAGAGACACAACAGATAAGACTACACTCCCGTCAACCCATTAGAAGCGCGCTCTCTCAATTCTCTGTTCCCTATTCTACACGGTTCATCGTCATTAATAAAAATATAACTTCATATTTTTATATATATGCGTGTTTGTTGTTTGTCGATATATAACAACACCATCTAAACTTATTTATAAATGGAACTTTGTCTCTGTGTGTGTGTGTGTGTGTCTGTGTGTGTATTACCTTTAGACTCCGAAACGGCTGAACCGGTTTTCTTGAAAATTTACACAGTTGTACTATAAGCATCTGCAATTGTTCTTAGCTAGGTTTTGTGTCGAGGTACCCCCGATAAATATCGAAAATTGATAATAAAAAAAATCAGGTTACAGAAAGAGTGGTCCGATTTTAATCAAATTTGATACACTCATAGACAAAGACATAAGAAACGATATTCAGAAGTTTCAAGGTTGCAGTTCTTACAATAGTGCAGAAAATCGATATTGTATATATATATATAAAAGGCAAGATGTTTGTGTATGTGTGTCTGTTTATCTGTCTGTATGTCCTTTATACAAATCCACAATTTTTCTCCAATTCTCACCAAACTTCACACAAATATTCTTTAGGCTGAGTCTGAGCTCCAGGACCATGGATTAGTTTTAAAACTTTCATTACACCCGAGCAACACCGGGCTATACTGCTAGTAGTTATTAAAGAAATATTTTAATTTTAAAAGATTACTTACAATTCAGGATAAAATTTGTTTTCAACAGATTGTTAGGAGGCCAGAAGACTTGATTTAATCCCTCACTTCAAACTGCCTGCCCTTATCTAAGATGTCCGTATATCCTTTATACAAATCCACAATTTTTATCCAATTCTCACCAAACTTCACACAAATATTCTATAGGCTGAGTCTGAGCTCCAGGATCATGGATTAGTTTTAAAACTTTCATTACACCCGAGCAACAGCAGGTTATACTGCTAGCTCAATGCATAAACAAATGGCAGATTTGTAAATGTGCAAAATGAATTTTGACAAGAAAAACGTCCTGGCCTGACACTGTGATCCAACCAATTATAGATTCAATTCAGTGAGTTCCATTTGAGGTTGTTTGAGAGAGTCAGGTGAAGGAGGTGCAGTATGTTGCTTTCTGAGAGATTAGCATCATCCATTTTGATGGTAGCGAGGAAAGTTTCTCGATGTTGATTAAAGGAGGGCAGCTTCATTTTTAGTGGCATTAAGATTTACAAGCCATTTCTGACCTTGTTCAATCACAGGTTGCACTTACTTTTAAAAAGGCAACAGCCATGTTGACTTTGTCGGCCTTGGCAAATTTTCTATTGAGAAGTGTTATGAGGATGTATTTGTATATAAAAATAATATTCAGTCAGTTAAGTGCCATACGTGAAAAACGCTTGGGCGATCATGTCTCGAAAGAGACATGACTGACTGGGCAGAAGATTATCCTGCAATAGATTGCCATTGCTTTCTGCGGTAGACTGGTTGCCGACCAAGGCTATAGAATCCAATCTGTCCTGTTATTTGACACATAGCTACAAGGGGAAGAGATGTATTATATTATTAAGTAGTAATTAGTGGGGGATCAGTTTATTACTTCATAATAATATAAAACTGATCCCCCACTTTATACCCAGTAGAAGCCTTAATCATGTTTTCAACTATTATATTCAGTCAGTCAGTCAGTTAAGTGCCATACATGAAACACGCTTGGGCGATCATGTCTCTTTTGGGCAGAAGATTATCTCGCAATAGATTGCCATTGCTTTCTGCAGTAGACTAGTTGCCAGCCAAGACTACAGAACCCAATCTGTCCTGTTATTTAGCCCATAATTGGAAGGAAGAGACGGATTAATACTTTTCCCAAGGGTATTTGCGTGTAAGTGAATGCAATGAATTCAACTGGAATTCGAACTTAGCTCCCCAATTTCTCGTTCCGAGCTGATATCCACTGCACCACAATGCACATCCAAAATAATATTAATGATGTCTAAAAAGTTATAGTAAGAGATTCTATTGAGTCCTACCTATTATTACAAAAAAGTTTTAATTCAGGAAGTAGTCGTAAAAATAAAGAAATTAGAAATAGAATGTTTGGAAGGTGCTAGAATGATCAAGAAAATTTCAGTAGATTCGAGAGAATTCGAAAGGTTCTAGTAATATGCAAATTAGTTTTGATCAATCATTTTTTTTTTTTGTTACAAATAACATGTAACGGAAGGGAGTAAAATGTTGTGTCATCTGCATAGATGCCTGCTAAGGAACTGATTCCATCAGGAAGATCATTGATGAAAATCAGAAACAGTGTAGGACCTAGTGCCTTGAGGGATGCTCACATTTATATTTAAAAATCCTACAAACATGCTTAAATATTCACACCAGGACTTTCTGTTTTTGGATGTATAAGGACTTTCATCTTTTGAACTCTTGAGATTTTAGAAAAACACATCTCACTAATATCTCCAAAAATAAAAATTCTTACAATCTAACAATATTTTCTGGCTTTAAATAACCTGCAATAGAAAAGGAATCAATCAATGAAATAGTCATTAGCTACACAGGCATGTCTTTTACATTTCCTGTAATGTAAATGTATAGAAACTACTGTGGCCACAAGATGAGTGGTCAGTTTATATATTGATTGTAATACGGAACTGATCCCCCACTTTAGATACACATTATAATGTCTTGTCTGTTAATAAGCCATAGAAAATGAATGAAATCAATCAATGAAATAGTGATTACACAGCTAATTTAGATTTATTTATATTCTCAGAGATATAAATGTATAGAAACTACCATGGCCACAAAGAGAGGGATCAGTTTATATATTGATTGTAATATAGAACTGATACTCCACTTTATATACACATTATAATTTCTTGTATGTTGATAAGACATAAAAAATGAATGATTCAATCAATTAAATACTGATTAGCTACACAGGCATGTCTTTTAGATTTATTTACATTCTCTGAAATATGAATATATAGAAACTAACTTGGTCACAAAGTGGAGGATCACTTGATCTTTTTATGGAATTGATCCCCCACTTTATATACACATTATAATTTATTGTCAGTTGATAAGCTGTAGAAAACGAATCAATCAATGAAAAACTGATTAGCTACACAAGCATGTCTTTTAGATTTATTTATATTCTCAGAAATATAAAAGTATAGAAACTACTGTGGCCACAAAGTGAGGGATCAGTTTATATGTTGATTGTAATATGGAATTGATCCCCTACTTTATGTACACATTATAATTTATATTAATAGATATTTTAGTTGATAAGCTGTAGAAAACAAATCAGTCAATCAATGACATACTGATTAGCTACACAGGCATGTCTTTTAGATTTATTTATATTTTCTGGAATATAAATGTATAGAAACTACCATGGCCACAAAAAGAGGGATTAATTTATATATTGATTGTAATATGGAATTGATCCCCCACTTTATATGCACATTATAATTTATTTTCGGTTAATAAACCATAGAAAATGAATGAATCAATCAATGAAATTCTGATTAGCTACAAAGACATGTCTTTTAGATTTATTTACATTCTCTGGAATATAAATATATAGAAATTATCATGGTGATAAAATGGGGGATCACTTTATGTATTGATTGTTAATAGAATCGATCCCCCATTTTAAATCCATATGATTTCATGTAGGAATGTGTTTTTGATTTATTTACATTCTATGGAATATAAATGTATAGAAACTACAGTGTGAGGGCTCAGTTTATATCTTGATTGTAATATAGAATTCACCCCCCAATTCATGTCCACATTATAATTTCTTGCTTTTTTATTAAATTCTGATTAGATATAAACCCACTTCT
Organism: Ascarosepion bandense; assembly: GCA_037127315.1. Lineage (NCBI taxonomy): Eukaryota > Metazoa > Mollusca > Cephalopoda > Sepiida > Sepiidae > Ascarosepion > Ascarosepion bandense. Next base: position 1,311,156 of record JBBBDQ010000736.1, read on the forward strand.
TCCCCCCACACAGATATTGGTTAATTACTAAGACTTGTATCACTAAATCATTATTATTTCCAAAAATTCTTACAATCTAAAAAATTTTCTGGTCTTAAAAAACCTACAGTGGGTTGATAAACCATAAAAAATCAATGAATCAATGAAAACTATAATAAAACATATAAAAAATTTACTCAAACATATTTGTGTGTGTATATGCTTGTTGTAAAATATGTGGGTTGAAAAGTATGCGTTTATGTGATTGTGCTAAAAACTGTGTGTGTTTGTTGTAAAGTGCAAGTGCGTGTCTGTTGAAAAGTGTGTCTATGTCTTTCTTGAAAAGTGTGTGTGTGTGTATTAAAAAGGTGTGTTTGTTAGTTATAAAGTGTGAGTGTGTATATGTGCATGAATGTGTGTGGTAAAGTGTGTCTAGATGTTTGTGCTGTAAAATGTGTGGTTGTTAATAAATGTGTGTGTTTGTTATGAAGTGTGCATGCTTATCTGTGCACACATTAAAAATGTGCATGTGTTTCTGTTATGGTGCCCTCCTACAAAGAATGGACTCTTCCTCTTACTATATAAAATTATCTATGAGACTTCTGGATAGCAGTTAACAGAAGTTAAGTACACAGTTAAAGCCTGTTAGGATTCAGGCAATAAGCAGTGTAACTGTACCGTTCAGACTTACTAATTTCTTTTTAGTTAATTTTTAACACTTTCTATCTATGTTCTTGTTATACTAATACACTGTTTTGAATCTACCTTCTGTGTTCCGTGTCTTACTTCCGACCATACCGGTCACTACAACTTTGCAGTGAAGTTTCGCCACAACTCCACAACAAATTGGCAACAAAGTAGTTTCTTACAAAATTTGCTTGTTCTAAAGTGTGTTAGTATATGTATATCTATGGATAGGTAAAAAATTGTTTATGTTGAAAAATGTGTGTGTTTATTGCTAATTGCATTTTTTTTTTTTAATCATATCATCCCAAGCAAGGTGGTAATGCCACTGATATGCAAGGGGCTACATAAGAGTGAAAAGATTGGAGAAGAGAAAACTGGAAACCAAATCCTAAGCAGGGAACAAGGGATGAGCCTCTTGACCTGTTCAATAGGCATGGGTGGAGTGTGAACCGGGTGATAGTTTAGTCTATCTACTCCAATTGAAAGAAAAAAAATGAAAAGGAGTGAAAAGATTGGAAAAAAGAAAACCGGAAACCACATCCTAAGCAGAAAACAAGGGATGAGCCTCTTAACCTGTTCAATAGACGTGGGTGGAATGTGAACCGGGCGATAGTTTAGTCTATCTACTCCAATTGCTTACTGTAATTGTTTGTTTTAAATTGTGTGTGTGTGTGTGTGTGTGTGCTAAAAGATGTGCAAGCACTGTAATGTGCACCTAACCTAACTTCATAATACTATAATATTATATAATAATTCTGCTTTTTCCTTCTTTAGTTACTTAGTTCGTCCGTCCGTTACGCCACTGAAGAAAGATAACACACTTACTCTCTACACGAGCTTTTCCTTCCCCTCTATCTTTTTATAATCTATAGACGCTACTCTCCTCAGCCTTTCCCTCACCTTTGTGAACACGGAATCATATAATAATTCTGCTTGTTCCTTCCTTAGTTAGTTACTTAGTTCCTCCGTCCATTATGCCACTGAAGAAAGATAACACACTTACTCTCTACACGATCTTTTCCTTCCCCTCTATCTTTTTATAATCTATAAACGCTACTCTCCTCAGCCTTTCCCTCACCTTTGTGAAAACGGAATCATATAATAATTCTGCTTGTTCCTTCCTTAGTTAGTTACTTAGTTCCTCCGTCCATTACGCCACTGAAGAACGATAACACACTTACTCTCTACACAAGCTTTTCCTTCCACTCTATCTTTTTATTATCTATAAACGCTACTCTCCTCAGCCTTTCCCTCACCTTTGTGAAAACGGAATCATATAATAATTCTGCTTGTTCCTTCCTTAGTTAGTTACTTAGTTCCTCCGTCCATTATGCCACTGAAGAAAGATAACACACTTACTCTCGACACGAGCTTTTCCTTCCCCTCTATCTTTTTATAATCTATAAACGCTACTCTCCTCAGCCTTTCCCTCACCTTTGTGAAAACGGAATCATATAATAATTCTGCTTGTTCCTTCTTTAGTTACTTAGTTCGTCCCTCCGTTACGCCACTGAAGAAAGATAACACACTTACTCTCTACACGATCTTTTCCTTCCCCTCTATCTTTTTATAATCTATAAACGCTACTCTCCTCAGCCTTTCCCTCACCTTTGTGAAAACGGAATCATATAATAATTCTGCTTGTTCCTTCTTTAGTTACTTAGTTCGTCCCTCCGTTACGCCACTGAAGAAAGATAACACACTTACTCTCTACACGATCTTTTCCTTCCCCTCTATCTTTTTATAATCTATAAACGCTACTCTCCTCAGCCTTTCCCTCACCTTTGTGAAAACGGAATCATATAATAATTCTGCTTGTTCCTTCCTTAGTTAGTTACTTAGTTCCTCCGTCCATTATGCCACTGAAGAAAGATAACACACTTACTCTCTACACGAGCTTTTCCTTCCTCTCTATCTTTTTATAATCTATAAACGCTACTCTCCTCAGCCTTTCCCTCACCTTTGTGAAAACGGAATCATATAATAATTCTGCTTGTTCCTTCTTTAGTTAGTTACTTAGTTCGTCCGTCCGTTACGCCACTGAAGAAAGATAACACACTTACTCTCTACACAAGCTTTTCCTTCCACTCTATCTTTTTATTATCTATAAACGCTACTCTCCTCAGCCTTTCCCTCACCTTTGTGAAAACGGAATCATATAATAATTCTGCTTGTTCCTTCCTTAGTTAGTTACTTAGTTCCTCCGTCCATTATGCCACTGAAGAAAGATAACACACTTACTCTCTACACGAGCTTTTCCTTCCTCTCTATCTTTTTATAATCTATAAACACTACTCTCCTCAGCCTTTCCCTCACCTTTGTGAAAACGGAATCATATAATAATTCTGCTTGTTCCTTCCTTAGTTAGTTACTTAGTTCCTCCATCCATTACGCCACTGAAGAAAGATAACACACTTACTCTCGACACGAGCTTTTCCTTCCCCTCTATCTTTTTATAATCTATAAACGCTACTCTCCTCAGCCTTTCCCTCACCTTTGCCAAACGGAAAGCTAGTAAAGAGTGAGAGAGTAGGAGGAGAGAGCCTAAAGCATTACCGTAGCTGTAGCAGCTTAAGCTGGTGGTTGTAGCAGTAATTGTGTGTGTGTATATGTGTGTGTACTGTACAATATAGTAAAAATAGGTAGGTTTGTTGTCGTATCCCGCAACCTAATAACAAAATTTCTGGCCTCTACACCCTTGGCCATTACTCAGTTGGTCTTTTCTGTTTACAATGGACACAGGAGCCATGATTTTTCAGTGATAAAAGAAAAAACATTTTCTCTTTCAAAATCTCTCACAAAATAGCGTACAGTATTTTGGTTATGGCCTATGCATATGCCACTTTATATAACATCAAATTACTTTTAAAATATTTTAATAAAGTCACACTCTGTGTTATCGTTATTTTATTATCCAATACCTTTATGTTTGAAGACGTTACTATCATTTGTAGTATGACAAAGTAAAATTTTTCCAGGAAATCTTAATTATCCTTCCATGGAAATTCCATGGGTTTCACGAGTTACATGTAAATAGGAAAGGAGCTTTATATACAAAGTTGAGATATCTAGTAGGCTATTGTTTAGCCAGATGCCCTCGACTACCAATACTTGTATATTAGTGCTAGGGATGACAATATTCTACTTACAGTCCTAAGGCCTCTGATCAGGAGAAATGAGGTTTTGATGAGCATTGAACTACCTCTTAATTGCTATTGTTGCGAGATTCTCTCTAACTTGGAGTGATAATACCTGTTAGGGTTCCCAGCTACAAGCAAATACCCACAAAAAACAAAAACAAAATAAGATGAAAGTATGAAAATATATTTACAGTAAAATTACAACCAATTCATCAGTCAACATGAAATAATTTTTTTATGATATTAATCCATATAATAATCCTACAATTTCTTTATTCAAACTGTATTCTTAATTCTAACATCAACAAAACTAGAATGGAAGACAGACATATCACTGACTCTAGTAATTATGTCCACACAAACATGTATATACACAAAAGCAGAGTATCATCTACCATGTATTCAATTGTGAAAGCAGAATAACATATATCATATTTTTATTATTTCAAACACCCAAGAAATTTAAATTTCAACATTCAGGTGACCAATAAGGTGTTGATATGTCATTAAAAATCAAGCTAATATTTGTATGTAGCCTAACTTCATACTACTATAATATTAAACGTAAATAGAAAGAGGGCTTTATATGTGAAACTGAGGTATTTGGTATGCTAATGTTTACACATGCTCGATCCATGATATTCGCAGCATCCTTCTGTAGAACGACATTTCAGTTGCTTCAAGTTTTTCCTTCGTCTTTGATGATATTGTCCAGCATTCACTGCCATATCGAAGGACGGACATCATGTAGCAATCTAGTACTCTCTTCCTAGTTTCTAGCGAAATTGTCCTCTTTCTTAATACTTTACTCAACTTCTGGAATGCTTCCTTCGCCATGCCAATTCACCTTCGGATCTCTGTGTCACACTTTCCATCTTCTGTTATAACGCTTCCCAGGTATTTAAATTTTTGTACCTGCTTGATTCTAGTATCCTCGACCTGTATTTGGCATATTGGGCTGCCCTTTTTACTGATGACCATGCATTTGGTTTCCGTGCAGTTTATTTCTAAGGAAAAACTTGAAGCAACTGAAATGTGGTTCTACAGAAGGATGCTGCGAATATCATGGATCAAGCATGTGAGCAATGACGAGGTCTTGGAAATGATGGAAACAAAAAGGAAATTAATACTTAGCATCAGGAAGAGACAGCTGAAGTTCCTTGGACACGCAATGAGGAAGGAGGGCTTGGAGAATCTGATACTAACAGGCCAGATAGAGGGAAGGAGAGACAGGGGAAAGCAACGGATAACATATTTGAAGGACCTAATCAGGTGGATCACGGAACGAGGATTGCATGGTGTAACAGGAGAAGGCGTGCTCAGAGCCACCAGGGATAGGGAAAAATGGAAGGCCATGATCGCCTACGTCCTGAAGGGACAAGGCACATAGATGAAGAAGAATGTTTACACAGATATTGTAGACTACCAGTACCTGGCCTTACATAAATCTAGAATACTATAATATTAAATATAAACAGAAAGAGGGATTTACATATAAAGTTCAGTTATTTGGTATGCTAATGTTTACACAGAGGCCATAGACAACTAGTACTCTATTGTAGTCATGCATATTGGGTTGGTAGATAATCCTATTGCCAAAATGTTTTGTGTGAGAGTACAGCCTTTAAATTAGGTGCAAGCCAGAGTAAATTTTTTATTCTAAAATTAGTTTAAGTCATTTTTATATTGGTAGTGTGGGGTGAAGTTCAAGAGGGGGCACTCCCCCAGCCACCGTCAAGCCTGATGTTATCTTCCATACTTGTTTTTCATTTGCACATTGTAAAGTTTTCAAAATTTTTTTAAAAACCATTTTAGAATTTAAATGGCGTTTGACAAAAAGGAAAAATAAATGAAAAAATAAAAATGACATTCCTTTCGTTATTGTCGGATAAACCGATAAGAATTTTCGACGTTGCTGAAAAAGATCTGAATTAAAAGATTGGATGGTGGGGAGACTTGACATTTCCAGGCACTCCAAGCTCATTAACAACTTGACAATACATCAATAGAACAAACACCAAATCTAGACACCTGTGTGGAAATTTGGTAATCTGTTTACCTTGATTGGGAGAACATGGCCATCTTGCTAAACCTATGACAGGTGGATAGCAGTTTGAATTCTTTGGGTTGACATGCTGCCCTTTAAAGGCTCAAAAACACCCCCCCTCACCCACTCTTTGTAGCATACAGATGGAAACGATGATGGGGTTAAGCTTTAGACATTTTTGTATTGGAATCTCGAGCCTGCCAGTGTCATGGTCAGATTTGTTTTTTAGAATAGTCGCTGAAATAATTTAGACACGTAATCACAATGAGGGTAAATCGGTCGGGATTGGGGGTGACTATACAAATAATGTTTCTTGATTGGCTACTAATAAACTTGTTCTGTATGTTGCAAACAATTTCTAAACAGGGGAAAACTAATTGTAATATCTACCATGTGTTGCTGTAAACTTTGGCAAATCTAACAATTTAACAATAACAAAACAATTACTTAACACTGAGTTTTGACTGCCAAAGCAATCCATTACTTGCTGTTTGTATACCAGCTCACAAAGGTTTGTGTCAAAACTTTTACTACATTCAGTTTGTACACTCTGCTGAGTCCACTGAAGTTTATTGGTAGCACTTAATACAAAAGTTGTATCTCTGACAATATGGTGATTTGTAGTAAGCGTTTTCAACCAAAGGATGTTTCATATAGAGTGATGATTAACAAGCTAGTCTCAAATCTGTTTAAAAGTAATCTGAGTTCATAATATATATATATATATATATATATATATATATATATTTAGTGTATTGAGGCAGCAGATAATTTTCTAAACATATATTGCTAAATATAACAGACAATGAATGTCTGTTATGTTTGATCATGAGCCGTTCTAAACATTGTATTTTAGCTTTAATTTCAGGTGAAAATAAAGACAAAAATTGTTCAACATTTAGATATTTTTTTATTATGCTGGTTCTAAGCTTTCAGCTCACATGAGCCATCTTCAGAGAAGTTACAGGAATGTAAAACATAAAAACATCCACCATCAAAGATGATTTTATCTTGTGAAGAGATAAATCATTGCTATGCAATGATAACAATCACTGAATAGCAGACTCAGTTTGTAAATTTGTAATGCTGTTCTATGACATCACACCACCTGTGAGACCAAAATATTAACAGAACCACACGTCTAAATACAATGCAATGTGTTGTAACCAAATTGAAATGTGATTTTAAGTGTGGGTTGTTTTGATTTAATGTAGAAGGCCTCCAATATCTGAAAGTTCTTTTTACTGTGTGTATGAGTGAGTATTATTGTGTTATCGACTCAAATCTTTCTAATATTACCTACATGGCGATGGTTTTTAAAAAATGTTGTTTAATTGAACTATGATCAGAAAGGTGGTAGGTAAGTCTACGGGAGAGTGTGGTTGTAGTAAAACCAATATATGTAGTGGGTTTATTATTATAATATATACATTGTATATATCTAATATTAGTCAGTTAAGCACTATAAGTGATGCATGCTTAGATGATCATGTCTCTTTCGAGACATGACTGACTAAGCAAAAGATTGCCATTTCTTTCTGTGGTAGAATGGTTGCCAACCTAGGCTATAGACTCAATCTGTCCTGCTATTTAACCCACACATGGAGGGAGAAGATACGGATTATATAATATTATTATATTAATAAGTATTAGTGGGGGATCAGTTTATTACTTCATAACAATAGAAAACCGATCCCCTACTTTATATCCACTAGAAGCTTTGTTTCCAACTATTATATTTAGTCAGTTAGTGAAGTGTCATATGTGATACATGCTTGGGGGATCATGTTTCTTTCGAGACATGACTAACTAGGCAGAAGACTTTCTCACAGTAGGCTGCCATTTCTTTCTGTGGTAGACTGGTTGCCAACCAAGGCTATAGGACCCAATCTGTCCTGCTATTTAACCCATAGCTAGAGAGAGAAGAGATGGATTCATACTTTTCCCAAGGATATTTGAGCGTAAGTGAATGCAACCAATTCAACTGGAATTCGAACTTGGCTCTCTGATTTCTCATTCCAAGCTGATAAAGCTTAAATTTTCTATGTGCGTCCTCTCAAAAAACTGAAAATGAACCAAAACATGTTATGGCTTCATTGATAGGCTGTTTAAAATTATGCTATGGATTCATGGAAATTTAAACCCTAATCCTAACCCCCAAACAACTGGAGAATTTAACCTTCATTGAAATTTCAGAAATTTTATAAAGAAATTGACCACTGATCGTCATCTTTAACAGTAGTTTAATCCATGTTATTACAGATTGAACATCAAAATGAGTTTTTCATCTTAATTTTTTGAGCCCACTCTTCCATGCTGGCTCAAGGCATGTTGGAAGAGAGTGCTTAGATTGCCACTTCTTTCTGCCAACCCAAACTATATAACCCAGTCTGTCCTGGTATTAACCTTCTCCAAGCTAGTTTTGAATTCAGAGTTTCTTTTTCCTAGACTAGTTGACACCCAAGGCTATAGAATCCAGTCCTGTTATTTACCCATAGCTGGGGGGAGAAGGCATGGATTCATCATAGAACAACACAATATAACAATATAGCACCACTGATAGGATGTTTAAGGTGCTTGAATAAACCAGCATTTCTTGAGACTTGGATACTGTGTTTTGCAGCCCAGGCTAGGGTTAAAAAGTTGAAAGACAACCAGGCAAGAGAGAAATAAAATGAAAGAACTGACCTCTTTCTAGATTTTGCAGGCCGTGAAGCTATAATGAAAATTTCTGTTATGACTGACCCCAAACAACTGGAGAATTTGACTATCAACAAAATTTCATGTATTATAAAAAGTTTACAACATAAAAGGAAAATTGTCATGGCGGAAAGAAGCAAATTTCTGTCCATTAAAAAGAACAGGGTATAAAACTCAAGGGTGGGAAAAGGAAACAGGTTGTAGAAGAAGTTCAAGATCAACCAAAAGTATTAAATCCCTTTGGTTCGAGGAGGTGTAGAGGATTGGTAAATAGAATCGTACCTGTTTTAAGAAGAGATATAAATTGTATAGTAAAATAACAGACAGGCACAACATTGGCTAGCTTTCTTTAGGTGCTAGGAATTTTGAACTGAACCCTTTATTACACTGTGGTATATTTACAGTATTTACATTTTTCAGACAATTGTCCTCATCTTTGTTGCCATTTGTATGACGTTTCAGCCGTTGTATGCTCCAGCCTTCTTCAGGGGCTTGGAATTTCAAACCAAACCCTTTATTACAGTCCTGGGGTATATTTACAGCATTTACATTATTTGGACTATTGTCCTCATCTTTGTTGCCATTTGTACAACATTTTGGCCATTGTACACACTGGTCTATTTTAGGTGCCAGGAAATTCGAACCAAACCCTTTATTATAATCACTGGGATATATCCTTCTCATCCCTTACCTAGTAATGCCTCTTTTGGAATCCATGAGTTATCTCCCTCTAACCCTGTAAGTTACTTGTTTACCACTGCTGTATTGAACTCACAACTCTTTGGGTCAAGTCACAGGAACTAAGCAACGTCTATATCCACTGGGCCATGTGTCTTTAAGGAGTGGGTTTTCCTCGCTCATTCAAAAAACAAATAAAGAAAATGAAAAATATAGAAAAATGTTAAAATCTAATACTGGTTAATACTCTTGCTTTCATTAACATATATTAGTGATATATCTAGACCATAGACGCTATGAGTCGATCTACGATGTTAGCTTTAACCTCCTTTCTCCTTATACTTTTCTTTCTTTTTCCTTTTAAAATTTTTCTATATTTTTCTTTTTGTTTTTTTGTTTTTGGAATAAGCAAAGAAAAGTTTTTGTAAATTGCCATTACAAATATCTATTCTTGAAATGGACACGTGAGCGTCTGTAGGTGATGATTTTCTGGATGATTTTAAATATTAACTGTCGTATGGTTTTGGGTCTGGGGAGCGGCTGTTTTAGCTGCAAAATATCTATTACCCATGGATTTGTAGAATATTGTTAGGGCGCCGCTCCTATTTGACTACAAATGGACTGTTCCCATTGCTATATATAGCAATGGTGGATTCTCTACAGGAGAGTCGTACAGAGTCACTAGACTGACGACTCTACGACACTGTCAGCTCTCTGCCTTCGGGTAGAGGGCGCTCTCTGCTTCCGAGCAGAGAGCAATAACCCAGTCGTGGTTCCGCCGAAGGGTAGAAGCACGACTGGGCAAAAATAGACAGACATTTTTTGGCCGGGCCATATAGCCCGGAAATCCCAGATATAAACTGACCATGTGTCATATGTTGCCCTTACTGGGAGGGACAACTAAATAATGAGTCGTAGAGAGTCACTTGAGAGTCTCTAATGAGTTACTGAAGAGTCAGTGTGAGTCAGTGAAGAGTTAGTCACACTTCCGGTGGCGTACCGGAAGTAATCACGTATACACACGTCTTACGATGGATTGGACTCTTGTATCTTTCTATTGTAAATATTACTAATCACTTCTGTACATACTAACCGTCTTTCCGCGGAATACAACTTATATTCTGATCCTGTTGTTGAGTTATTCATTTATACTTGGCGACATAACAAATATCCAAGAATTATTTCAAGAGTATATAAATATATATATATATATATATATATATATATATATATATATATATCCAGATGAAGAGAACCTACAGATTTAGAATCCTGAGTTCTCCGGCATTTACTTTTTTTAAAAAAAGTGCTCAATAGAACATAGATCGTAGAGCACAATGTAATTAAATTTGATTTTAAGTTTACATTTATTTAATTAATTAAATTAATGTAAATAAATTAAATTAAATTACATAAATTTAAAATAAACACAAATTTAATTATTTCTATATAGTGGTGTGAATTAATAAATATACATATGAGTGTGCACATGTGAATAGTATTAGAGATGTATTATATAATATTAATGACATAGGACAATATATATATATATATATATATATATATATATATATATATATATATAATTTGATTCTGGCAGATTTCATGGCTGAAAGAAAATCTCATGAACGCTAATCTATAAAGATTATCTCCCCAAAAATGTTCTCTATTTTTTACAAGTGGATCACTTTTTTAAGTAGTATCATTCCTGCAATCGATTTTAAAAAAAAGAATGTTATATTAAATATGACCCTTGATTGTGGTGAAATTATTAAAAAAAGAAATAATGATTTCAGTTTAAAATTCCCTGAATGCAACCCAGACGGACAGACACCTGATGAAACCTGGAGGGCACCGTGGCCAAGATGTTACCCGGATTGCCAGATACCTGAAGGAAGCTGTAGGATACAATGGTTGAAACATGATAAAAACAAAGAAGATGAGGATATTAGTGTGAAGGCAAATAATGACAAATCCTCATCCTAGAAATTCAAACAGACAGAAACAAAGATTTTAGAGAATTTCTGAAAATGTCTTTTCAAGTTTTTGAAGTTTATGCAGCAAAATGGAATTATCAGAATTCTTCAACTCATTTTTCAGATTTTCAAATAGATTCTTGCAGTTTTGTTTTTCCTGAGAAGTGAAGAATAATAAGCACAAAATGAATCGTTGAGACGCTGACAGCACATCAAGGATCGCCAGAACATCTTCTGTCCTTATATCGGCTAGGTGCAAATCCAGAACCTTAATGATTTGTCCAAGAAGGCCATGAGCAACCTCGAACTTGAAGAATTCAGACAGTTTAGCAATGCCAATGGCCAGGAGAAACTGGCACTGTTTCTTGCTGGAATCTTTGAGTCGGCGCCATTCAACCACAAATTCATTACTACTTTTTGGAATAATTACATCATCCTGTAAAAAAAAAAAAATAATTAAATTAAATTCATAATATTTTCCATATCCCCTCAGGATGTTAGTAATTATGACCCTCCACAACTTTCTGTCCTTAGTAGCTTTTAATAAATTTTGTTTTTTGTTATCTCTCCTAAACCCTGTTCTGCCACACATTTAATCAAGCTTACTAAGTATGTTTCATATTGATTTCCACATTCCCTCTAGCTTTTAGTCTGTCCTGTGAGTATCAGATTTTCCAAACCCTCATTCCTCAATCTAATAAATAAATACTGTTTAATATTTTAGTTGTAAATTCTCAAAAACAAAAAAAAAACAATGTAGGAATTCACTTTCATCAAATGTTTAGGTTTTACTCAAATTCTAATCATCATTTTTTAAAACAGTAAACATTACCGAGGAGTGAAGGTAGTTAAAAAAGCAGTGTCATGGGGAAAACTGTCCTTTTGACACTATGTTTTTTATGGACACGTTTATCTATGTTTGCCATATTTACTTTAAATAAATATTCCAGGTTCCTGATTCTTGAATGCTTTCAACATATTTCCCTTTTATTGTTTGTCTATCTTTGAATTATCATTTCAACAAATGGTGCAGTCATCTTATGTGCCATTTCCTCTTAAATATTCAAAAATTTAAATCCAATGTCAATCGCTTTCTAATAGTCTTCCTGATTACTCTTCTTTTGTTCTTACTCCTTAGTATTGTTTCTGTTTTCTAATTCTTCCATACACAGTCTTAGTGGCTTTACTGCCTTGCTTGGGGTGAACTCGACTAAAAAAGAAATTTCTTTTTACATGTCTACCTTATTGTGAGCATATTTATCTATATTTCCTAATATCCGAGTAAAAATACAAAAAATACAGAACGAAGAAAGAATTCTTACAATGTCCAAAACATTAATTTAAAACAATGCTCGATATATAATATATAGAGCTGTGAATATTTATTATAAATTATGTTTTAGAACATGTACAAAATTTTTCTATATATATCCACGACTAAGGTACGTTTGTTTCGACATTGAATCTTCAATGTCTCATCAGGTGGTATGTAAAGTAATGGAAAGCCTCTTTCCTTAGATTTGGTCAGTTTAGTTAGAGGTGTTGGTGGGGGTTAGTGATAGGGGTGTGTGTCTCTGACCGTTGGAATTTTGGAAAGGGTTTAGTTAAAGTGGTTGATTAATGAGAGTCTTTGACCTCTAGACAGATTTAACGTTGTAAGTTTTATATCGTTTGGATTTCTTAGAGTAGCCGGTCTGGGGGGGGGGGGGTGGAACCGGATGGATGTGTGTTGTGGTACAGTGTATATCGGCTCGGAATGAGAAACCGGGGAGCCGAGTTCGAATTCCAGTTGAATTCATTGCATTCACTTACGTGCAAATACCCTTGGGAAAGGTATTAATCCGTCTCTTCCTTCCAGTTATGGGTTAAATAACAGGACAGATTGGGTTCTATAGCCTTGGTCAGCAACCAGTCTACCGCAGAAAGCAATGGCAACCTACTGCGGGATAATCTTTTGCGCAGTCAGTCATGTCTCTTTTGAGACATGATCGCCCAAGCGTGTATCACATATGGCACTTAACTGACTGACTGACTTTATAATTAATGTAAATTAGTGTATTTAATCTTAACTTAGGATTTAGGAAATATATTTTTTCTATCAAATTTTAATTTCTAATTATTAATTAGATCATAGATTGGAGACCATTTTTTCTATTAAATTTTTAATTTTACTTTACATTTAAATAAATATTCCAGGCATGTAATTCTCAATTGCTTTCAAGATATTTCCCTTTTATTGTTCGTACATCCTTAAATTCTCATTTCAACAACTGGGATAATAGTGGGCCTTTAAAAATTAATGTCTATAGATTTAATGGGATTTAATTAAATGTGACCAAATGAGGTCAATTATGCAAGAAGGTGAGAAAAGCAAGCAAAATTGTAAAGACATTGACCTCTTTTTGGGGTTTTAAACATTGAATTGCAGAAGGCTGTTTCTCTTCGATTTGTCTCTGGTGTACCAAAGTGTTCCAAGGTTGCTGGAATTTTTCCTTAATCTTGTCACTTTTGTCCAACGGTTTCAAATGTGCAGCCAATACAATATCTCTGGATAAAAAACATGAAGAATTTTTACAAAATATTTTATTAGAACTTAATAATAATAAAAATAATAATAATAAAAATAATAATAGTCTTCTCACTAGAAACTTTCAGGCAAATATTATGCATAATAATATGGATCCAAAATGCAGGTTTTGTGATAAACACCAAGAAACAATAGACCACCTAATCTCAGGCTGTTCTGTGTTTGCTCCAAATGAATATAAAAATCGCCACGATAGAGTTGGGCAATATTTACATTGGGCAATGTGCAAACATTATGGAAAATCTGTAAACAAACACTGGTATGAACATCATCCAGCACCGGTTATAGAAATAGAAGATGTAACCATTCTATGGGATTACACCATCTACACAGACAGAAAAATTGAAGCAAACAGGCCAGACATTATTGTTAAAAACCAGAAGGAGAAAACTTGTCTATTAATTGATATGGCTTGTCCAGCGGATTGTAACATAGCAATCAAGGAATTTGAAAAACTGTTAAAATATAAAAACCTGGAAATTGAAATAGAAAAAATGTGGAAATTGAAAACAAGAGTTGTGCCAGTGATAGTAGGTGCACTTGGAATGATAAAAAATGGAACAAAACAACACATTGAAAGAATCCCTGGAAACCCAAGCTTAAGAGATATACAAAAAATTGTCTTATTAAGTACAGCCCACACACTAAGGAAAACTTTATCTATGTAATGCTGGGGATGATAGGGAAGATAGAAAAACATGAAATGGAGCCATAACAACATGCCACGACTTGCCTTAGGTCTCCCCGCAGACTTGGTTGGTAGTGAGACCAAAGCAGAAATCGAAATATGATGAAAATAATAATAATAATAATAGTATGGAATCTGGAAGAGCAAAATGTTAAGCAAATGATAGTAGCAAGGAAGTAACATAAAGGGACGCGACATGGTAAGTTGAAAAGAATATGTAGATCCATACTAGTTTTTTCAACAGACAGAGACAATCGCTGGACCAGAGAAGTGGCTTTGGGCAAAAGATGGTTTTCTAAAAGGAGAGAGAGAATCTAAATCTAATCTAAACTTATTTATAAATGGAACTTTGTCTCTGTGTGTCCGTTACCTATAGACTCCAAAACGGCTGAACCGATTTTCTTAAAAATTTACACAGTTGTACTATAAGTGTCTGCGAGTGTTCTTAGCTAGGTTTTGTGTCGAGGTACCCCCGATAAATATCGAAAATCGATAATCGAAAAAATCGGGTTATAGAAGGAGTGGTCCGATTTTAATCATATTTGATACACTCATAGACAAAGACATAAAAAACGATATTCAGAAGTTTCAAGGTTGCAGTTCTTACAATAGAGCAGAAAATCGATAATATATATATATATAAATGGCAAGATGTTTGTGTGTGTGTCTGTTTATCTGCCTGTATGTCTGTATTTTTTCAGCCCTTTTATTTTAGTTTTTGCTTCGGGTTTGGCTTTAAGAAGGTATAATTGTAGTTCTTAGTCTCAGCCATGATACCGTTTACTCAGAGGTCTTATTTAGCCTTCAAAATTCAGTTTACGATGAAAAAAACTTATTTGATATCGATACCAGGAAATGAAAATTTGACTCATATCCATTCATTTTTCTTTCAGTCTACGGTTTTGCTATAACTGGAAACAACTATTGCTTTCATGCCAACGTCCAAAGAGTCTGAGCTCCAGGACCATGGATTAGTTTTAAAGCTTTCATTACACCTGAGCAACGCCAGGCTATACTGCTAGTCTCTCATATTTGCAGCACAGGAGCAAATTGTCAGAGTAAATACAATCAAGGTCAGGATAAACAAATCAGTACAAGAAAGCAAATGCAGGATGTGTAGACAGTAAACCACATAGACACTGAATGACTGAAGTTGATATAAAAGAAATATAAGTGACAATATTATCTCCAAAAAAAATTCTTACAATCTAAAATATTTTCTGGCTTTAAATAACCTGGAAAAGGTTGATAAGTCATAGAAAACTAATCAATCAATCAATGAAGTACTGATTAGCTACATAGGCATGTCTTCTGAACTTATTTACATTCTCTGGAATATAAATGTATAGAGACTACCATAGCCACAAAATGGGGGATCCGTTTATATACTGATTATATTATAGAATTGATTCTCCATTTCATGTCCATGTGTTCACATTATAATTACTTGTGTATCAAAATTGATTAGGTATGAATCCACCTCATCTGCCTCCAGCAATAAATTAATTAGTAGAAATTATATTACCGAACCATTATTATCACCAAAAAATTTTCTTACAATATATTTTCTGGCTTTAAATAACCTGAAAACGAATCAATCAATCAATGAAATAATGATTAGCTACACAGGTATGTCTTTTTGATTTATTTATATTCTCTAAAATATAAACATAGAAACTATTGTGGCTACAAAGTGAGGGATCAGTTTATATATTGGTTGTAATATGGAATTGATCTCCCACTTTATATACACATTATAATGTCTTGTTTGTTGATAAGCCGTAGAAAACGAATTAATCAATGAAATACTGATTAGATAAACAGGCATGTCTTTTAGATTTATTTAGATTCTCTGGAACATAAATGTATAGAAACTCTTGTGGCTACAAAGTGAGGGATCAGTTTATATATTGGTTGTAATATGGAATTGATTTTCCACTTTATATCTCTATTATAATTTCTTGTTTGCTTATCAAATTTTCATTAGATATAAATTTACCTCTTCTCTCCCCAGCTATGGGTTAATTAGTAATTGTATCACTAAATCCTTATTACTTAAAAAAATGTCTTAAAGCTGAAAATGTTTTCCAGCTTTAAATAACCTAAAATGGGTTGATAAACCATAGAACATGAATCAATCAGTACATAATTATACAAAAAAAACACTCACCTCATTTTCTTCAATCATGTTTTACAGGGATGTGCATTGTGGTGCAGTAGATATCAGCTCCAAACGAGAAATCAGAGAACAGTGTTCGAATTCTAGTTGAATTCACTGCATTCACTTACACACATATACCCTTAGGAAAGGTATTAATCCGTCACTTCTTCCTCTAGCTATGAGTTAAATAGTAGGACAGATTGGGTTCTATAGCCTTGGTTGGCAACTAGTCTACCACAGAAAGTAATGGCAATCTACTACAGGAAAACCTTCTACCCAGTCAGTCATATCTCTTTCATATGACACTTAATTGACTGGTGTTTTAGGCTGTCAAAACAGGTACTTTCAGATTAAAAAATGTATATTTTAATTTTAAAATAAATAATAGGTATTTAAAATCAGATAAATTATACTTTAAATCAGTTAATATTCCTCAAATAATGTTTTAGAAAAGTATATTTTATTTTTAGAAGATTTTTTAATAAAGAAAATTATGTGCATTGTGGTGCAGTGGATATCAACTCAGAACAAGAAATTGAGGAGCCGAGTTAGAATTCCAGTTGCATTCATTTGCACGTAAATACCCTTGGGAAAGATATTAATCTGTCTCTTCCTTCCAGTTATGGGTTAAATAACAGGACAGATTGGGTTCTATAGCCTTGGCTGGCAACCAGTCTACCGCAGAAAGCTATGGTAACCTACTGCGGGATAATCTCCTGCCCAGTCAGTCATGTCTCTTTCGAGACATGATTGCCCAAAGAGTGTATCATGTATGGCACTTAACTGACTGACTCTCTATGGTTGTATTAAAATCAAAATTCTTTTCACTTTTCTCTTATTTTATTACTGACTGACTAAATATAATAGTTGAAAACACAATTAAGACTTCTACTGGGCATAAAGTGGGGGATCAGTTTTATATTGTTTTGAAGTAATAAACTCATCCCTCATATTACTACTTAATATTATAATACATCTCTTTCCTCTCTAGCTATGAGTCAAATAACAGGACAGATTGGCCTTGGCTGGCAACCAGTCTACCGCAGAAAATAATAGCAACCTACTGGGGGATAATCTTCTGCCCAGTCAGTCATGTCTCTTTCGAGACATGATTGTCCAAAGCGTGTATCACGTATGGCACTTAACTGACTGACTGAATATAATAGTTGGAATAATGATTAATGATTCTACTGGGCATAAAGTGGGGGATCAGTTTATTACTTCTTAACAATAGGAAACCGATCCCCCAGTAATTACTACTTAATAATGTAACACATCTTTTCTGTCTCTAGCTATGAGTCAAATAACAGGACAGACTGGGTTCTATAGCCTTGGTCGGCAACCAGTCTACCGCAGAAAGCAATGGCAACCTACTGCGGGATAATCTTCTGCCCAGTCTGTCATGTCTTTTTTGAGACATGATCACCCAAGCGTGTTTCACGTATGGCATTTAACTGACTGACATTATGATGAAAGATGGCTACAAAAGGATGATAATCAGCTATTTTAGCAACAAAAAAAACACTTCGGGTCAATTTAAATTAGGTTTTTGAAATACATTATTTTGATTGTTGGAAATATTAAATTTCCTCTGTTCGCTTGAAATTGAAACTAAAATATAAGCTCCGTGAAAGATTTTTCATTTGTAAAAATTAATTTTTATGGGAGCCTTTAATATAAAGAATGAGTGGATACAAGAACAAAAAAATCTTTCCAGTTTTTGCCTTCATAAAGTTCACCAGGGAACAAAATGTATTGATTAAAACTAAATACAGTTCTCCTCTTGTCTCTTTCTTTTAGTCATATTGCTTCTCTACAAATTATATCTGAGAATGTTCACACATATATAGATACTAGCAGTATAGCCCAGCATTGCTCAGGTATAATGAAAGCTTTAAAACTAATCCATGGTCCTGGAGCTCAGACTCAGCCTATAGAATATTTGTGTGAAGTTTGGTGAGAATCGGATAAAAATTGTGGATTTGTATAAAGGACATACAGACAGATAATCAGACACACACACAAACATCTTACCTTTTATATATATATATTATCGATTTTCTGCACTATTGTAAGAACTGCAACCTTGAAACTTCTGAATATTGTTTCTTATGTCTTTGTCTATGAGTGTATCAAATTTGATTAAAATCAAACCACTCCTTCTATGACCCAATTTTTTCAGTTATCGATTTTCTATATTTATAGGGGATACTTTGACACAAAACCTAGGTAAGAACACTCGCAGATGCTTATAGTACAACTGTGTAAATTTTCAAGAAAATCGGTTCAGTCATTTCGGAGTCTATAGGTAACGGACACACACACACAGACAAAGTTCCATTTATAAATAAGTTTAGATATATATATATATATATATATACCTGAATTCTTCATAACTTGCAACTTTTTGGTTTACTGCTCGAAACTTAGCATCATTTTCTCTCCAGTAACGATTGTCGGCTTCAACAGATTCTTCAAAATCTTGTTTCATTTGTTCCAGGTCGAAATAATCACTATCGTAGGAAGAAGAAGGTTTTGCCTTGAAAAAAAGAAAAGATGAAAAGAATTATAGCACAACTTGTACCTGATTGGTTTGGTTTGGTTTGTTTTACGGCATATCAACCCCTTAGTGGGGTCATTTAATGTCGAACCATTAGTTCCTTCAAAAATATATTTTTGTTGGTAATATTTTTTTCTTCAAAAACGTATTTTTGTTGGTGATATATTTCATTCAAAAAAGTTTTATTGGTAATATTTTTCCTTCAAAAATTTGTATGTATATATTTCATAAAAGTCTGTTTTATACTTTCATAGTGTTTTGACCCCCACTTGGAGGGTTAACTATTTACCCATAGCTGGGACCCTAATAGGTGCTACCACCCTGGGTCAGGGTGGACCTGGGAACAACAGCAATTAAGAAGTGGTTCCATACTCCTCACAACCTCCCAATCAGAGGCCTTGCTGCCAGATACAGTTTATCGTCATGCCCAGGATCACTTGAACATCACTCTCCATTTCAATCATTTTCTTTCTATGTTGGCAAGAGCTACACAGTCTTTACTTTCCAGCCTCAAAAACTCCTCCACATCCTTGTGGGAATTGAAATATTTTCCACCTGACAACCAATTTCCCCCTTGCTGCTCTATATCTCTATTTCTATGGAAAATGTTCAGATTAACAACATTCCTAACCTTCACGACCAAGATCTGCCATGTCACACACATTGTAAACAAAATACCTTCAATACCACCAAATTCCATTTATAAGAATCAAGTTTCACTCGAGCAGCTTCTTCCTACAAATCACTACTCTGTAAGACCGACTCCCAAAGGAATGCTTCCCGGATCATTACAGTCATGGTCTGTTTGTGTCTTGGATCAACCTTTATCTTCCCCACATATCCCCATAAATTGTGCATATTAATCTGTAATTCACTACCTTCAGTGGCTCTTGGGCCTTGTACAGAGAGAACGTCATTGTAAAAAAGAAAAAGTTATAGAGATATTCATTGGTGCAAGTCAATAAAACATCTTTACAAACCAATATTTCATATCACTGGTGCTATGGTCAGGACTGAGGGAGCTTCAGTCACCCTCACCGACTTTTCACTGAAACTTTAAGGATGCATTCCAGAAGCTAAGTAGAGTATTAAGAGACAGGAAAATTTTGCTGGAAACAAAGAAGAGAGTACTGGATTGCTATGTGATGTCTGGTCTTCAATATGGCAGCAAAAGGTTGACAATCTTTTTTTTTGCATCACCCCAAACAAGGCAGTACCACCACTGATGTGCAGGGAGCTTCATAAGAGAGTAAAAGTTTAGGCGGGAGGAGAGTGAAGAGAAAGATGAACCAGTTACAGTGGGGGGATGTCAGAGAAAGGGCATGAGAAGGATAAGAATAGAGGTGTGATGACAGTTGCGAAGGTAGAGAGAAAGAGAAAGAACACGATACACAGGGTGATGGAGAGAGAGAGGGAGGGAGAGAGAGAGAGAGGAGAGTGAAGAGAAAGACGAACCAGTTACAGGGAGTGGCAGAGAAAGGGCAAGAAAAGAATGGGGAACACAGGAGTGAAGGTAGTTGCGAGGGCAGAGAGAAAGGAAAAGAATAAGATACATGGGGTGATGTAAAAAAGATTGGAGTCAAGTGGATAAGAGATGGGAATTGACATTGCATTTAAATTCCTGGAGGTTGTAGCCATTAGGAAAGCAAGTATATGGAAGGGAGTTCCACATGCGGGAAGTGCAAGAAAAGAAGCTGCAAGAGTAGAATTGCCGGCTGCATTTGGTTGATCTAATCTCGTCAAAGATGAGGAAAAGACTGGAAGCCACTGAAATTCGGTTATTTTGTTATTAAACTTTACTACCAGTTATTAAAGCTCTTGCTGTTCGGTTGCCTTTTAATACTGCCTTATTTATTTTTCAGCAATAATTATGTCATCGAGTAGTGAAGAATCTTCTCTATTATAATAAAGACCATTGTGCATAATTAATAATTTATATGAAAATAATTTCACCTCATAAAAGATATTAAAAGTCAAGAGCTCTAACAGTCCGCAGCTCCACCAACTTCATAGTCACTACTGCCTGAGCAGTAAATTTAGAGTAGTTTTTGCCCAAGTACACAATGCATTCCAAAAACTAAGCAGAGTATTAAGAGACAGGAAAATGTCGCTGAAAATAAAGAAGAGAGTACTGGATTGTTATGTAATATCTGCCCTTCAATATGTTAGCGAATGCTGGACAATCTCATCAAAGAAGACTTGAAGCAGCTGAAATATGGTTCTACAGAAGGATG
Source organism: Ascarosepion bandense (assembly GCA_037127315.1). Taxonomy (NCBI): domain Eukaryota; kingdom Metazoa; phylum Mollusca; class Cephalopoda; order Sepiida; family Sepiidae; genus Ascarosepion; species Ascarosepion bandense. The sequence goes on from JBBBDQ010000736.1 coordinate 1,332,593, forward strand.
CTGAGAATACGATCGACAGAACATGTTAACAACGACAAGGTTTTGGGGAGGATGAAAACGAAAAGGAAACTCATACTTAACATCAGGAAAAGACAGCTGAAGTTTCTGGGACATGTAATGAGGAAGGAGGGCTTGGAGAATCTGATACTCACAGGATGGATTGAGGGGAGAAGACCCAGGGGAAATCAATGCATGACATACTTGGTGAACTTGAGCAAATGGATGGCAGATCAGTGTTTGGAATAGGTAACAAGAAAATGGGTGTTAAGAACTACAAAGATTAGGGAGATGTGGAGGGCCATGATTGACTACATCCTGAAGGGACACACTGCATATAAAAAGAAATAAATAGAAGACTAAATTTAAATTTGTTCAAATCCATGACAATTGCTACTGAGGTCTCGTTGACAGTCATTACTGCTATTAATTGTTAAAACTTAACTTTCTTTATCCACTCTCATCCCCCAAAAACATTAACTTCTAAAACATTTAAGTCTTATGTGCAGACAAAATCTATAAGTTTCATTCCAAAAAATACATACAAACAATAAAAAAAATGTTCATTTAAAGTCAATACAAGAATGATATTCCTGGGTATGACGATAAACTACAACTGGCAGCAGGAGATTGGAGGTTTTGAGGAGTGTGGAACCACATTTTAATTGCTGTTGTTCCCAGGTCCACCCTAACCCTGGCTGGTAGCCCCTTTTAAGCTCCTAGCTATGAGCAAACAAAAATAAAAAAACATTATGAATGTATAAAAATATATTTTATTTAGCCTACATATTCTTAAATGGGGATGTGCGTTGTGGTGCTGTGGATATCGACTCGGAATGAGAAATCAAAGAGCCAAGTTCAAATTCCAGTCAAAATTCATTGCATTCACTTATGTGCAGATACCCTTGGGAAAGGTATTAATCCATCTCTTCCCTCCAGCTATGGATCAAATAACAGGACAGATTAGGTTCTATAGCCTTGGTTGGCAACCAGTCTACTGCAGAAAGTAATGGCAACCTACTGCGGGAAAATCTTCTGCCTAGTCAGTCATGTCTCTTTCGAGACATGATCACCCAAGCATGTATCACATATGATACTTAACTGACTAACTGATTCTTCAATTGGGGATCAATTCTATATTATAATTAATATATAAATTGACCCCTCACTTTGTGGCTACAGTAGTTTTTATATATTTATGTTCAAGTCCTGAGTATGACGATAAACAGCATCTGGCAACAGGGCCTGAGATCGGCAGAGTGTTTTTGAGGTGCCTGGAAATTCCTCTTTATTGTTGTTGTTCACCTGTTAGAATCCGAGCTGTGAGCAAACAAAAACAAAAATTATGAATCCAAAAAAAGAACATTTTATTTATCCTACATATTCTTAAGTGGGGAATCGATTCTATATTACAATCAGTATATAAACTGAGCCCTCACTTTGTGGCTACAATAGTTTCCATATATTTATATTCGAGTCCAATAAACTACATCTAGCAACAGTGAGAGATGGGAGGCTTTGAGGAGTATAGAAACACCTTTTAATTTCTGTTGTCCACCCTGACTTGGAGGGGTAGCACCTGTTAGGGTCCCAGATATGGGCTAACAGTGAATCCATAACAAAAATCAACAGTACATTTTTATACTAAAATTATCAACAATACATCTTACAATCTACAAAATATATTTAAAAAGAATATCTTTACTCTGAAAGTAAAGAATTTTTTACAAAATATATTTAGTTGAAGCCATAAAAATGTGTTTGAAATATTTAGATTTTGGCATTAAATAACCCACAGAGGTATTGATATGCCGCTAAACAAAATCAATTAACCAACAATACATATTTAAAACAAAATGACCAACAATACATTTTATCTCTATTTGAGGGAATACAATTTCATTCAAAATATATTTAGTTGAAGCCAGAAAATTATGTCCAAAATATTTCAATGTCAGCATTAAATAACCCATAGAGGTGTTGATATGCCGCTAAACAAAATCAATCATCCATTAATACATTTTATCTCTATTTGAGGGAATACAATTTTGTTCAAAATATATTTACTTGAAGCTAAAAAATTATGTTCAAAATTTGTCTATACTTCTGAGATGAGGTAGTATCTAATCTAAATCTCTCTAAATCTAATCTAAACTTATTTATAAATGGAACTTTGTCTGTGTGTGTGTGTGTGTGTGTGTATATCTGTTGCCTATAGACTCCGAAAGGGATGAACCGATTTTCTTGAAAATTAACACAGCTGTACTATAAGCGTCTGCGAGTGTTCTTAGCTAGGTTTTTGTGTCGAGGTACCCCCGATAAATATCGAAAATCGATAATCGAAAAAATCGGGTTATAGAAAGAGTGGTCCGATTTTAATCAAATTTGATACACTCATAGACAAAGACATA
>JBBBDQ010000736.1:1340000-1517500 GCA_037127315.1 Ascarosepion bandense
GGCTTAAGATTTGGCGCAAAAAAAGAATTAACGATTTGGATTTTGGATCTTCTCTTTTTTTACATTTTCTAACCAATAGAAACGCTCGCAGCGAAATTGAATTTTTAAAAAATATCATTAATATTTTTTTAAAAAATGCATTTTTTTTGGGGGGGGTGGCTGGTTAGAAAAAAAAGGGTAAATATTTTATTTGTTCCCCGAAGGCCTTTACCCCGTCAAATCTTTCCAAAATATCCTTAATTCCGTACAAATGCATATGCTGAACTCAAATCAATAATTTTTTCATGTTTATCGACCAGAAAAAAAAAATCCGGACTATATCTCCCCCACTTACCACCGTTCCCATATCTGATTCACTGCTGAATGACTTGAGGCGTAGGATAATTATTTCGGTCGATTTACTTCCTTTGAGCAGTTACTCCACGATTTCGGAACTCATTTTCCGCGTATTAATCGCAAAAAGGAAGTAAATAGGCCGAGAAATCGGCAAACTACGCGTGAAGTCATTCTGCAGTGAATAACATTTTTGAAGCGTGGTTACGGGGTGAGATAAACAGCGACAAGAAGTTCGATATTTTTCTGGTCGTTAACTTGAAAAAAGGTAGGTTTCGTCAATAAACAATTATCGATTTGAGTTCAGCATATACATTTGCACGAAAATAAGGATGTTTTGGAAAGATTTGAAGGAGTAAAGGCCTTCGGGGAATAAATCAAAAATTTACCAAAAAAAGAAGTTGGGGAGAATGGCCATCAACAACAAGGCGCAGCGTAAAAATGAAGAGTGAGATACTCAGTGAGATATAAAGCAAAAAAAAAAAAAGTATTAAAATAAAATAAGATTTTACTAAGTAGGTACTTCCAATCATTTGCTAAAAAAAAAGCACCATAGCTTAAATAATCTATTATTTTTAAAACCATTTTTGGCTCTTTTTCTGAAAATCTGCTTCCAAATGGAAAATAAACATGAAATAAAACTATATAAGCTTTTAATTGCTTTAATAAATTATAAATAATATAAATTCAGGATATTTATAGTCTGAAAAAAAAATTCGATTAATCATGAAATTTGTAAAGAATTGCTTTCATTTTTTTAAATTCTGAAAAAAATATTTTAAAAATATTTCAAAGACTTGTAGATGTAAGGTTATTAATTTATTTTATTTTTGTCTGATTTATAAAATCGAGAATTAATATTTATTTAAAAGCAATTAAAAGTTTAACTAATTAAATAATGAATGTCTTAGTTTTACTGCATTTTTTATTTTACTATTTTCGGAGCAGATTTTCTAAGAAAAAAACCCAACTGTTTAAAAAAAAAAATAGATGGTTTACATCCCCCAAAAAGTATAATGCCACTGGAAAATGTAATATTACTTAACTCAGTTTTTTCCGGGATTTCACACAACATTTTATGATTTTTTGTAAAAGTGAAGAAGAAGGTTGATTTTAATTATTTTTTTATCCGCTACATAATAAATAAGTTGGTCAGGTTTTTGTTTTTCGGTGAAAAACACATTAATTTGAAAATTCTTGCAAAAATCAAATAATTGTCGGATTTTTCTGAAATTTTCAGAACTTATTCACAAATAAAAGACATTATTCTTGAAATTATTCTTAAAAAGTTTTGGGAAGAAGATTTTTGTTACGTTTGATACCCAACCCTCTACGTAATTTATGAAATTTCAAGAAATTAAATTTTCTAAGTAAAATTGATTTTATTAGTTAAACGCAGGACTCATTGGAGAAAGTAAATCATCTATTATTTTTTAAAACAATTTTGGCTCTTTTTCTGAAAATTTGCTCCCAAGAGTAAAATAAAAAAAATGCAATAAAACGTAAAAAATTTTCGAAACAAAATTTAATTTCTTAAAATTTCATGAATTTATGTAGAAGTGGGGTAGTAGATGTAAAAAAAAAAAAAAAGAAATATATATTTTTCCAACGTTTTCTAAACAAACATAATTTCATTTATTTATCCTGAAAGTTTCATTAAAATCCGATAATTATTTGATTTTTGCAAGAATTTTCAAATTAATGTTTTTCACCGAAAAACAAAAACCTGACCCACTTGTAGCGGATAAGAAATTAATTAAAATCAACCTTCTTCTTCTCTTTTACAAAAATTCACAATGGCGTGTGAAATCCTGGTTTTTCCCAAAAAGAAAAAGGATTGACCATCTGTTTAACGAAAAAGTCGAAACCAGATTTCGCAAGTAGGTGTTAAAATGATTTTTGCCCAATGAGAGCGACTTACAAGACTTGAGGACTTAGCGATTCAGTGCTAAATTCAAGAAGACTATATAAATAACTTCGGCGTCAGTCAAGAGGGACAAGTGGGAGCCGAGAGACGAAAGAACTAAAAATGTAACGGCAACTTCAAATCCACCCGGAGATAAGGTCAGGTCGCACCTTGTTCTCTTTCTCCTTATCGTTTGTATAAATTAATTCTGTGGCTTTTTTCTTCGTACTACGCTGTTTTTTTTTTCAGCGAATTAGTCGAGAGACCTAAATAAAAGGATTTCAGTGAGAACGAGTCCAGTTGAAAGCGTATATCTACTTTGAAGGTATAAAATGTGAATTTCTCAATAGTTCTCGTGATTTGTTGTCAGTTGCCGAAGTTCGTGACAGAATCTGTTGGTGCCTTCAGAGTTCTGAGTTTTCAACTAGAGCTTTGTTTTGAGAACAGTACTGTAGGGGGCTTCGGCCAGCCTGGTACAAGGCCACTTCCAAACATAGCCGACAATCCCCGCATTTAAAAATATCATCAGGTTGTTGAAAAAAAAAATGAGTGGAATTTTGTCTGCTGAACATGAACATAAATGTGTATGAAGAAGAATGTTCGATGAGAAAATGTATGTAATTGATAAGCAAAGTGAAATGTAGAGTTTTTAAAATGTCCCACAGAAGTTTAAAGTTCATGGTTGATAGCAGCAGAATGTAAATTCTTATGTTCCTTTCCTTTTTTTGGTAAGTTGGCAGCAGGGTGAGAAAGAAGGTGAAGCAAATAAAGAAATTGTATGTAGAGTGTCCTCCTCCTGTTGTTGTTGTTGTTGTTGCTGTTGTTGTTGTCGTTGTTTTTGTTGCTGCTGCTGCTGCTGTCGTCGTCGTCGTCGTCGCTGCTGCTGCTGCTGCTGCTGCTGTCGTCGTTGTTTTCTTTTGCGGCGAGGAGTAAAAAAGAAGAAAAGAAAATTAGAAGTAAAGGCGGGACGTGACCGAGTCAGCTTGAAGTTTCTTCCTTACACTGCGAGATGATATCAGAGACCGCTCCCATTCCGACTGTTTTTGACCGGTCAAGAAATGTCGTTTAAGTAGTGGATTTGTCAAGTGATCGGCTCCGTCAAGCATTTGCTGGTTTAGGTGTGAAAAAAAATTTGACTGATGTCATATATCAACTTTCGAGTTTCTGTCCAATCAGGATCCAGAATTTTACTTTTCACTCTGACTTGTGAAATTTGCCTTGGTCTGGGTTTTTCCAAGATGCTTTTAGGCGTTTGGATCCGATTTTGCGGGTGTCCAATTATACTTTGTGTGTTTTAGTTAACTGTTGGATGATATAGGATTTATATCTTTTGGTACTTGTTCTCTGTTGTGGAAAAGACTGTTACAATAGTTGGACAGAAAACAAGACTTAATTCTGTCGTAAAAATGCTACTTTGGCTGTTAATATTTCGTTGAGGAGTGGGTTTCCTTGAGTCTACACTCGGTTAAGTTTACAGATATTTTGAAAGCCGTCACGTTTCCGTCGGCATCTCCCACTCCTCGGCATCGCATTTCCAAATCAGTGCCTCACTACAAAGGCGGGATGGAGTACAAGGCTTAATTTTACGTGAGTATTCCGTGCCTTTAAGCTTGGTAAAAATTTTCCAGTATACACTGTATAAGGGAGAGTTGGGCTCTTGTCCGTTGTTTTAAACCCGTCGAGACTCTGTCCTTCGGCATAGCCTCGTACAACTCACCTTGATCGTATCATAGAGATTTTTATAGCCAAAGATCAACTCCGAATTACCCGAAAAAATTTGGCGGTCAATACAAGCATTTCAGATTTCAACCGGCTCGAGTAGCCATTGGTTAAAAAAAATCACATTTATCAAAACAATTTATTATAGTAGAAAAACACTCCTGTTATTCTTCGCTTTTCTTTTCCTTTCGATTCACCCCCTCCACTGCTTGATCAAAGAGCTTTGAACGTGGGCGGGGGTTAAGTTTCAGATTCCGGTAAAATATTTTATTATTTTCATCCTTTCCCCACAAAATTACCGAGAGCCGAAATGTAGAGAGAGTTCCGCTGCAAACTCACCCCGTCGTATTCTCTGTCTCCTGAAACCCAGACGAAGGGCAAAACCTCGCCTTGTCCGAGAATAATAAAAAAAAAGATAGGTGTCTGGCCTTGCCTTGTGCCAGGCCTACGGGATACTTTTGGTTGAAGTTAAGGGCCCAGAGGTGCCATTTTAAAAAGGCTTTGTGTCGCAACCTGCTTCGTGCAATGCCAGATAATTACCCAGAGTAAAAACATTTTTTTAACACGAACGCAAAACTTTGCACGTAAATTTAAAATGGACACAAACGACCTGTGAATGCAAAATTCTATCAGCGATATTTTACAGCCAATAAAAAGCATGCGTGAGAGATAATATCTTTTATCCAATCAGAATTCTAATAAACAAATAATTCTCACTAAAATTTCGCCTTTTTTTTTTATAAGACATCAAATTATTATAAATAACCTGTCTCGTCCATAAAAATTAATTATAGTGTCAAAAATAATTATAATAAAATGATTATAACAATAATACCAGAGCCTACTAATTCTTGACTGAAAACTAGCAAACATTAGGGAGACTCCACGGATAGCTTCAGCTATGAAAAAATACCGTGAGGTTGTAAAAAATACCAGGCTGGGAAACTAGCGCTGGAAATTCTTCTCTCAATGAGGGTGAATGGGCCTCATTTATGCCGTGGTAGGTATCATCGAAAATGAGGACAAAACTGGAAGCGGCCGAAATGTGGTTCTACAGAAGGATGCTACGGATATCGTGGACTGAGCATACAAGCAACGACGAGGTGTTAGAAAGAATGACAACAAAAAGGAAATTGATGCTGAGCATCAGGAAGAGACAACTGAAGTTCCTGGGACATGCAATGAGGAAGGAGAGCCTGGAGAACCTGATACTGACTGGACAGATAGAAGGAAGGAGAGACAGAGAAAGCAGCGGATGACGTATTTGCAGGGACTGATAAGGTGGATGACGGAACGGGGGTTGCCAGGAGCAACAGGAGCAAACATACTAAGAGCCACAAGGAATAGGGAGACGTGGAGAGCCATGATCGCCTACGTCCTGAAGGGACAGGGTACATAGAAGAAGAAGAAGAAGAAGAAGAAGAAGAAGAAGAAGAAGAAGAAGAAGGTAACCTATCTAGTGATGGTGTCGCGATAAAAACGCCCTTGGTAGCTCTAGCGAAGCATCAAGTATTCAGCTACTGACAATTAAAATGATTTGAACCAATCAAAAAAAATTATTACAAAGAGACGTTTGATGTTAGCTGAAACTAAAGTCCACGCCAGATCCGGATCAAAAGATTATAAATTGACGCCCCTGATCTAGAAGAAGAGACGACGAAAGTGACGAACGGAGACGCAGCCAACGGAGAAACCAGCCATGCGTGAAAAAGTAGTTATGAGATTATATGTTAATGATATTTTGGACTACTTAGAAAAACACGTTAGAGTGAGACTGGCCTATTTCTAATATTACTACAACCTCTATCATGGTCTGACTTCAAATCTATCACAAGCATACTTTCTCCAAGCTATTACCAATATCTGTTTTATGAACGGGCATTTTTGTGACACTAAATATCAAAGCACTCACCTTGAAGCAAATAAACAAAAATATTATATTTGCCGATACCCTTTCACCACAGTTCCTTTCATTCCAAAGTTTCTAGTAAAGAAAATCTCACCACATATCCACACAACCATACAAAGATGTACACATATGTATTAAAAAGAAAACAGAATGCCCGTGAGAAAATTAAATAAAATCGATTCATGTAATAATAATCATAATGAATAAACAAGGAAAAACTGCATTTTTCTATCGTAATATAGTTCTATAAACCGACAGAAATATGATCTAAACTTATTTATAAATGGAACTTTGTCTCTGTGTGTGTATGTGTGCGCGTGTGTGTGTGCGCGCGCGCGTGTGTGTGTGTGTGTGTGTGTGTGTGTGTGTATCCGTTACCTATAGACTCAGAAACAGCTGAACCGATTTTCTTGAAAATTTACACAGTTGTACTATAAAAATCTGTGAGTGTTCTTAGCTAGGTTTTGTGTCGAGGTACCCCCGATAAATATCGAAAATCGATAATCGAAAAAATCGGATTATAGAAGGAGTGGTCCGATTTTAATCAAATTTCATACACTCATAGACAAAGACATAAGAAACGATATTCAGAAGTTTCATGGTTGCAGTTCTTACAATAGTGCAGAAAATCGATATATATATATATATATATATATATATATATATATATATATATATATATATATAAGGCAAGATGTTTGGGTGTGTGTCTGTTTATCTGCCTGTATGTCTGTATTTTTTTCAGCTCTTTTATTTTAGTTTTTGCTTCGGGTTTGACTCTAAGTAGGTATAATTGTAGTTCTTAGCCTCAGCCATGATGCCATTTACTCAGAGGACTTATTTAGCCTTCAAAATTCAGTTTACGACGAAAAACAACTTATTTGATATCGATAGCAGGAAATCAAAATTTGACTTACATCCATTCATTTTTCTTTCAGTCTACGGTTTCGCTTTAACTGGAAACAAGTATTACTTTTTAGTCTTTCGTGCCAACGTCCAAGGAGTCTGAGCTTCAGGACCATGGATTAGTTTTAAAGCTTTCATTACACCCGAGCAACGCCGGGCTATGCTGCTAGTTGATATATAAAACAATGACCAACAAAAGTATGATCAACATCAAAGGCAGAAAATACAAACAGTGACCGACAAAAGTATGATTGACATCAAAGACAGCCGGCTTTAAAGGCAAAAGCCGGCGAAGATGATTGACAGATGTACCTAGCTATCAGTCAGTTAAGTGCCATACGTGATACACGCTTTGGGCGATCATGTCTCGAAAGAGACATGACTGACTTGAAAGAAGATTATCCAGCAGTAGGTTGTCATTACATTCTGTAGTAGACTGGTCGCCAACCAATGCTATAAAATTTAATCTCTTCCCTCCAGTTATAGGTTAAATAATACGACAAATTTGGGTTCTATAGCCTTGACTGGCGACCAGTCTACCGCAGAAAGCAATGGCAACATACTGTGGGATAATCTTCTGCCCATGTTCGCACAAATGTGTATAGGCATAAAAGCTGAGTATCATCTACCATGTATTCAATTGCGAAAGCAGAATAACATATTATTTTCCACTTCTCGCTTATTAGATCTTGGAAAAGTATTTCACTCCCTACTTATTGCAACCTCCGATTTTCTTCAGAACTCAAAATTAGTAATATGCATAATCTTGAGTCCTCGGTCTGACGAGCCCCGATAATTACATCACAGGATGCGGTGCAATATGTAATAATCTAAAATCTTTTATAAATTGTATTACTCTGTTAAATTAAATAAATGAATTTAACATTGAGTTCTGCTGAGTTCGTCTCTATCGGAATTTACCTGTATTATATACCAAGTGTGCTATGTTACATACATACATACATACATACATATATATATATATATATGTATGTAACATAACACACACACACACACACACACACATATATATATATATATAGTAATGGTTGTTACTATGGTTTATAAAAGTATAGTATGACTACACAAAAATTTTCGCGTTTCGGAGCTACGTTTGCTCCTCATCTGGTGATAAGTTGAAATAAAAAATAAATGGTGAAAAGTAAAACGATTTATTTTTGGTAATATGATATGTAAGTGAATGTGATGAGAATTTAGTACGATTTAGTCGGTAGTTTGTAGCCATAGTGATACAGCTGTGTATATATATATATATTCATTGAAACATCTAAATTCTAGATTAATCTTACTAATCCTCAGAATTTTTAAACCCCGCTCATGAGATCTTGAAAATAAATTCTCGACCCCATGCTCATTCTTAGACTCGCTTTTATTCAAAACGTGGGATTAATAAAATTTATATTTTGCCCGTCGCATCTAGCAGTCGTGACAAAAGAACCCGCTATCGCAAAATTATCCTCTTTTTTACTTTATATTCTGGAGACATGAATGCTTGCATCCGATAAATAATTGGGTTAGTGTAAATGGCAAAGATCAAAACTAAACGAAGCCTCGTGTGTTTCAGTTTCTCTGGAGACGTCTCCGTGTTCAGATGGAAAGTTAATGATCAGGCAAACTGGCTTCAACATTACATTCCTTCAAGTAACCAAACTACTAATAAAAAGATAAGGTTTTTGTTCGGCTGGTAGTGTCCTCTGGCGACAGGTATCAGGCGGAACCAGGTTCTCTTTTGACCTCTTGTGATAATTCACAGACGGTACGATTTGTCCTGCTGATTAATACTCGGTAAACCGACGACTCGTTGTTCTTATAATTTTTAAGAGAGATTTTTTTTTAATGAATTACTGAATTCAGTTTACAGAAAGTTAATATTCAGGCAAACTGGCTTCGACATAACATTCCTTCAGATAATCAGAATATACAAGATAAGCTTGTTTTGTTTTTGTTTTTTTTGTTTTTTGCTGGTAGTATCCTCGAGAGACATTTATCTGGGGGAACCAGGTTCTAATTCTAGTTCTGGTAATAATTAGCAGACGGCACGACTTGTGCTGCTGATTCGATCAGTTAAGTGCCATACGTGATACACTCTTGGGCAATCATGTCTCGAAAGCGACATGACTGACTGGACAGAAGATTATCCTGCAGGAGGTTGCTATTGCTTTCTGCGGTAGACTGGTTGCCGACCAAGGCTATAGAACCCAATCTGTCCTGTTATTTGACTCATAGCTAGAGGCGGAAAAGATGTGTTATATTATTAAGTAGTAATTAATGGGGGATCGTTTTCCTATTGTTATGAAGTAATAAACTGATCCCCCACTTTATGCCCAGTAGAATCATTAATCATTATTCCAACTATAATATTCAGTCAGTCAGTTAAGTGCCATCCTTGATACACGCTTTGGGCGATCATGTCTCGAAAGCGACATGACTGACTGGACAGAAGATTATCCTGCAGGAGGTTGCTATTGCTTTCTGGTTTAGACTGGTTGCCAACCAAGGCTATAGAACCCAATCTGTCCTGTTATTTGACTCATAGCTAGAGGGGGTAGAGATGTATTATATTATTAATTAGTAATTAGTGGGGGATCAGTTTATTACTTCATAACAATATAAAAATGATCCCCCACTTAATGCTCAGTAGAAGCCTTAACCATGTTTCCAACTATAATATTCAGTCAGTCAGTTAAGTGCCATATTTGATACACGCTTTGGGCGATCATGTCTCGAAAGCGACATGACTGACTGGACAGAAGATTATCCTGCAGGAGGTTGCTATTGCTTTCTGCAGTAGACTGGTTGCCAGCCATGGCTATAGAACCCAATCGGTCATATTATTTAACCCATAACTGGAGGGAAGAAACGGACTAATAGCTTTCCCAAGGGGATTTGTGAGTAAGTGAATGTAACGAATTCAACTGGAATTCGAACTCGGCTCTCCGATTTGTCGTTCCGAGTCGATATCCACTGCACCACAACTCGGTAAACCTACGACTCGTTGTTCTTATAATTATATAAATGAGTAAGCATTTTTATGAATCGATGACAGTCAGTTAAGTGCCATACGTCATACACGCTTGGGCGATCATGTCTCTTTCGATACATGACTAACTGGGCAGAAGATTTCTAGCGGTAGATTGTCATTATTTTCTGTAGTAAACTGGTTGCCAACCAAATCTATAGAACCTAATTTTGTTTTACTATTTAACCCATAGCTGGAGTGAGAATAGATGATTTATATTATATTATATTAATAAGTAGTATTTAATGGAAGCTCAGTTTATTACTCCATAATAATAGAAAACCGACGCACTACTTTATGCCCAGTAGAAGCTTTACTTATGTTTCCAACTATTATCTTCAGTCAATCATTGAAGTGCTATATGTGATACAGGCTTGGGCAATCATGTCTAAAAAGAGACATAACTGATCGAGCAGAAGATTTTCTCGCAGTAGGTTGCCATTGCTTTCTGTAGTTGAACAATTGCCAACCAAGGTTACAGAACCTAATTTGTACAGCTATTTAACCCATAGCTAGAGGGAGAAACGACGGGTTAATATCTTTTCCAAGGGTATTTGGGTGTTAGTGAATGCAACGAATTCAGCTAGAATTCGAACTCGGCTCTCCGATTTCTCGTTCCGAGCCGATATCTACTGCACCACAACAAACACCCAAAAAATAAATTGAACTCAGTTAAGTGCCATACGTGATACACACTTTGGGCGATCATGTCTCGAAAGAGACATGACTGAAAGTTTTCCCACAGTAGTTTTTCATCACTTTCTGCAGTAGACTGGTTGCCAATCAAGGCTATAGAACCTAATCTGTCTTGCTATTTAACCCATAGCTGAAAAGAGATGAGATGGATTAACACCTATCTGCGTCTAAAAACATTGGTTGCCTATAACTACAATGTTTTCATTTAATTTTCGTAACGAATAAATAACATTTTAAACAACAATGTAGCATATACTTGTGTATAAGTCTTCTTTATGAATTGATGCTTTCATATAGCGCGTGTATAATGCGACTTCAGCTTCTGAGCAATAATAGTCAGTCAGTTAGTTAAGTGCCATACGTGAAACACGCTTGGGTGATCATGTCTCGAAAGAGACATGACTGACTGGGCAGAAGATTATCCCGCAGTAGGTTGCCATTACTTTCCGCGGTAGACTGGTTGCCAGCCAAGGCTATAGAACCCAATATGTCCTGTTATTTGACTCATAGCTAGAGGGAGAAGAGATGTATTATATTATTACGTAATAATTAGTGGGGGATCAGTTTATTACTTCATAACAATAGAAACCCGATCCCCCATTTTATGACCAGTGGAAGCCTTAATCATGAGTCCAACTATTATATTCAGTCAGTCAGTTAAGTGCCATACGTGATACACGCTTTAGGCGATCATGTCTCGAAAGAGACATGACTGACTGGGCAGAACATTTTCCTGCAGTATGCTGATATTACTTTCTGTGGTGGACTGGTTGCCTGTTATTTAACCCATAACTAAAGGGAAGAGGCGGATTAATACTTTTCCCATTTGTACGTAAGTGAATACAGTTAATTCAACTGGAATTCGAACTCGGCTCACCGATTTCTTATTCTGAGTCGATATCCACTGCACCACATGACTGCAAAATATCTGATTATTCTTTTATGTTCCGTGTATACCCTCAGGGCGTAGACGGTCATGGCTCTCCACATTTTCTTATCCTTTGTACCTCTTAATACGTTTTGTTTTGGTATTTCTCCCAAATCCTGCTCTGCCATCCATTTGCTTAGGCCTCTCAAGTATGTCAGGCGCATTAAACTCCTGTCACACTTTTCCTCTGTCTACCCTGTGAGTATCAGATTCTCTAAGCCCTACTTCTTCGTCACGTGTCCCAGAAATGTTAACTGTCTCTTCCTTGTGTCAAGTATAAGTTTTCTTTTCGTTTCTATTCTCTCCAAAACCTTGTCCATGCTCACATGTCTGGTCCATGGTATCCTCAGTATCCTTCTGTAGAACCACATTTCTGTTGCTTCGAGTCTTTCCTTCATCTTTGAAGAGATTACCCAGCATTCACTGCTATATAAGAGAACAGATATCACATAACAGTTCAGTACCCATTTTTATTTAATAAAATTTTCGTGTCTCTCAATACTCTAGTCAGTTTCTAGAATGAGTCTTTGGCCATGCCAATACGCCTTCGGATTTCAGTGTCACACTTCCAATTCTCTGTTAGAACATTCCCAGGTATTTACGTTTCAGTTCCTGTTTGATTTTAGTACTTGAGGACCATGCATTCAGTTTTCTTATATGGCAATACTGGGTATCAACCTGGACAGATCTAATAGCAAATAAATAGTGTTGATTTTTTTATACACAAAATAGCATTAAATGTTTGTTGCATGCACTTTAACGCGTTGAATAATGCCATTTTGCGCGCTAACAATTTCCGGTCAGATTCCTTATATTGGAACATTTGTTTTGCAAAAAAAAAAAAATTAATGGCTACAACAAATCAATTTAACATTTTAAAGCAATAAGAGAGCGTATTCACGCTCACAACGAAAAAAAAATTATCTCAGTTAAAATAAGTTTGGCTTTGTAGTTTACCTCTGAGGATGAGCTTGGAGGAGATCGAAAGTACTTGGGTAGGAAAAAACTATGGCTCCTTCCTTGATGAATTTCTTCTTAACATCGTGAAACTGATTCGACAACTTAAAAGTATCGGTATAAAAGTAAATACACATAATATGTCTATATAATTCAATGAAACATTTTTGAATGAAGATATGTTGCCTAAGAACACACACACACACACACACACACATATATATATATTATCACATACCCGGACCGACAACACCCATCAAGATGTTCATATGCCGTTTCGGATATATTGCATTTTCACTTCTATGGATAGATACTGGTTATCTATCCCAGATCGTGACAAATGGACCATGATTCGAATAAGAAAATAATAAAGTAAGATTGCTATTCGATTGATAATCGAATGGCAATACATTCCCAGGTCTGCTTCGTTATTCAACACGGGCGCTGACAACAAATCAAGGATGAGCGTCGAAACAATATAATTTTGATATAAAATTTTAATGAATACAAGATCAAAAGAATAAAATTAAAAAAAATAAATTTTAATATGGATTGGAATATCCAAAGACCTTAACCTCAAAATTACTTTCGGATACCTAACGTGGTCGAAATATTAAATTACAATATACAATAGGAAATATGAACAAAGTAAAAGTGACTATGAATGCAAGATATCAACATACAACCAGATGGGGAGATTACATTATTTGGAAATACGTGGTATGGCGTGTGTAATAACATAATATTCATGGAAGTGCATGCGTGTTCTAACGTGGGTCTAATAACTTGATAACTTCTCTTTGTATCAGTTTCTTTCTTTCTTTTACCGTCTCTTCTCTTCTTTTCTTCCTTTTCTTTTTTATACACTTGAAATTGAAATAGTTCTATGTTCTTTATCTTCAACGTAGCTTACTTTTCAGCACACAACTATTCTGAAATGTTCTCATATTTCTTTATTCTGTTCTTCAATCAGCGTCGTCTTTTCTGCATGCAAATAATTTTGTTTTCTTTATCTTCAACGTAGCTTCTTTAATCTGGTGACTTCTCTGCGTCGTTATCTCTCTTTCCTTTCTCTTCTTCTCTTGATAAGTTATTTGGCTTCACTTTCTTTTTCTCTTTCAAATAAACTGAAATCAGCGTACGAATTATATTACATCTTTTATCAACTTCGCAGCTATATTTTTCTTTCGACGAGTATGAGTCAACATACAAATATTAATATAACTTTGCTTTGTCTTCGTTGTTATATTTCTTTCTTTCTCGATACACGGCACAATATGTGATAGACTTTATCAAGGCAAAAAGACTAAATGAGCTTTATTCTGAATTGCGTATCTATAAGCAAACAGTGTTGGCAACTATAAAAACGCTCACAAATCATTTCAAATGATTAACAGAATATTTTAGTTTTAGAATTCCTTCATGTGTAGTGCAAAAGTCACGAGATGTTAAAATGAAGGGAATTTAAGCGTTTTCCTTGGACATTTTATGATATATTATGTATTCATGCACTACACATCCTGTCCTTAATCTCAGATCATAACTGAGTATATTTTTACACACACACACACACACACACACACACACACACACACACACACACACATTTCACTATCAAATCCTAAAGAAGACAGCTTATGTGTCGCTTATCAAACCAAAGTGCCATAAAATAATACTACTAAAAAGAAAAAACAAAACATAAATTACTATGAAACAGCCGAAACATGAGATAAAATAACGACACTAGAGAAAAGATGCCCTTGAAAATGGCTATAGAAGTGCCCGAAAGTGTTTGAGATTATATTCTTTAACACACACACACACACACACACACACACACACACACACACACACATATATATATTTAATCATGTCACCCCAAGCAAGTCATTCCACTGCCACTATAGCGCAGGGGGTTACACAGGGCGACAGACAAGTTAGGATGTACATAGGGGGAGAGTTGGAGAGAATGGGTGGGTTAGTGTGTTAGGAGGTGTCTATTGACCTGACATTTAAACTCCTGGAGGTTATAGCCGTCGGGGAAGCAAGTATGCGGAAGGGAATTCCATAGGCGGGAAGTGCGAGAAAAGAAGCTGTTAGAGTAGAAATTGCGGTTACATTTCATCGGTTTCACTGTAAAAGAGTGGGACATAGTTGCCAATCTAGTATCTCGTGCAAACTTACACCTAGGGGCATCAGAGATTTAGATTCATCAAATCCTTGTGCAAATTAAGTGAAACAGCTACTTTAGTTTCCTTTCTTTGATCATACGGCAATTTTAGACCCACTGAAGTGGCAGGGTGTAATTGATTCCTATTTTTGTCCTCAACTTAGATCATTTGCCATGGTGTGTAGTAATATGATCTATTTTCGGGATGTATGATAAAATTTGTTTGACCTTGAAAAATATTGCGTCATCCGTGATTGCCTCAGATTTTTTATCATGACCAGACAGTCGACTGTCGGTTAATTGTCCTACGGCCATTGTCTGCGATGGACGTTACTCCAAGGAAGCATACGAAAATTGTAACGCTGCACGAACACATTGGTAAGCCATATAGAGAGATCGCGGATATTGTTGATGTCAGCCTTTCAACTATCAGTCGTGTCATCAAGGCGAAGAAACAAACGGGATCCATCAGTCCAAAACGTAAAAGAAAATGCCGTTGGAAGAAAGACAACGACAAGTTACGACGATCAAAGAAAGTGTGAAAGATCCTAGAAAAACATTATTAGTTTTGTTCCAATTAATTTGCGCAATGATCTATCTATCTATCTATCTATCTATCTATCTATCTATCTATCTATCTATCTATCTATCTCAGTCTCTTCATATCTATCTATCTATCTATCTATCTATCTATCTATCTATCTATCTATCTATCTATCTCAGTCTCTTCATATCTATCTATCTATCTATCTATCTATCTATCTATCTATCTATCTCATCTATCTCAGTCTCTCTATCTATCTATCTATCTATCTATCTATCTATCTATCTGTCTCAGTCTCTTCATATCTATCTATCTATCTATCTATCTATCTATCTATCTATCTGAGTTTGTTCATATCTATCTATCTGTCTCAGTCTTCTATCTATCTATCTATCTATCTATCTATCTATCTGAGTTTGTTCATTATCTATCATATCTATCTATCTATCTATCTATCTATCTATCTATCTATCTATCTATCTGAGTTTGTTCATATCTATCTATCTATCTATCTATCTATCTATCTATCTATCTATCTATCTATCAGTCTCTTCATATCTATCTATCTATCTATCTATCTGAGTTTGTTCATATCTATCTATCTATCTATCTATCTATCTATCTATCTATCTATCTATCTATCACAGTCCAAAACGTAAAAGAAAATGCGGTCAAAAGAGAAAACAACGTCAAGAGACGGCGTATACGTCATCAGGAAAAGTGTGAAAGATTCTAGAAAGACATTATTCGTTTTGCTTAACTTCATTTGCACAAAGGTATATATATATATATATATATATATATATATATATATATATATATAAACAGAGAGAGAGAGGCACGTCAGAAGCATTTACAGAAGATTGTCGTTTTTGATGGATGATACATTTTTTTTCATTGAGGTGTCCTGACAAACACTGGAAATAAAAAGGTATGTCCCATTGTTTGTAAACTTGAATGACATTGGCCATCAGTTGAAATACAGTTCAATATGGCGCCCTGATTACGGCGATTACGCAGTCTCTAATAGAAAGGCGCTTTAAGGTCGCCATTTTTTACAGATGTTAATCGTGGTCAGCCTTTTACTTGCAGTTCCAGTTACGTTGAAGATTGATGGAAAATGTTACTCGTCAGTACGACAAACATACGAACAAGAGTAGAAAGAGAAAAATAAAATTCGCAATTAAACTTAGTGTGATACGAAGAAAGTGATGGTAAACCTATTTTACTTTGAAATTCTAAGACATTGACAGGAAAATGGTAGTGATTAAGAAAGAGATTGTCAGTGGTCAGGAATGAATGCAAACATTACTGATAGAATAGGGCTATTAGATGTATAATGGAAATCCATTGCTAATGATTTTACTATAAAAATGCATTGAAAATCAGGAAGAAAGGGATTGTCAGTGGTCAGGAATGAATGCAAGCATTACTGATAGAATAGGGCTATTAGATGTATAATGGAAATCCATTGCTAATGATTTTACTATAAAAATGCATTGAAAATGAGGAAGAAAGGGATTGTCAGTGGTCAGGAATGAAAGCAAACATTACTGATAGAATAGGGCTATTAGATGTATAATGGAAATGCATTGCTAATGATTTTACTATAAAAATGCATTGAAAATCAGGAAGAAAGGGATTGTCAGTGGTCAGGAATGAATGCAAGCATTACTGATAGAATAGGGCTATTAGATGTATAATGGAAATCCATTGCTAATGATTTTACTATAAAAATGCATTGAAAATCAGGAAGAAAGGGATTGTCAGTGGTCAGGAATGAATGCAAGCATTACTGATAGAATAGGGCTAATAGATGTATAATGGAAATGCATTGCTAATGATTTTACTATAAAATGCATTGAAAATCAGGAAGAAAGGGATTGTCAGTGGTCAGGAATGAATGCAAGCATTACTGATAGAATAGGGCTATTAGATGTATAATGGAAATCCATTGCTAATGATTTTACTATAAAAATGCATTGAAAATCAGGAAGAAAGGGATTGTCAGTGGTCAGGAATGAATGCAAGCATTACTGATAGAATAGGGCTATTAGATGTATAATGGAAATCCATTGCTAATGATTTTACTATAAAAATGCATTGAAAATCAGGAAGAAAGGGATTGTCAGTGGTCAGGAATGAATGCAAGCATTACTGATAGAATAGGGCTATTAGATGTATAATGAAAATGCATTGCTAATGATTTTACTATAAAAATGCATTGGAAATCAGGAAGAAAGGGATTGTCAGTGGTCAGGAATGAATGCAAGCATTACTGATAGAATAGGGCTATTAGATGTATAATGGAAATGCATTGCTAATGATTTTACTATAAAATGCATTGAAAATCAGGAAGAAAGGGATTGTCAGTAATTCAAGCATTATGGCTGCAATAAGGCTTTTATATGGAATAGCTAAAATCTTAGACTACAAATATTTACCTCAAACTACTAAAAATTTTGTCTTGTCTGCAAATTCGTAAATTTTATACACATGTTTTTTCTCTTCTCTGTTGTTGGATGAAAATTGTATGACTTGGGTTTTCCATATAGTGAATATATTACATGAACAAGACTGCACATTATTGTACACTCATTTTTTATTTTTGAATAATTTGCAGGTATTGTTTTTATGGATTAATCCGGTATCTCACGAATGATGGCCGCTTTCTCTGACTCTTCTGCAAATGAGAAAAAAGAGGAAGGAAAAAATGGAGAGTACAGGAAGCGAAATATTTCCACAGACAAAATGGAGGATGGAGTTTAATGTTGTATTCGCCTGACAAATGTTTTCTTTTGTTGCTAAAACAGACTAATTGTTCTCTCGACATTACAACCTAAAACAATGAAAAAGAAAAGGAGGATTTTTATGGGTATATTTACGCTAAATTTTGTTTGCATTTATCCACTTCTTTTACAGTCAGTGGTTATTTATAGCGAGTTACAATTGTTCTTTCGAAAGACTCCATTGAAACAGAAACTACAACAGTGAAATGTCAGTTTGTAAGGGATTCTCCACAACAGATTCCACCCACCTCTTGGGTTTCGTCATTTGAGTAAAAGTCTTAAAGATCAAGGTTCGAATCTTGGTTCATTCATTGTCGTTCAAATCAAACCAACATTTTCTTTCATTATTTCAGCCAAGAAGACAATAAAGCCACTAAGACGCATGGGGGGTTATTGAGTATAAGAGAATCTGTTTATAAAATTTTGTCATTTCGGTTAGTTAGTCCGTCTGTCCGTTCTTCCCATATATTAAACGATCGAAACCAAATTTTAGGGAAAAATGCAAACAAATAAGCGGGTTCAAAGTACAGTTTGTTTTACTAGGGTGCATAGCTTAGATCAATGCATTTCCGTGTCAGTAACCGTTACACAAATCAATCGTTCTGGGAAAGTTTTGCGCAACACGATCTTCTCATTTACATATCTTTCTTAGTCTCTTCATATTTATCTCTATATTTTTATCTATATTTCCAGCTGTTCATATCAATAATAATAATAATAATAATAATAATAATAATAACTTGAACAGATGAAACAGCGCTGGCAAGACAAACCTCTGCATGGCCAATATCCAGAACGTGCCAATAAATCCAATGTTGACAAAGTTAATACTCATCGATGGTTACGTGCATCTGGATTAAAGTCTGAAACTGAAGGCTTTATTCTTGCAGCACAAGACCAAAGTCTTTTCACTAGAAACTTCCAGGCAAATATTATGCATAATAATATGGACCCAAAATGCAGGTTTTGTGATAAACACCAAGAAACAATAGACCACCTAATCTCAGGCTGTTCTGTGCTTGCCCCAAATGAATATAAAAATCGCCACGACAGAGTTGGGCAATATTTACATTGGGCAATGTGCAAACATTATGGAAAATCTGTAAACAAACACTGGTAGGAACATCACCCAGCACCGGTTACAGAAATAGAAGATGTAACCATTCTATGGGATTACACCATCTACACAGACAGAAAAATTGAAGCAAACAGGCCAGACATTATTGTTAAAAACCAGAAGGAGAAAACTTGTCTATTAATTGATATGGCTTGTCCAGCGGATTGTAACATAGCAATCAAAGAATTTGAAAAACTGTCAAAATATAAAGACCTGGAAATTGAAATAGAAAAAATGTGGAGATTGAAAACAAGAGTTTTGCCAGTGATAGTAGGTGCACTTGGAATGATAAAAAATGGAACAAAACAACACATTGAAAGAATCCCTGGAAACCCCAGCTTAAGAGATATACAAAAAATTGTCTTATTAAGTACAGCCCACACACTAAGGAAAACTTTATCTATGTAATGCTAGGGATGATAGGGAAGATAGAAAAACATGAAATGGAGCCATAACAACTCGCCACTACCTGCCTTAGGTCTCCCCGCAGACTTGGTTGGTAGTGAGACCAAAGCAGAAATCGAAATATGATGAAAAATGACATAATAATAATAATAGTGTTATCGACGAGAATTAAAAAAAGTGTTCTCCAGGAGTTTACAAATCTGTATCTCTTTTTGTAGGATAAAACTAATAAAAAGAAGTGAATATAACAAAAGAGCCCAACTCAATATAAAACAATTCAACACACACCCATTCACGCGTACACTAAAAAAATAAATAAAATAAATAAAAATAAATAAAAATAGATAACAAAAATAGATAAAAATAAATAAAAATAAATAAAAATAGATAATAAACAAAAATAAATAAAAATAAATAAAAATAGATAATAAACAAAAATAAATAAAAATAAATAAAAATAAATAAAAATAGATAATAAACAAAAATAAATAAAAATAAATAAAAATAAATAAAAATAGATAATAAACAAAAATAAATAAAAATAAACAGTACAAATAAATCAAACAATGAAAATAAAAAGGAAAAATAAACAAAAAGAAAAAAGAAAATCAAAAATGAAAAACAAAGGAGGATTTTTATCGGCAGATTTACGCTAAATTTTGTTTGTATTCAGTCACTTGTTTTACAGTCAGTGATTATTTATGACAAGTTATGACCGTTCTTTTGGCAAACTCCATTAACACAGAAACTGCAACGTTCAAATTTGTAAAGGATTATCAATGTCAGTTTGTAAGGGATTATCTTCAACAGTTTTCCCGTTTGGATTACGTCATTTGAGTATCAATCTTAAAGGTCAAGAATCAAATCTTGGCCCATTCCTATTTTATTTTACACTAGCAGTATAGCCTAGCGTTGCTCGGGTGTAATGAAAGCTTTAAACTAATTCATGGTCCTGGAGCCCAGACTCTTTGGACGTTGGCACGAAAGACTAAAAAGCAATAGTTGTTTCCAGTTAAAGCGAAACCGTAGACTGAAAGAAAAATGAATGGATGTAAGTCAAATTTTCATTTCCCGGTATCGATATCAAATAATTTTTTTTTGCGCCGTAAACTGAATTTTAAACACTAAATAAGTCTCATAGAGTAAATGGTATCATGGCTGAGACTAAGAACTACAATTATACCTACTTAGAGCCAAACCCGAATCAAAAACTAAAATAAAAGGGCTGATAAAAATACAGACATACAGGCAGATAAACAGACACACACACAAACATCTTGCCTTTTATATATATATATATATATATATATATATATATATATATATATATATATATTATCGATTTTCTGCACTATTCTAAGAACTACAACCTTGAAACTTCTGAATACCGTTTCTTATGTCTTTGTCTATCAGTGTATCAAATTTGATTAAAATCGGACCACTCCTTCTATAACCCGATTTTTTCGATTATCGATTTTCAATATTTATCGCGTGTACCTCGACACGCAACCTAGCTAAGAACACTCGCAGACGCTTATAGTACAACTGAGTAAATTTTCAAGAAAATCGGTTGAGCCGTTTCGGAGTCTATAGGTAACGGACACAAACACACACACACACACACACACACACACACACACACAGTTCCATTTATAAATAAGTTTGGATATATTGAGAAGAAAACTCAGTATATAATTAAATGGTTATTAATGTTACAAATACCTCGTTCCAACATTTACATTTATTCATTCATCAACGGTGTGAACGAGGGAATTGTAAAATATTTTCTTTACATTGCTGAAATAAATTCTGGATTTATAACCGTTTAATTATGTGTTGAGTTTTCTTTTTAATATAATTACTCTAAATAATATATTTGCCCTGGATAATATTCATTGAGCTTTTTATTTATTTCTAATTGATAATTTATATTATTTCCATAAAATCTTTTGTATTATCCTGTCCGTATTCATGGGCTGCCATTCTGTTCTTTATATATATATATATATATATATATATATATATATATATATATATCAGAAAAAATTTAGGCAGACACGTTATTATTTATAGTAAATCGGAAATGTAGGCTCCATGCGAACCATCATCAGCTTCCGACTTTATTGTACATAAGATTTTACCGCATGCTTACACACACACACACACACACACACACACAAATATATATATATATATATATATATATATATATATATATATATATATATATCTTAGTCTTTTCATCTCTCTCTCAGTGTTTTCATATCTATCTATCTATCTATCTTTATATATATATATATATCTTATTCTTTTCATCTCTCTCTCAGTGTTTTCATATCTATCTATCTATCTATCTATCTTTATATATATATATATATATATATATATATATCTTATTCTTTTCATCTCTCTCTCAGTGTTTTCATATCTATTTTCTATCTATCTATCTATCTATCTATCTATCTATCTATCTATCTATCTTTATATATATATATATCTCATTCTTTTCATCTTTCTCTCAGTCTTTTCATATCTATCTGTCTATCTATCTATCTTTATATATATATATATCTTATTCTTTTCATCTCTCTCTCAGTGTTTTCATATCTATCTATCTATCTATCTATCTATCTATCTATCTATCTATCTATCTATCTATCTATCTTAGTCTTTTCATCTCTCTCTCACTCTTTTCATATCTATCTATCTATCTATCTATCTATCTATCTTAGTCTTTTCATCTCTCTCTCACTCTTTTCATAGCTATCTATCTATCTATCTATCTATCTATCTATCTATCTATCTATCTATCTATCTATCTATCACATCTAGTTTAAAATGTAGCAATTTAAGATTACATGTAGACCAAAATACAATGAGATGTAGATAAATATCTGGAGACCGGTGTTAGCAAACCTTTTCTCACTTCCAGACTCACTAAATCGTTCAACATGGAAGAATTTCTTTTTTCTTATTTCAGTTGAAAGGCAATGAAAACAAAAAAAAACTTAAAAATGCAGAAAAGAAAGCAGAATAAAGAAAGACAACAAATTGATCGAAAGGAAAAAAAAATAGGCTGTTTGAGAAAAGGAAAGTTTTGAATAGTAGAGAAAATATCGAGAAAGACAGCAAAAGGAGAAACGGAAATAGGGGAAAAAAAGAAATAAAAATCACGAAACACAAAAAAGTCGGAAAAAGGAAATGTAAAAAAGAAATAAAAAAGAAAAAAGAAATTCGGCTAAAAAGAAAGACGCGGAAAATAAAAGATTATTACATTCAGAAAATGGAGGGCAGTGTGTTTTAAAACGTTTTTCCTGTGAAACAAGTACATATGAACAAATTGGTTCTTTTGTGTCAAAATTAACCAGGTTAAGACTTCTTCTCCCCGATATGCTTGTAGGGTTTCATACATTGACACCCACACACACACACACGCGCATGGTCACTCGGCGTTCCACGTGATGATTGGTTCTCGCCAAAAACGATGCTAATAAAAACGGAAAACAGCACGTGGTACACTAGTTAGGATTTCGTCCCGGGACAAGACAAGAGCAAACATGTCTTCCTAACTCACGCAAACACACGCGCACTAATTGCGTGTAGCAATTAGTGGCGCAAAAATTTCTTTTATTTTTCTTCTCCTACATTAACACTATGCACATTAACTTTCATTCAAACAGGACTTTACATAAAATAACTTTCTACACATAAATTCACAATTTTCCCAACCTTCGTCAGTAGAAATCCACAGACTGCTACATTCGCATGTAAGTCTCTCTCTCTCTCTACTCAACGCACACACAGACACAGAACTTTGTCTTCTGTCTGACTTTCTTCATCAAGGATTTGAACTTTGAACTCTTTACGATAATCTTAACAATTGTTACAAACCTTTCTTTCAGCTAGAGTAAAAACTTCATACATCTTATTTTGTTTCTACGAACAGACGAAGGGGAATGACTCTTTCCTTTTCACTTTCTTATGTATGCTCTCTCAACCCCATGTAACCTTTGTCAATACATTGTTTCTCTGGTTACTTTCGCCTTTTCGTTCTTTCTTAAAACCTGCTTTAAGATATGACCAAGGTTGCGTCGAGTCGACTCATAAATCTAAATTAGTAAGTGGACGCATCGTCCACTACATGCTATTAAAATATCAGTCAGTTAAGTGCCATACGTGATATACGCTTTGGACGATCATGTCTCGAAAGAGACTCGACAAACTGGTCAGAAGATTATCCCACAGTAGGTTGCCATGACTTTCTGCTGTAGACTGGTTGCAAGCCAAGGCTATAGAACCCAATATGTCCTGTTATTTGACTCATATTTAGAGGGGGAAGAGATGTATTATATTAACTAGTAATTATTGGGAGATCAGTTTATTACTTTAAAACAATACATAACTGATCCCTTCATTGATGCCCAGTAGAAGCCTTAATCATGTTTTCAACTATTATATTCAGTCAGTCAGTTAAGTGCCATACATGATGCATGCTTTGGGCGATCATGTCTCGAAAGAGACATGACTAACTGGGCAGAAGATTATCCCACAGTAGGTTGCCATTACTTTCTGCGGTAGACTGGTTGCAAGCCAAAACTATAGAACCCAATCTGTCCTTTTATTGGACTCATAGCTAGAGGGGGAAAAGATGTATTATATTATTAAGTAGTAATTAGTAGGGGAACAGTTTATTACTTAATAACAATATAAAACTGATCCCCCACTTTATGCCTAGTAGAAGCCATATTCATGCTTTCAACACTTATATTCAGTCAGTCAGTTAAGTGCCATACATGATACACGCTTTGGGCGATCATGTCTCGAAAGAGACTGGGTAGAAGATTATCCCTGGGTAGGTTGCTATTGCTTTCTGCGGTAGACTGGTTGCCAGCCAAGGCTATAGAACCCAATCTATCCTGTTATTTTACCTATAACTGGAAGGAAGAAACGGATTAATATCTTTCCCAAGGGTATTTGTGCGTAAGTGAATGTAAGGAATTCAACTGGAATTCGAACTCGGTACCCCAATTAATCCTTGTCTTACGCACCTTTTTATTTTTGTATTTTATACCTGTCGAATTCATCTTGTCCGCACGAAAGTTGTTTGCTGCCAGTATAGGTTCTTGATTATCTTAATGTCGAGGTTATCGAGCATCTTGTGGTATACTTTGTTACCCTGGCGAAATCTACCAAAACACTAATTGCTCATCCGAAGATTGGAATATGATCCAAATAATTCTGTGAATGCTTCTGTCACAGTTATTTTTTGAATTTGCACACACATGTATGAATTGGCCATCATTTCTTTTATATGTAAGATTTTTTCCGAAGGTGAATTGGCATGGCGAAGTGTTCCAGAAGCTGAGTAAAGTATTAAGACACAGGAAAATTTCACTAGAAACAAAGAAAGTGCTGGATTGCTATGTGATGTCAGTTCTTCAATATGGCAGTGAATGCTGGACAATATCATCGAAGATGAAGGAAAAACGTGAAGCAACTGAAATGTGGTTCTACAGAAGCAATCTGGACATAAAGTGGGGGATCAGTTCCATATTACAATCAATACATAAACTCATCCCTCACTTTGTGGTCAGAGCAGTTTCTATACAATAATATTCCTGTGATCCAAAGACACAAAGATTCATTCCAGGAGGTGAGAAGAGTACTAAGAAACAGAACAATTTCACTAGAAACAAAGAAGAGACTACTGGATTGCTATGTGATGTCAGTTCTTCAATACGGCAGTGAATGCTGGACAATATCCCCAAAAATGAAGGAAAAACTTGAAGTAGCGGAAATGTGGTTCTACAGAAGGATGCTGCGGATATCGTGGACCGAGCATGTGAGCAATGATGAGGTTTTGGAAAGGATGGAAACGAAAAGGAAATTAATACTGAGCATCAGGAAGAGACAGCTAAAGTTCCTGGGACATGCACTGAGAAAGATGGGCTTGGAGAACCTGATACTAACAGGCCAGAAAGAGGGGAAAAAGAGACAGAGGAAAGCAGCGGATAAACATATTTGAAGGGCCTGAGCAGGTGGATGACAGAACGGGGGTTGCGTTGTGTAACAAGAGAAAGCGTGCTAATTGCCACCAGGGATAGGGAGACGTGGAAAGCCATGATCGTCTACGTCCTGAAATTACAAGGTAAGAAGAAGAAGAAGAAGAAGAAGAAGAAGAAGAAGAAGAAGAAGAAGAAGAAGAATTTTACGTAACTACATTCAAAAAGTCGATAAAAAAAGAAGATACTCTTGTTTTTACATAAAGTTCATCTTGTACAATGCCCGGGCGCCACTCAAGGTAGAGAGTTACAGAGTAAAAGGCACAATTTTAGTGGATATGGCAAAGAGCAGCTTTTTAATTTTAACGCCTAAAAAACCGAAACTGAACTCTTAATTATCTCAGAGAAGATCTTTGACTTTCCATCAATATGACGGATCCTAACTTCCTAGAGAGTGACACATTCTGCCTTCTCGGACTAACGTTTTCACCTGAAATTAAGTGGAAATAATTTATCTATTTCTTTTATTTTAATAGTCATTTCACCCTAAGCAAGGCAGACATGCCACTGATGCGCAGGGGGCTACAGTGAGAGAATAAAAGGTACAGGGGATGTTGAAGAAAAGATAAGAGACGGATGGGCATCAGGTAGATGAAAGATGACAATTGACGTTGCATTTAAACTTTTGGGAGATTGTAGCTATCAGGGAGGCTAGCAAATGGAAGGGAGTTCCACAAACGGGAAGTGCGAGAAAAGAAACTGTTAGAATAGAAAAGACGGTTACATTTATCTATTTCTACCGTAAAAAGGAGGGACCTCGATCTCAGTTTAATAGAACGAGTAAATATATGTGATCGAGGTACCAGGAATAGAAGCTCGTCAGAGCAGTTATAAAATTTTTTTGATTTTAGAATCTGTTCCCAGGAATAATTTTTGAGGATTTAACACTACCTGAACTCATCAAAGAAAACCTGACATTTTGTTATGACTAAGGCCATTTTTCTAAACTTTAACTGGCCCAAAACAATTTGTTTTCAACTCGAAAAAAAGAAGAAACTATATTTTCCTCTTTTTTCCCAATTATCAGCCAATTTCTCTATTCCCCGGATTCTCCAAGTACATAATAGTGTTTAAAATATAATTTTTTTTTTTTATGTAAGCTTACATCGCGGATTACAATAAAGCACAACTAACAATACCACTAATATCAATTTCTCTCACTCCGTTGTATTAAACCATATATATATATATATATATATATATATATATATTGTGTGTGTATTTTGGCAGCATTTTTTCATTAATACAGGTTTCATTGAATAATATAGACAAGTTCTGTCTATTTATTTTGTGTAAGATCCTTTCGTATGATCTGATTAGCTTGATAATGTTGTCATGGAAAGACGACAAGAAATCGCAATAATTGTTGATTTTTTTATCAGGTCTGAGCTTTCGGCTTACATAAGCCATTATCAAAGGATGAACATTTAATGTTCAGTGAACATAGAACATTTAAATTATTAGCAGAGTGGAGCTATACAGAGAAAATTAAACAAGTCCATTTTTTGTGTCGCACGTGGCTGCAAGCCGAGAAGGAATGGTAGTAGTGAGTTTTTGGTTAAATGAGAGTATAGTGGCATGAAGGGATTGGTCTGGGAACTGCTACTACTATGGTGTAAGGGGTAAGTATAATAACTATGACCTCTCCCGTCGATTATAGGCATTGAAGTATGTTAGTGGAGAATGTATCTCTAACAAACTAAATAATACCAACATTGGACATACTACTAACTCGCTCTCGCGGAGGCTTACACTGCACATCAGTGTCGTTACCGCCTTGCTCGGGGTGATATGATTAAAAAAAAAAAAAGAAAAAAGCCTCATTTTTTACAATTTGATATAGTAGATTTTTACCCTTCCATTTCGTGCGATTTATTAGTTAATAATTTAAACTACGCTAAAAACTTCACCAATATTTCTAGTAATGAAATGGATATAATTTTAACTTCTAGAGAAGTTAAAATCTAGATCTTCTAATATATTATAATTCTACCTGGACTAAAAGTATTAGCAATAATTTTGATGTCCCAATGGGGGCTTATGATTCAGCTCAACTCGCAGATCTGATAGGAATATATATCATATACTCTCGGTAGAATTGTTGAGCCCAGTCAAGTAGGTATCTACCGGGATGATGGCCTTGGTCCCCTCATATCCAGAATTTCTAAAAAAAAAACGTTATTAGAGCTTTTAAAATGCTGGGCTTCAAAATCGAAATTTCATCTAATTTCAAAATCGTTAATTTTTTAGATATTAGCTTTAACCTGTCCGGGAATACATTTAAACCGTATCAAAAAAGTAATCAATCCCCAGTCAAAATTAGAATTAATAAATTATCTTCTAATAAGTAAATATTTGATGAGAATAAAACTATACAATGTAGCCCTAAAGAAGAGTAATTTTAAAGATGAAATATTATACAAAGAAAAATTGAAAGACAAAACTAGAAACAAAAGTAAAGTTAGAAAAAGAAAAATAATATGGTTCAACCCTCCTTTCTGTAAGTTGTCCAATGTAAACAGGTAAATACTTTTTTTAAATTTAGTTAGCAAACACTTCCACCAACACCACCTCTTAAGTAAATTATTCAATATAAAAACTCTTAAAATGAGTTATTCTACCACTAAAATATGCAAAACATAATTAATTCACATAATAATAAATTACTTACAGACTTCTATAGAAAACCTTTGAAAGACAAACCTTCCTGTAATTGAATCAATAAAACAAATTGTCCCGTTGATGGCAGGTGTAATTCCGAAAAAGCTGGCTATGAAGCCACTATTTGTCCAGTGGAGGACCCTAGCAATAAAAGAGCTTATATAGGGATATCTGCAGGTAGATGGAAACAGACACTGTACAACCACAGACACTCTTTTTCCAACGCCTACTTGAAAAATCAAAATGCCCTATCTAAAAATACAGGCGGATTGTTAAATAAGCGAACACTTCCAACAACTTGAGGGATAAGTGCAATTTATGCCTGGAAGAAAAATTGATGATTAGAAAATATAATAATCCAAAGGAACTCCCTAATAAGCGGAATGAATTAATATTTAAATGCAGACACAAAAATAAATATAAAATAGTCTAGATAAATCCTGATTGTGATTTGAATTAATGTAAATTGATTTACATTAATTTAATTTAAAAAGGTGTTTATTTTGGGAAAAATCTGGAATGTGCTGTTAATATCATTTTAGGTATAGGCATAATTTTTAAAGATTCTTTTTTCATCGTTTTTGATAGAATGAGTATTATTATTAACGTTTTAGAGAAATTTTCTTTGATATATATATATATATATATTAATGCAGGTTTCATTGAATAATATAGACAAGTTTTGTCTATTAATTTTGTGTAGGATCCGTTCATACCGTCTGATATACTTGATGGTGATGTCGTTAAAAGACAACAAAAAATCACAGTATTTGTTGAATTTTTTATCAGGTCTAAGCTTTCGGCTCACATAAGCCATTATCAAAGAGTAAATAATAACACACTGTAAACATAGAACATTTAAGCTATTAACAATAAAGATAATTGAATTGAAAATATAAGTCCATCCCTTTCAATTTTCAATTCAATTATCTTTATTGTTAATAGCTTAAATGTTCTATGTTTACAGTGTGTTATTATTTACTCTTTGATAATGGCTTATGTGAGCCGAAAGCTTAGACCTGATAAAAAATTCAACAAATACTGTGATTTTTTGTTGTCTTTTAACGACATCACCATCAAGTATATCAGACGGTATGAACGGATCCTACACAAAATTAATAGACAAAACTTGTCTATATTATTCAATGAAACCTGCATTAATATATATATATATATATATATATATATATATATATATATATATATATATATATAACATATTACAGTCATGTCACGTTGAATACAGCGGTTCCAGCTCGATCACCGAAGTTAAGCAACGTGACTGCTTGGGAATACCAGGTGCTGTAAGCATTTATTGACGGATGTGCGTTGTGGTGCGGTGGGTGTCGGCTTGGAAAGGGAAATCGGTGAGCCGAGTTCCAATTCTGGTCGAACACTCTGTATTCACTTACACACTGGTACTCTTGGGAAAGGTATTAATCCGTCCCTTCCCTCCAGTTATGGGTTAAATAACTGAGGTCTACTGTTCATGCGATCTGTGGCAAACTTCTGCACCGATTGTTTGCTATCAGCGGTTCCAAAAAGTTTGGATGATGCTACAAAAGCTTTCACCACTCTAAACAATTCTTTGTGTGGCAGTTTAACTGAGTTATACACTCATACCTTAATAATATACATATCATTATTATTTTTTATTATTAGACTTTTTATTATTATTATTATTATTATTAAAGCTGTTTTTTTAGATTGTACTTTAGTATTCTATTTATTTTTTTCTTAGTAGGAGTTATTATTTTAACTATATTTTTAATAAATTACTACTAGTGGTTATAATGGAATTTATATTAGGACGTGTGATTTACAATTTTTTTCACCATAAATATACCCCATAGCCAGAATATTTTAATTTAAGAGTAAATCCCATGTCGCGTTTCTAAGAATGAATATTAGTGTAATAGACGTCGGTTTCGACCGAGGACGTTTATTTTAAATTATTTAAAATTTGTTTCTATCTTGCTCTCTTTCTTTTTCTTTCTTTCTTTATTTATTCCCTGTCTCCTATTTTTTTAATAGTATGAATATTATTATTATTACTATCATTATCGTCTTAGAGAAATTTTGTTTCACACACACACACACACACACACACACACACACACACACACACACACACACACACACACACACATATATATTATTTTTTTATTTATTATTATTATTATTATTATTATTATTATTATTATTTAATATTTATTATTATTATTATTATTTACGATTTTTTAAAGATTTTATTTTAATATTTTATTTATTTTTTCTTACTAGGAGTTATTATTTTGACTATATTTATAATAAATTACTACTAGTGGTTATATTGTAATTTATATTAGGATGTATGATTTATGATTTATTTTTCACCAAAATATACCCCATAGCATATTTTAATTTAAGAATAAATCCTATGTCGCGTTTCTAAAAATGAATATTAGTATAATAGACGTCGATGTGGGTTTTTTTAAATTATCTTGCTCTCTTTCTTTTTCTTTCTCTTTTTCTTTTTTATATTTAATTATAATTTTTATTTTTAACTGAATTTTTTAAATTAATATGAATTTTTAAAATAATAGTAAGAGTTCTTTTTAAATGAGCGAGAATTTTTTTCTAAATAACCGTTACAAATCAATGTCTATTCTAAATATGGACATGTGAGTGTCTATGTAAAAAAAAAAAAAAATTAGGGGATTTTTGAAGATCATGTAGCTGAGCAGTGTAATTTCAATCAAACCGACTACTAAGTTTCGTGAGGGCATTATTGTACTGTCTGTCTATGATCAGAAAAAGTAAAATGACTCTGAAGAATGAATGCCCTAACGAAATATCGATGTCGACATGACTGAAATAACACTAATTGAAAAGTTTCTCCTCATTATATATATATATATATATATATATGTGTGTGTGTGTGTGTGTGTGTGTGTGTGTGTGTGTGTGTGTGTGTGTGTGTGTGTGTGTGTGTGTATTGTGTGTGCATTTTGGCAGCATTTTTTCATTAATACAGGTTTCGTTGAATAATATAGACAAGTTTTGTCTGTTTATTTTTGTGTAGGATCCTTTCGTATAGTCTGATAAGCTTGATGGTGCTATCGTTAAAAGACGACAAGAAATCACAGTAATTGTTGATTTTTTTATCAGGTGTGTAGTTTATAAATTCAGATGCCCCTTTCGAGAATGTATCTCTAACAAACTAAATAATATCTACATTGGCCACACTACCAACTCGCTCCCACGGTGTCTTACGTTACACTTAAATGACAATTCAAATATATTCCGACATTTAAAACAACACGGTTATCAACTCACACTTCTCAGAAAAACGATCGTTGAAAATACATGTATACTTAGACAAGAAAATAATAAACGAAAACTCAAAAACCTAGAAGCTATCTACATCAAACAGCTTGAACCTAGCTTAAATAAAATAAATTTTGATATCTCTGTTAACATACTCCAATGCCTGTAATCGGACCAAGAACAACACCACCATTTTGTCACCGTCTGCGGCTATCCGCCACATTAAAAATAGACTTGTCTCTTTGATTTAATTCTCTTTGTTTAATCCCACTTTGTTAATAACTTAAAGGTTCTATGTTTACTATATTTTAATGTTCATTCTTTGATAATGGCTTATGTAAGCCGAAAGCTTAGACCTGATAAACAAATCAACAATTACTGTGATTTCTTGTCGTCTTTTAACGATAGCACCATCAAGTTTAACAGACTATACGAAAGGATCCTACGCAAAATAAATAGACAAAACTTGTCTACATTATTCAATGAAACCTGTATATATATATATATATAAATCCACAGACAGTCCTGTTTCGTTGTATCATAGATCATCTGTACGGTTAGAAATTTGATTACTTCTAGCCAGGATTGAAATTGACCGAATTGACATTAGTCAGCGATTCTAACTCTGAGTTATGGACGCCAGGTCGCTTTGCATATTCAGTTATTTCACATTTTTTTTTATTTTTAACAGTACATGTTTAGAAAAATATTTGCGGCCTTGATACATATATATATATATATATATATATATATATATATATATATATATATATATATACTAGCAGTATAGCCCGGCGTTGCTCGGGTGTAATAAAAGCTTTAAATCTAATCCATGGTCCTGGAGCTCAGACGCTTTGGACGTTGGCACGAAAGACTAAAAGGCAATAGTTGTTTTCAGTTAAAGAGAAACCGTAGAGTGAAAGAAAAATGAATGGATGTAAGTCAAATTTTGATTTCCCGGTATCGATATCAAATTAGGGTTTTCGTCGTAAATTGAATTTTGAAGGCTAAACAAGTCCTCTGAGTAAACAGTATCATGGGCGAGACTAAGAACTACAATTGTACTTACTTAGAGCCAAACCCGAAGCAAAAACTAAAATAAAAGGGCTGAAAAAAAAAATACAGACATACAGGCAGATAAACAGACACACACACAAACATCTTGCCTTTAATATATATATATATTATCGATTTTCTGCACTATTGTAAAAATTGCAACCTTGAAACTTCTGAATATCGTTTCTTATGTCTTTGTCTATGAGTGTATCAAATTTGATTAAAATAGGACTACTCCTTCTATAACCCGATTTTTTCGATTATCGATTTTCGATATTGATCGGGTGTACCTCGACACAAAACCTAACTAAGAACACTCACAGACGCTTATAGTACAACTGTGTAAATTTTCAAGAAAATCAGTTCAGCCGTTTTCGGAATCTATAGGTAATACACAAACACAGACACATACACACACACAAAGTTTCTTTTATAAATAAGTTTAGATATATATCGCATACGCAGACGGTCACATGTGCGCACATACGTGAACTCGCGCGCGCGCACACACACACACACACACACATACACACACACATACACACACACATACACACACACACACATACACACACACACACATACACCAATTAATAGAGTATATAAAAAAGAATAATCGAGAAGTAAAACCCTTGACGAGTGGACGGAGTGATTACAAAACTACAAAACTCTGACATCAGGATGAATTGGATAAGTGACAAACCTTTTCTTCTTCTTCTATGTGCTCTGACGTAGGCGATCATGGCTTTCCACGTCTCCCTGTCTCTGGTGGCTCTTAGCACACATTCTCCTACTTGTATTAAAAAAACTACCTTTTCTACTGAGCGCCCATGGCTTAGAGGTAGAATCGCCGACAAATTGAGTCGCGTTTCAATGCTGGCTAGAGGCAGTCGGATATCTAACCGTACTGATGAACTGTGATACGTTCTTGATTAAGTTTGTCTGACGATCGCAAGAGCGTGAAACCCAGGGTCACAAACTCACACCTATCTATACGAATATATATATATATATTAAATTAGTTAAATTACACACACCCATATGATAAAAATTTTATGTATTTCTCTCTCAATATTAACTTTTAATAAGAAAACTTATTGCTGTCTAGAATCAAATATAAAACCTTTTCACCAAAGTTAGTTGTGCATTGCCTGATGAGGAGATGAAAAAAACATTAGATCTCGAAACATAGAAATGTCCGTGTCGTAATGGAAATTAAATTAATTTTAAATAAAAACAAATTTAATCATAATTATATCTATCTATCTGTCTATCTGTCTATCTATCTATCTATCTATCTATCTATCTATCTATATATATATATATATATATATATATATATATGGAATTTGGAATCAACGGCCTTATATTCACAGGCATTCCTTCACCAACCCTAGTTTAAGATGCCAAACAGTCCTTTCCCCCAAAATACTGGGAATTAAAAGAAAGTAACTTAAATCCACAGATAGAATGAAAGCTCATAGGCAAGGCTAGGTCCCCTAATAGCTTAAGAGACAGATGTAATCTATGTTTGACAGAAAAAATTAAAATTTTTAAATTTCAATACCAAAATATACTCCTGAACAAACGAAGGGAGATCATAAGGGAGATCGTAAGGGAGATCATAAGGGAGATCGTAAGGGAGATCATAAGGGAGATCGTAAGGGAGATCATAAGGGAGATCGTAAGGGAGATCATAAGTATGTGTCGTCATAGAAATAAGTATGAATTACAATAATTATCCTATTCTTCCAATTAGACACAATAAGGTTTTTTAAAATTTGGCCAAGCAGTTACTTCGAAATAGTTACATCGACACCACTACAAACTCAAGAGTCAAGCCACATACATCCTACTACCAAAGAGGAAATTACTACTAAATTCCCCTAGCTTAAACCCTAATAAAACCAATACCTCCCAACCCCTTCCTTTACTAAAGCTAAGGTCTGGGCTTAGAATTTCTCCTCATTCTCTGTTTAAAAGGGGTTGAAAAATGTATGTCTTAAAATGACATGTTGAAAATGGCTATTTCCCCGCTAAGTTTTATATATATATATATATATATATATATATATATATATATATATATGCGCTATTTGCATTTAATCCAATGAAAGAAATTAAAAAATGTATCAGGTGTCACTGATTTAGTCGCCAAAGGAAACGCGAGAAACGTTTTTTGGTTTAAAGCCTTATCGTTTATGAAAAAAAAAAAAAAGATTTTTTCTTTTTTATCTGAAGGAGTAATTAAATCTATCGTTAGATGTACAAGTTGGCGCTTGGAACAAAATGGCTAATTGATACCCAGTGAAACATTCTCTACAAATCTCGGCCAAGCGGGAACCGATGTCATAGTTCCCGCTCTCTCTTTTCTTCTTACTGATACATAACACAAATGCTGTTAATGATTTTACGACGAAGAAGAAAACTATAGGTAATTCGAGCTGAAAATACGCAGTATGTACATCGAAATATAGACAATACGATCACACACACACACACACACACACACACACACACACACACACACACACACACACACTTATTGTATATTTGGGCAGCAATCTCTCCTTTATGCATGTTTCATTAAAAATGACAGACAAGTTGTTATGGTTGAGTTTTGTATGTAATTTTCATGCGATCTTTTGAGGACATAAACACGTTTACAACGCGTTTATTCCAGAACGACAAAAAGCTATTAAATGAAAGGTCCGAAATAATGTCCGTATGTAGACACAGAAAATATAAACCTGGTTGAAGTACAAACCCGGTTAAAAGAAGTTTCAATAACAAATCACTTCCTTCCTTTGAACTTCTGGTTATGAACTTATAAAAGCGTTAACCGTTAAACCATCAGTCAAAAGAAATCACCTGACGAAACTGAAAAGATTGAAACCATGGTCACGTAACCAGCTGATCTTCTCTACATAAATATTTAAAAGGTCTACATGTTGAATTTTCATTCAAACATGTACTGACTACTTTTAATGCAGGTGTTTAATGGTCTAATTTAATTCAAATCTAACACACACACACACACACACACACACACACACACACACACACACACACACACACACACACACACACACATATATATATATATATATATATATAAAATAAAATCAATTTCGAAGTTCATTTTTATTTTTATTTTATTTTATAATTGTCTCTGTAATTTTAATTACATTGAGCTCTCCACCTGTATCATTTTTTAATATTAAAATATTAATATTAATTAGGATCGGGTCTTCCTGCTTTTCCTTTTGGATTTAAGTTTATATATATATGAGAGAAAATTTTCAAAATTCAAAGGTGTCGGATGTACATTTCGACATAGGATCTCTAATAGAGACTCTACATCACATCAGCGACATTGTTTTTCCAAATGGCGAAGGCCCTGAGTTAGTGTGGAGGGGTTTTTGGTTAACAACGGTCACAATGTGGAAAAGGACAGAGCTGGCAGTCGCGGGGTTACAGGGTGTTGAAATGGTATATTTAGAAAGGGGAGGAATAGGAGTCCATATTTTATAAAGATAGACAACTAAATGAGTTAAATTACTTTTTAAAGTTAAGATTTTGGGCTGTTTGAAGAGTTGTATTTAGGCGAGAAGGAATGGGTTTCAATATAAGATTTAAAAAAAATTTTAAAAAGTTTATTTGATTAAATAGTGTGAGAGCGTAAATAGTATATATATATATATATATATATATATATATATATATATATATATATATATATATACTATTTACGCTCTCACACGCTGATTGAGCACTCTGGAAGAATGGTAAACTTTGAAAAGAGTAGCTACTCTGGCATCTACGCATCGTTCATTCAGCAATGAATTACAACAGTCTGCTTCCTTCTAAGGAGCGCCCGTAGCTCAGAGTTAGAATCGCCGACTGACGACTATTTGGTCGGATTTCAATCCTGGGTAAAAAGCAATCGACTGTCTAACCGTACTGATGAGCTATGATACAGCGAAACAGATCTGTCTGCGGATGACTACACATATATAAATATATAATCGCCCCAAGCAAGGCATTTTACTGACACTGTTTTGCAGGGAATTACATAGGAGGAAAGTTATGAGAAAGAGTGACAGGTTAAAAGGGATGTCAGGAAGTGGGTAAGAGAAGGATGAGACTACTGATGACAGTGGAGTGGACGGAGAAAGGAGCATGAGAAAGAGGATGCAAGTTTGCGAGATAGAAGATGACTATTGACTTTACAATTTAATTTTGGGGGATTGTAGCTGTCGAGGAAACAAGTAAACAGAAGGAAATTCCACAGGCGAGAAGTGCAAGAAAAGAAGCTGCTGGAGTAGAATTTGCGTTTACAATTTATTGGTTTCACAGTAAAAGGGTGGGACCTAGTTGCTAATATTGTGGCTCGAGTAAATTCATATATAGGGGCACCAGTGAGCTAAGTTCATCGGAGCAGAAGTTGTGAAAGTATTTGTAGAAGAGACACAGGAAAGCCACATTGCGCCGGTGAGAAAGTGACTGTATCTGAGCTGCCAAGTCGGGATCTATCACATTGGATCGATTCTCCGTTGGATTTTGTCAAAGACCCCTAAGTGGATAGCAGGAGCACCCGACCAGATATGGCAGCAGTATTCAATGCACGGGCGGATGGTAGATTTTTATATGTGCAGGATTGTTACAGACGTGAAAAACTTCCTGGTCCTGCATAGAGAACCGACCTTGTTGAGAGAGTTAACCCGAGGAGGCGCAGTCTTCATTTGTAAACGGGTTATTACGCGACCTAGGTTTCTACCATGTGGTGTTTTCAGGCGATTTACAATAACTGATTTTACCGTTTTTTTTAAGAACGCTCACGTGACGGTGATTTTTTTTTAACGCTCACGTAACGGGGATTTTTGAACGCGCAATTTTCAAAATTAGAAGAAATTGTAACGTTTTCATCCATGGTTGAAGGAATCTAATAACTATTTTATGGTATCGTCACAATTAGTTATGGTTTCTGTTTGCAAGGAAGCAAAGATGAACTCGTCCGAATCACCCGAAATTTTCTCCATTCTTTCATTGATGAAACTGCAATATAGGTAACTATTAAATATTTTTAAATTCGTTTGATGCACATGTTATTGTGCAATATTAACAAAAGAACGATTCTATTTTCATTTACAATTATACACTACACAAAAATAGTATGAAATACATTATTTTTTAAGACACTGGGGTTGCCTAATAATTATGGCCGGTAGTGTATATAAGTTGCTTTACTCTGATTGGTCCACATTGTATATACAATAATACCTACCTGATTAAAGGGGCCATGCCCGTTTTCAGACTTTTAAACCATTCATTTAAGAACTATCACATCACTTGACAAGACACAAAAGTGTTGAAACAAAATGGCTACTTTTGTAGTGATATTGTAACATTTCCATGTTATAATTTATGAATAAATAATATTATTAGCTCTACTTTTGTATTGAGCACTTTTTTTAAAGATAGTGTTTCTTTGGACAAGGAATATTATTCCAACAATACTTATATATATATATATATATATATATATATATAATTTTGAAAGGGGAAAACATATTTGAACAAAAACCCTTAGGATCCTTTCAACCAACACTTAAGATGTTAAATTATGAAGACAAACTTGAAAAGAGGGGTACATTTGAAAACACGATTAAAAAATAATTTATTTCTAAAAAGATAATTCACAAATAAAGTACAAAAATACTTCAACAAGTATAAAAAGGAAAATACCTACTGAAGGCCTGTTGTGCAGGAAAAGGGAACGTAAATATATATATTGTGTATTTAGACAGCAATTTCTCTTGTATGTAAGTTTCATTAAAAAGGTCACACAAGGTATAATGATTAAGTTTTTTATATATTTTTCATGCTATCTTTTACTTTTTACATTATTGACGAATTTACATACCTCTTAAAGAACTGTTTTTGATCAATCCAAATTCGTCTCGGGCCCCCTAGGTACGAATTTGCACGAGATACTAGATTAGCAACTAGATCCCACCTTTTACAGTGAAACCAATGAAATGCAACCGCAATTTCTACTCCAACAGTTTCCTTTCCCGCGCTTCCTGACTGTGGAATTTCCTGCCACATGATTGCTTCCCCGACGGCTACAATCTCCAGGAGTTTAAATGTAAGGTCAATAGACACCTCCTAACACACTAACTCGCCTCCATTCTTTCAAACACTCTTCCCATCTACCCAGCCTCCGTATCCTTACCCATCTATCACCCTCCTTTTGACATTTCCTATATCTAACCACTCTCTCTCTCTCTCTCTCTCTCTCTCTCTCTCTCTCTCTCTCTCTCTCTCTCTCTCTCTCTTTACCTTCCCCTATGTAGCCCCATGTGCAATAGTGGCAGTGGAATGTCTTGCTTGGGGTGAAATGATTAAAAGAAAATACTACGACTCATTTAGTAAGAATACTCACTTTACATCTCTCTGACTAGAGCTCAATTCGACCTCACTTAAACACATACGGGTACCTATCAAACACTAATACACTCGTTGATAATACAGATATAACAATGGCGGTAAGGTTGATAAAACTAGAAAATTAATCCATAAAGTCTTTAAATCCTTTGGTCTTAACGTAGTAATTGACCCTAATATCAAGCAAGTTGACTTCCTAGACATAACATTAGACTAAGTATCGAACACTTTCCAACCTTACATGAAAAATAATGCTAACCCAATCTATATAAACCCCAATTCTAATCACCCACCATCCATTATTAAGCATATCCCATCATCAGTGGAACGCCGCTTTAACACCCACTCCTCAAATCAAGAAATATTCGATAAACACAAAGGAATTTACGATAAAACTCATGAAGACGTCTATAGAATGAAAGAAGCATATTAATTAAGACAAAGATAGACGTGTACAGAGCTGTTGTTCTCACAAACTTACTTTATGGATGTGAGTTCTGGACGCCATACAGTGCGAATATTGAGCAACTTGATGTCTTTCACAAGATTAAAATCTGCGGTTGCACTCTTAAAGATCATGTTTCCAACACAAGTCTTTTCATAAAAACTGATATTGGCGGAATTGAATCTTTTTTTTTATTAAGTCACAGTTAAGATCGGTTGGTCATGTTGTTTGAATGAAAGATAGTAGAAAGCCAAAAATCTTTGATGATTTCTTGATGGGGCTTGAAACGTTGGAAGGCCTCTGCTTCGTTATAAAAACAAACTGAAGTACAATATCGAAACAGCTAACATATCTTCGAATTATCTTCTTTAGATCGAATGGAGTGGATCTCAAATTGCCATCGTAGCATTGCAAGTTTGGAACAGAATTGCCGTCAACATCTTGACGCCCTCCGTTTAGAAACTAAAACCCGAACTTTCATGCCAATTCCTCCATTTGTGAGGACGTTCAAGTGTCCAATTTGTCATTTATTATGCTAATTCAAGGCTGCCTATTCAAAAAGTTCACACTTCTCAGTGAAAATAGATTTGGAGTTTCCTTAAGGATATTAAAATAGTAGCCTACTGCATCTCGAGGATTAAAAACAATTTACAGAGATCAATTTGATCTACAAATGCGTAAACCCACACGCACCAACATACACTCCCACGATAGAAGAGAGAGAAAGCCAGTAGCTAGCAACTATGGCGTTGTCCACGCTCACAATAGAAGTAATTAACCATTAACCGTCTACTAAGCCTTCGTGTACGAACTCACAAACACTTTAGGCTGACCGTTATAGAGTAAACCTGTCCACACATTTCAAAACGCACTTCGAACACTTAATCTCTCTATATATAAAAGGCAAGATGTGTGTGTGTGTGTGTGTGTGTGTGTGTGTGTGTGTGTGTGTGTGTGTGTGTGTGTGTGTGTGTCTATCTCTCTGTCCTTTATGCAAATCCACAAATCTACCGCAAATTTGAGAAAAATATTTTATGAACCGGTGTAAATTTATTTTCTAACCAATGTCTTCTTGAGGTCCAATGGAGTGGAGCTCAAATTGTCATCGTGACATTGCATGTTTGGAAGAGAATCGCCATCAACATCTTGACCCCCTCCGTTTAGAAACTAAAACCCGAACTTTCATGCCAATTTCTCCATTTGTGGCGACGTTCAAGTGTTCAATCTGTGATTTCTTCTGCAAAGTCAAGGCTTGTCTGAAGGCTCAGACTCGCCATAAACACCCAGAATCCGGGTCTACATGGGAGGATTGTAATTCCAAAACAGACATTATTGTTATAATCAAGCGTATGGCTGCAAGAAGAATTATGACAGAAGCAGTTGTAAATTTATCTCGTTTATTGGATAAATACAGACGAGCGGTTTACGAAATCGGTTGTTCCTTATTCTTAGCTGGTTTGGTTTAGATTTTTCGTATGAATTTGTTTTAGCCTGGCCGTCTCTAATTGTATGTAATGTTCACGAGGATATGTGTGCTTTCTTAAAGCGGTTGTCCTTAGAGAGAAGGGGACGAAAGGTTGAGAGAAGAAATATGTGTCGCTCGAAGGGGAAAGTGGGTAGTCGGTAGCTCTGTGATATTCTCACTTTTATTCTGCAGTAGTAATGGTGACGTTGACGGGTTGTTATTTCTTTCTTCCTTGCCGACAATGTGTGAGGAAGAGGATAAGGAATTGACGTGACGGTGGGTGAGAAGGTAAAGCAGAGGTGTTGTTGATCGACTAGCCGTAGCAGCCTGTAAGTCCTTCTGACGAATTCAACTTTCTTGACGATTTATATAGCGAAACTAAACTTCGCGTAGGCTTGTTAGATATCTCAGGTTTTGTTTCCGGTTTTCCAAGGTTCTCATTCGCTGATTAATGTTTTCATATATATGTGTGAGGAAAGAAGAAGTTTGTCGTGTTAGTTAGCGTTCAGGCTGTGCAGTCGGAGGCAAAAGCATAACACTTCCATTTACGGAGCAACCAAACAACAGTATTTAGCAAGTGGAACTCGGAGCCTATTTTAATTGGTTTCTTAGACAGGATACAAAAATCTAATTCGAAGTCAAAATTGTATGTATGCTAAGCAGATTTGGGTGTTTTCAGAAGGTATTGCAAATCAGAAGACACATGACATTCATTTTATAACATTTTCAAATGCTCCCTCTGCAGCTTGTCATGCAAATTCAAAGCAGGCATGATGGTGCATACAAGACATAAACATAAAACTTGATATTGTATGTACCAAACAAATTAGACCCTCGTACGTCGAAATCGACGGGGAACCCATTGTCATATATATATATATATATATATATATATATATATATATATATATATATATAAAAACATGTTACAGAAATTAACGAAGATTAACGAAACTTGGTTATAAACAACCGACAATTTGAAATGATTTGTTTGAACATTATT
The DNA here is from genome assembly GCA_037127315.1 of Ascarosepion bandense. NCBI lineage: Eukaryota > Metazoa > Mollusca > Cephalopoda > Sepiida > Sepiidae > Ascarosepion > Ascarosepion bandense. Next base: position 1,381,871 of record JBBBDQ010000736.1, read on the forward strand.
TTTGATCGATACTCGTATTTAAGTAGATATTCTGTTTTATATTACGGAAATTAACGAAGATTAACGAAACTGGTTATAAACAACCGACAATTTGAAATGATTTGTTTGAATATTATTTTTGATCGATACTTGTATTTAAGTAGATATTCTGTTTTATATTACGGAAATTTACGAAGATTAACGAAACTGGTTATAAACAACCGACAATTTGAAATGATTTGTTTGAACATTATTTTTGATCGATACTCATATTTAAGTAGATATTCTGTTTTTAATTAAACAGTATTATATATTTATAAAATATAAAAATAATGTTAAAAAAATCATTTCAAATTGTCGGTTGTTTATAACCAAGTTTCGTTAATCTTCATTAATTTCCGTAAAATGTTTACATGTTTTACATTACGACACATTTCAGAGCAGATATGGTTGTTACGATGAATCGAAAATTGTGTTATATAGGCTTGATTGAAACCTCGTTTAGACTGGAGGTCATTCGTGGTCGAGAGGTCTAAGACGTTGCCAGATAAAATCGTAGCTTTCCCTATGTATTGAGGTCGCAGGTGCGAATCCTGCCGAATAACACATTTTCGTAATAAAAATATACCGTAAATAATCAGGCCAGTAGATATCAATATATAATACTGTTTAATTAAAAACAGAATATCTACTTAAATATGAGTATCGATCAAAAATAATGTTCAAACAAATCATTTCAAATTGTCGGTTGTTTATAACCAAGTTTCGTTAATCTTCGTTAATTTCCGTAATATAAAACAGAATATCTACTTAAATACGAGTATCGATCAAAAATAATGTTCAAACAAATCATTTCAAATTGTCGGTTGTTTATAACCAGTTTCGTTAATCTTCGTTAATTTCCGTAATATAAAACAGAATATCTACTTAAATACGAGTATCAATCAAAAATAATGTTCAAACAAATCATTTCAAATTGTCGGTTGTTTATAACCAGTTTCGTTAATCTTCGTTAATTTCCGTAATATAAAACAGAATATCTACTTAAATACGAGTATCGATCAAAAATAATGTTCAAACAAATCATTTCAAATTGTCGGCTGTTTATAACCAAGTTTCGTTAATCTTCGTTAATTTCCGTAATATAAAGCAGAATATCTACTTAAATATGAGTATCGATCAAAAATAATGTTCAAACAAATCATTTCAAATTGTCGGTTGTTTATAACCAAGTTTCGTTAATCTTCGTTAATTTCCGTAATATAAAACAGAATATCTACTTAAATACGAGTATCAATCAAAAATAATGTTCAAACAAATCATTTCAAATTGTCGGTTGTTTATAACCAGTTTCGTTAATCTTCGTTAATTTCCGTAATATAAAACAGAATATCTACTTAAATACGAGTATCGATCAAAAATAATGTTCAAACAAATCATTTCAAATTGTCGGCTGTTTATAACCAAGTTTCGTTAATCTTCGTTAATTTCCGTAATATAAAACAGAATATCTACTTAAATACGAGTATCGATCAAAAATAATGTTCAAACAAATCATTTCAAATTGTCGGTTGTTTATAACCAAGTTCCGTTAATCTTCGTTAATTTCCGTAATATAAAACAGAATATCTACTTAAATACAAGTATCGATCAAAAATAATATTCAAACAAATCATTTCAAATTGTCGGTTGTTTATAACTAGTTTCGTTAATCTTCGTTAATTTCCGTAATATAAAACAGAATATCTACTTAAATACAAGTATCGATCAAAAATAATATTCAAACAAATCATTTCAAATTGTCGGTTGTTTATAACCAGTTTCGTTAATCTTCGTTAATTTCCGTAATATAAAACAGAATATCTACTTAAATATGAGTATCGATCAAAAATAATGTTCAAACAAATCATTTCATATATATGTATAGCACCTAATGAGCTAGACGAACCTACCTAGGCAGGTTCCTCTGACTCATTAGGTGTTATTTAGTTTGCTCTACTTTTGTATTGAGCGCTTTCTCTTAGATGATTACTCGTTTCATGTTTTTTCTTTGGGCTTCGTGCTGATTTCGGTCAGAACACTTTTGACTGACTTTCATGCCTTAAGCTCTTTCTTTTTTTACAACCATTTTTCTTTTCATTCGATAGTTTTTCGGCGAAGGTTTTCCAGACGAGTATGATAATAATCTAGTTTATATATATATATATATATATATATATATATATATATATATATATATATATATAAACAAGATTTTTTTTTTATAGTTTTTTTTATTTTTATTTTTATGTTAAATTCATTTAGTCAACAAAAAACGTAAATATTATTCCCCGTAATTTTGAAACAAAAACAAAAATATTTATTTACGATATATATATATATATATATATATATATATATATATATATATATATATTAGAAATTATACTTTAGAACATGTACAAACTACAATCTACGACAAAATTGTACATTTTGTTTCGAGATTGAAAAAACAATGTCACATCAGGTAGTTAATAATGATAGTATCATCATTATTAACTACCCGAGGGGACATTGTTCAGCAGGAATGTAAATTAAATTAATTTTAAATAAATAAAAAAATAAATTTAATTTTAATTATATTATGCTCTACGATATATGTTGTATTGAGCACTTTTAAAAAAAGTAAGTACCAGAGAACTCGGAATTCTAAAACTGTTAGTTCTCTTCACCTGGAGATATATATATATATATATATATATAAACAAGATTTTTTTTTATAGTTTTTTTTATTTTTATTTTTATGTTAAATTCATTTAGTCAACAAAAAACGTAAATATTATTCCCCGTAATTTTGAAACAAAAACAAAAATATTTATTTACGATATATATATATATATATATATATATATATATATATATATATATATATATATTAGAAATTATACTTTAGAACATGTACAAACTACAATCTACGACAAAATTGTACATTTTGTTTCGAGATTGAAAAAACAATGTCACATCAGGTAGTTAATAATGATAGTATCATCATTATTAACTACCCGAGGGGACATTGTTCAGCAGGAATGTAAATTAAATTAATTTTAAATAAATAAAAAAATAAATTTAATTTTAATTATATTATGCTCTACAATATATGTTGTATTGAGCACTTTTAAAAAAGTAAGTACCAGAGAACTCGGAATTCTAAAACTGTTAGTTCTCTTCACCTGGATATATATATATATATATATATATATATATATATATATATATATATATACTAGCATCATTGCCTAGCGTTGCCCGTGCAACTCAGAACATTTAAGTAATAAGAGAAGATGCAAGACACCTTCCGCCATTGCAGAGTCCCATTGATTGTCGTCTTCCAGTAAAGTGCGTTTGAAGCAGGCTTCTCTTCAGTAATTATAATGTTTATAATATTAAATGGATAAATTCCTTTAAAACTCGGTTATATAAAAAAATAATTATATAAAAATTGTTGTTTAAATATTGTTCAGAAATTCCATAAACGTGATTTGATGTTTTGTGTGACATTGTAAACAACATTGCGTTTGTTTTTGTTTCAAAATTACGGGGAATAATATTTTACGTTTTTGTTGACTAAATGAATTTAACATAAAAATAAAAATTATTTATTTTGTTTTACTGAAATTAGAAATATAAAAACAATTACGCTCTCAGTTCAGAATTAGAACGCAATGTTTACAATACTCACACAAACATCAAATCTCGTGATGCAATAATGTTTATAATATTAAATGGATAAATTCCTTTAAAAGTCGGTTATATAAAAAATAATTATATAAAAAATTGTCGTTTAAAAATTGTTCAAAAATTTGATTAAAAAAATTTTATTTCTTTTGTTTTGCGTAAACGTGATTTGATGTTTTGTGTGAAATTGTAAACAACATTGCGTTTGTTTTTGTTTCAAAATTACGGGAATAATATTTACATTTTTTGGTGACTAAATGAATTTAACATAAAAATAAAAATTATTTATTTTGTTTTACTGAAATTAGAAATATAAAAACTATTACGCTCTCAGTTCAGAAATTTTCGAAGAATATTTAAAAATGTAGACATTTAATTTTAGGGGAAAAAGTTACATTAATGCCACACGAATTACAGATGGTTGATTTCCTGCATGAAATATTTAGCGAAAAAAAATTTATTTTCTGAAGTATGAAATATCAAATCTGGAAAAAAAAAGACTTAAATAATTAAATTAACCATTGGCAATTTTTTTTTTTTTACATATTTTGTTTTGATTTTGTTTGAAAAAACATTTTTCTAAAAATATTTATTTTGTTTCAAAATTACGGAGAAAAATTGTCAGTATTTTGTTAACCAAATGAATTTTTAAAACGTCGGAATAAAAATTAAATATACAGGCTCATTTTTTTTTTTTAATAAGAAAATATTTTAGTCGCGTTTGACACGTGTGATTTGATTTCTGTGACGTAATTCAGCAACCATCTTAGAACTTAGATGTTTTACGGAGCAAATGTAATCAATCGGCCACATTGGCCAAAAATGCGAAAGGAAAAATTGCTGAACTTAAAATGTTGGGGAGGCGAGTCTCAAAGAGATAGTGACTATAGAAATCATCACTACATGCTGACTGACAGTTTCACACTTTAAGCAGACATAAAATAAGAGGCTGTCTGATATTCGCTTTGGAATACATAAGCTTACCACAATTTCCAATTATTTTGAATTATATGCTTCTGGTAATCCTATACCCAGCTTTTGTTACTTGTGAGTGTTAAATTCTTCAAGAGTTCTTTCTTCGTTATATGTTCAAAATAATTTATCATCGTGTGTTAAATTTTGGGAATTCTCACAGTATTTTCCATTGAGGTCATTATTATTATTTCAGCCAGTTAAGTGATACAGGCTTGGGCGATCATGTCTCGAAAGAGACTTGACTGACTGGGCAGAAGATTTTTGCACAGTAGGTTGCCATTACTTTCTACGATAGACTGGCTACCAACCAAGGCTATAGAACCCAATCTGTCCTTCTATTTTACCCATAGCTGGACGGAAGAGATGGATTGCATTATTATATTAATAAGTAGTTAGTGGAGGATCAGTTTATTACTTCATAACAATAGAAAACTGATCCCCCACTTTATGTTCAGTAAATGTTTTACTTATGTTTCCAACTATTATGTTCAGTCAGTCAGTTATGTGGTAAACATGATACATGCTTCGGTGATTATGCCTCGAAAAAGACATGATCGCAGAAGATTTTTCCGCAGTAGGTTGTCATTATTTTCTGCGGTAGGATAGTTGCCAACCAAGGCTATAAAACCTAATCTGTGCTGCTATTTAACCCTTAGCTGGAGGGAGAAGTGATTGATTAATACATTTTAAAGGGTATTCGCGCCTAAGTAAATGCAACGATTTTAACTGGAATTCGAACTCGGTTCTCCGATTTCTCGTTCCGGGTCGATACTCACTGCACTGCAACAGTAAGTGCAGCTGGAATTTAGCAGAATGGCACAAGTACAGAGCGCCCAGTGAAGAATGAACTCAGTACTGACTAAGCGATCTGTAATCCGGTTTCATAAATATTGTCCCATTACAAATGTGTTTGATTGTATGAGACAACGAATACACTTTTGCATACGCTGACAAACTGGACGGTTTAATAAGTTTTATTGTGGTAGTATGGATTTAAGCCTGCAATATCTGCGTAAACAGTGCGTATCTGTGTGTGTCTATGTGTGATATACAATACATGAATAGACTGAGATAGATAGATATGAATAGATTTGCATAGATAGATAGATAGATAGATAGATAGATAGATAGATAGATAGATAGATAGATATGAACAGACTCAAATAGATAGATAGATAGATAGATAGATAGATAGATAGATAGATATGAACAGACTCAAATAGATAGATAGATAGATAGATAGATAGATAGATAGATAGATAGATAGATAGATATGAACAGACTCAAATAGAAATAGATAGATAGATAGATAGATAGATAGATAGATAGATATGAACAGACTCAAATAGATAGATAGATAGATAGATAGATAGATAGATAGATAGATAGATATGAACAGACTCAAATAGATAGATAGATAGATAGATAGATAGATAGATAGATAGATAGATAGATATGAACAGACTCAAATAGATAGATAGATAGATAGATAGATAGATAGATAGATAGATAGATAGATATGAACAGACTCAGATAGATAGATAGATAGATACATAGATAGATAGATAGATAGATAGATATGAACAGACTCAGATAGATAGATAGATAGATAGATAGATAGATAGATAGATAGATAGATAGATATGAACAGACTCAGATAGATAGATAGATAGATAGATAGATAGATAGATAGATAGATAGATAGATAGATAGATATGAACAGACTCAAATAGATAGATAGATAGATAGATAGATAGATAGATAGATAGATAGATATGAACAGACTCAAATAGATAGATAGATAGATAGATAGATAGATAGATAGATAGATAGATATTAACAGACTCAAATAGATAGATAGATAGATAGATAGATAGATAGATAGATACTGGAATACTTTTTAATCCATAGTTTTGGTACATTAATTCCACCCATGTGTCGTAACAATGCATTATCATCGACCTTCTCCTCTTTCTCCCCCTCTTCTTCATTATTTTTTTCTTTTTTTCTTTCTTTAGTATCTGCCGTCTTAATTACCTTTATAGTATACATACAACATGGACACACGTCATACGCACATAATTGTACGAAGGAGGGTATCTTAGCTTTCTCAGAATGGAAGGACAAGTGGTTGGGGAATAGGTTGTCGGCCGTTGTGTTGATAGTAGACCGCTTCTTCCAGTCTCCCATTCGCCTTACAAGGACGCGGGAACTGCGATGCATACACCCCTATAGACATCGCACAAGGTAAAAGAGTGGACAGTCAGGTCGAGTCGACAGTTCGACACTAAAATCTTCTTATCATCACCAACGTTGACTGAAAACTCAAGCATCTTTGCAACTTATCGTGTCGTCAGACCCCCTTGTCTTGAATGCTATAAAATCAATAACGAAAGGTACCATATTAAAAAAAAAATTAATTATTTGGTACAAGTAAAAAATACAGAAAAAAAAATTCAAACTAGCAGACGACTTACTGGTTATTTATATATTTAACAATTAAAAAAATCCTATTTTATTTTTACCAAAAAAGAAATTGACTGTTTGTTTAAAATGAACACGGACGATAACGGAATTGTTGAGCTGAGGCGAGTTTGATAATAAATTCGACAACAGCGGATCAACCAGTTTGTAAGAAAATTCTTTGGGAGAATAGTGGACATAATTTAAATCAGTGGATCTTGGTAAAGAAGGAGCCGTTTCTGAAAGGATATGAACAAAACGAACTTCTGTATATTGCCTGGAAACCGAACCAAAAAGAAAAACAAGACCAGGGGGAAAAGTTTCGCGATTAATTTGAGAGAAAAATAGAAAGAACGGAAAAAACGCTATCCGTGACCCTCATTATCCATTTTATCGAAAAGAACATAAAACACGAGAGAGAAAACGAAAACTAATCACGAAAAAGTTGATTTGGTAAATTAAATTCTTTCCATTTACTCGCGTTCTTAAAATGCAGCTTTTATTTTTAATCTGAAAAAATAAATATTTGGTTTCATCTTTTATATGATACCTTTGTTTTTAGCCCCCCTTTTTATAAACTTTCAAATGTACCCGTTTTTCGTTTTACACAAGAAGTCTGACACAAGATTAAGTGTCTAAGCCATCTTAAATGTCTGCAGGCACAATTCGTACACTAAAAGAGATAACACAGACACAATCAACACCCACTGCAGTCACATACGTACATCCACAGAGAAAAACAGATTAAAATAATTAGCAACAAAATTGAACGTGCGGATTGAACCTTGGCCTTCATGTGGATTTTTCTCGGACCAACTTAAAAGAGAAGCTAGATTTTAATTTTTGTGTGAAGTGAATCACGACAAAATAACATGAAGTTCATCTTCCATTTGTATTGGTTTACGATCGCTGGTCTTTTAGGAATATTGACAACCAGAATTTGGTCAGAAGGACAATCTGGTAAGTGGCTGGCAATTTTCCAAAATTCAATCTATGTTTAATTTCAAATTAAGTAATAATTTGTCAGGTTGCAGCTGCGGTTAATAGTCTTACCGTATTTGGGGGCGTCATGGATACAATTTTTTTCTCTGAAATACGTCTCGAAAATTTGCCGTGCAAAGGTGAGGAGTTTTCATAAGACTATGCTAACCCAAAGGAACGTTATCTATGCCAGACGGTGAGCTGAATTCTTATGTTTTGAAAATTTTCGAGACTTATTTGAGGAAAAAAAAAACTGCGTTCTTGACGCCGGCATTTGGTACAAAGTTGGGAAATCCTACTAATTCAGTCAGTCAGTTAATTGCCGTACGTGATCATGGGCGATCATGTCTTGAAATAGACACGACTGACTAGGCCGAAAATTTTACCGCAATAGTTTGCCATTAGTTTCTACGGTAGACCGCTTGGCAACTAAGGCTACAGAACCTAATCTGTTCTGATATTTAACCCATAACTGAAGGGAAGAGACGGATTATATCATTATATTAATTAGTAGAAATTAGTGGGTGATCAGTTTACTACTTCATAACAATAGAAAACCGATCCCCCACTTTATGCCAAGTAAGTTTAACTTGTTTCCAACTATTATATTCATTCAGTCAGTTAAGTGCCATACGTGATACACGCTTTTGGGCGATCATGTCTCGAAAGAGACATGAATGACTAGGCAGAAGATTATCCCGCAGTAGGTTGCCATTACTTTCTGTGGTAGACTGGTTACCAACCAAGGCTATAGAACCCAATTTGTCCTGCTATTCAATCCATAGCTGGAGGGAGAAGAGTCGGATAAATATCTTTATCAAGTGTTATAATTTAATTTAATTAAAATGATAGAATTCTAAATTCCTTACAGTGTTCTAAAATTTTTATACGCCTAGCGTAAGGCAACATTTTGAAAAAAACCGATATTAACCTTTCAATCTTTTTTTAACACGCGATGAACGTCAATAAACGTTAATTTTTAACAACATACATTGTTTTTAATAAACGGGAGCTTTAAATAATGTTCGGTACAGGCTTTTTAATCTTCATAATTTTAATAGGCGTTCCGCGTTTATTTGTGAGTATTGATTTCAGGCATAGTTCAGGAAAATACTTTTGCCTTGCAGAGACGTATCCAAAGCATTCAAGTGGGTGGGTCCCAAATGGAAATCCTGTATAGAATGTTCGTGATCAATGTGTTAGTTGGATGTTTGGAAGCTTTCTGTATGTCTATATTATTTTTTTCGCTACTTGTATCTCAGTATTTACATTATCCAGACTATTGTCCTCATCTTTGTTACCATTTGTACAACATTTCGGCCGTTGTACACTCCAGCCTTCTTCATGTGCTAGGAATTTCGAACCGAACACTTTATTACAATCACTGGTGTGTATTTACAGTATTTACATTATTCGGACTATTGTCCTCATCTTTGTTGCCATTTTTACAACGTTTCGGCCATCTATGCTCCGGCCTTCTTCATGTGCTAAAAATTTCGAACCGAATCCTTTATTACAATCACTGGGGTATATTTACAGTATTTACAGTATTCGGACTATTGTCCTCATCTTTGTTGCCATTTTTACGACGTTTCGGCCATTGTACGCTCCAGCCTTCTTCATGTGCTAAAAATTTCGAACCGAATCCTTTATTACAATCACTGGGGTATATTTACAGTATTTACATTATTCGGACTATTGTCCTCAACTCTGTTACCGTTTGTACGATGTTTCGGCCGTTGTACGCTCCGGCCTTCTTCCGGTGCTAGGAATTTCGAACCGAACTCTTTATTACAATCACTGGAGTATATCATCCTCATTCTTTGCGTAAAGCCACCATTGGATGCCATGAGTTATCTCCATCTAACCCCACAAGTTACTTGTTCACCACTGCTGTAGCCTGGTATTGAAGTCAGAACTCTAAAAGTCAATACCAACGTCTATATCCACTGTGTCCTTCAAGAAAAGAACAACTGAATTTTTGGGACTTATAAACCTAATGTCCAGTAACACTTTCTTACTAGAGTTCATATTGCAAGACGAGGACAATAGTCCGAATAATGTAAATACTGTAAATGCTACCTCATCTCAGAAATATAAACAAATAGAATGATCTATTATTAAACGTTGTACAAATGGCAACAAAGATGAGGACAATAGTCCGAATAATGTAAATACTGTAAATACTCCCTCATCTCAGAAATATAGACAAATAGAATGATCTATTATTAAACGTTGTACAAATGACAACAAAGATGAGGACATAGTCGAATAATGTAAATACTGTAAATACTACCTCATCTCAGAAATATAGACAAATAGAATGATCTATTATTAAACGTCGTACAAATGGCAACAAAGATGAGGACAATAGTCCGAATAATGTAAATACTGTAAATACTCCCTCATCTCAGAAATATAGACAAATAGAATGATCTATTATTAAACGTCATACAAATGGCAACAAAGATGAGGACAATAGTCCGAATAATGTAAATACTGTAAATACTCCCTCATCTCAGAAATATAGACAAATAGAATGATCTATTATTAAACGTTGTACAAATGACAACAAAGATGAGGACATAGTCGAATAATGTAAATACTGTAAATACTACCTCATCTCAGAAATATAGACAAATAGAATGATCTATTATTAAACGTCGTACAAATGGCAACAAAGATGAGGACAATAGTCCGAATAATGTAAATACTGTAAATACTACCTCAGCTCAGAAATATAGACAAATAGAATGATCTATTATTAAACGCCGTACAAATGGCAACAAAGATGAGGATAATAGTCCGAATAATGTAAATACTACCTAATCTTATTACTTATCATCATCAGAGATGTTTCGAGTCGATCTGATTTCTCATATTCAGCATTCCTGCTCGTTGCCACAAATCATCATCTGCTCTGGCCTATTAGTGTTTCTTTAAAACTTATTGGTCCAACTTGTGGTTAATACAGCAACTATACTGAGCGGAGGATGTGCGTTGTGGTGTAGTGGATATCGGCTCGTAACGAGAAATCAGGGAGTCGAGTTCGAATTCCTGTTAAATTCATTACCTTCACTTACTCGCAAAAACCCTTGGGAAAGGTATTAATCCGTCTCTTCCCTCCAGTTATGGATTAAATAACAGGACAGATTCGGTTCTATAACCTTGGCTGGAAATCAGTCTACCGCAGAAAGCAATGTCAACCTACTCTGGGATAATCTTCTGCTCAGTCAGTCATGTCTTCTTTGAGACATGATCGCCCAAGCGTGTATACGTATGGCACTTAACTGACTGACTGAATATGATAGTTGAAAACATGATTAAGGCTTCTATTAGGTATAAAATGGGGGTCAGTTTTATATTGTTATGAAGTAACAAAATGATCCCCCACTAATTACCACTTAATAATATAATACATCTCTTTCCGGTCCTGGGTCTGACCGTAAACTGCATCCGGCAGCAAGACCTCTGATTGGGAGGTTGTGAGGAGCATGGAACCACATCTTAATTGCTGTTGTTCCCAGGTCCTCCCTGACCCGGAGTGGTAGCAAAGCCTCTGATTGGGAGGTTGTGAGGAGCATGGAACCACCTCTTTTGCTGTTGTTCCCAGGTCCACCCTGACCTGGAGTGGTAGCAAAGCCTCTGATTGGGAGGTTGTGAGGAGCATGGAACCACCTCTTAATTGCTGTTGTTCCCAGGTCCTCCCTGAGCCGGAGTAGTAGCATCTGTTAGGGTCCCAGCTATGGGCAAATAGTTAACCCCCAAACCGGGGTCAAAATGCTATGAAGGTATTTACCAAGAAAACTTATGTGAATGAAAAATATATTACCAACAAAACTTTTTTGAATGAAAAATATATTACCAACAAAACAAAGACTGACCCTTAAATGACCAAAATGGTTGATGGGTCGTTCAACTTAAACCAAACCAAACCAAAAACATCTCTTCCCCCTCTAGCTAGGAGTCAAATAACTGGACAGATTGGGTTCTATAGACTTGGCTGGCAACCAAGAAAGCAATGGCAACCTCCTGCGAAATATTCTTCTGCTCAGTCAGTCATGTTTCTTTTGAGACATGATCGCCCATGCATGTATCACGTATGGTACTTAGCTGACCGACTGATAATGAGCGGACATTAATTACAGTTCAAGTATGTACCCCCCACCCCAGGACACACAGGGTTTTTCATTTCAGAGTTGTCTTTTTCCTACATTGGTTGCTGACCACAGCTAAAGAGTCCAGTTTGCCCTACTATTTAACCCATAAATGAGGGGAGAATAGATACATTCATACCTTTTCTAAGGATTATTTTATTGATTTGTTTTTGCGAGCTTTGTTATGATTAATATTAAATTTTATCAAAGCCCATTGGGGTGTCCAGTTTGCTATGCAAATACATCGTAAATTGATTCTCCTACAAATTGATTCATTTTTTACGGCTTATTAACCCCTTGCAGGTTATTTAAAGCCATAATTTTTTTTTTTTCGATAATAATGACTTCGTGATACAAGTTTTATTAATTAACCAATAGCTGGGGAAAGACGTGGCGGATTCACATGTTAAAAAAAACAAGAAATTGTAGTTTGGATATAAAGTGAGGGATCAACTTTACACTATAATCAATATTAAAACTGATCCCTCATTTTGTGCATATTGTAGTTTTGTTTTTACATTTTTATTCCAAAGAATGTAAAGTGAGGGATTAACTTTACATTATAATCATTATTAAAACTGATCCCTCATTTTGTGAACATTGTAGTTTCTGTACATTTTTATTCCAAAGAACGTAAATAAATCTAAAATACATGCCTGTGTAGCTTATCAGTATTTCATTGATTGATTTGTTTTCTGCAGCATATCACTCCTATGCTGGTTATTTAAAGCCTGAAAATAGTTTTAGGCCGATTTCTGTTTAATTATTACCTACAGAATCAACCAGTAGTTTATACGGCAACTGTACTAAGCGGACATTGATTAAAATTCAAGTATATGCCCCCATCAGGGACATATACAAATTAGAATTCAGAGTTTTTCTCCTACGCCGGTCGTCGACCACAGCGAGTGAGTCCAGTCTACTCTACTATTTAACTCATAGCTGAGGTAAAGAATAGAGTGATTCATATCTTTTCTAAGGGTCATCGTTACCAGTCCCTCGATTGATTCAATAGTCGGTGGGGATTCCCGAGGACACAAAAAACAACTTCCTTCAGAATGATCTGGTGGTGGTGGCTCTCTTGTCATGTCCGGATGTGCGTTGTGGTGCAGTGGATATCGACTCGAAACGACAAATCGGGGAGCCGAGTTCGAATTCCAGTTGAATGACTTGTATTTACTTACGCACAAATAACCTTGCATTAATCCGTCTCTTACCTCCAGTTATGGGTTAAATAATAGGTTCTACAGCCTTGGCTGGCAACCAGTTTACCGCAGAAAACAATGGCAACCTACTGCGGGATAATCTTCTGCTCAGCCAGTCATGTCTCTTTCGAGACATGATCGCCCAAAGCGTGTATCACGTATGGCACTTAACTGACTGACAATATAATAGTTGAAAATATGATTATGGCTTGTACTGGACATAAAGTGGGGGGTGCATTTTTACATTGTTATAAAGTAATAAACTGATCACCCACTAATTACTACTGAATAATATAATACATCTGTTCCTCCTCTAGCTATGAGTCAAATAACAGGACAGACTGGGCGCTATAGCCTTGGCTGGCAACCAGTCTACCTCAGAAAGCAATGGCAACCTACTGCGGGATAATCTTCTACCCAGTTAGTCGTGTCTTCTTCAAAACATGATCGCTCAAGCGTGTAACACGTATGACACTTAACTGACTGAATATAATAGTTGAAAACATGATTAAACCTTTTACTGGGCATAAAGTGGGGGATTAGTTTTATATTGTTATGAAGTAATAAACTGATCCCCCACTAATTACTACTTAATAATATAATACATCTCTTGCCCCTTCAGGTAAAAGTCAAATAACAGGACAGATTGGGTTCTATAGCCTTGGCTGGCAACCAGTCTACCGCAGAAAGCAATAGCAACTTACTGCGGGATAATCTTCTGCCCAGTCAGTCATGTCTCTTTCGAGACATGATCGCCCAAAGCGTGTATCACGTATGGCACTTAACTGACTTACTGAATATAATAGTTTAAAATACGATTAAGGCTTTTACTGGGCATAAAGTGGGGGATCCGTTTTATATTGTAATGAAGTTATAAACTGATCCCCTATTAATTATTACTTAATATTATAATGCATCTCTTTTCCCTCTAGCTATGAGTCAAATAATAGGACAGATTGGGTTCTATAGCTTTGGTCGACAACTAGTCAACCGCAGAAAGCAATAGCAACCTACTGCGGGATAATCTTCGTGTATCGAGACATGATCGCCCAAAAGCGTGTATCACATACCGCGCTTAACTAACTGACTGACTGACATGTCCGTCCAATGTTGCTATAAAAGCATAGAAGATGCGAACGTTCCATATTCTGTTGGTTGTACCCTGCGTTGATAGCTTGATAGTATATGTCTCCCTAGTCATCCACTTGTCACGCCCATCCTGGAGTGTGTCAGTCGGACTTGAGGGCCCTTGTTGTTGATCTTGGCTTCGATCGATCCGTCATGGTGTTGCTTTGATTCTTCTTTCTCCTGATCCTCTCAGTGAGATTTCATCCCTTGTTCCCTGTTTAGGATGTGGTTTCCGGCTTTCTCTTTCCCAATCTTTTCACTCCTTAATTGATTTATTTATTTTAATTATTTATTTTTCAATTGGAGTAGATAGATCTATCTATCGCCCTGTTCACACTCCACCCACGTCTATTGAACAGGTGAACAGGCTCATCCCTTGTTCCCTGTTTAGGATGTGGTGCCCGGCTTTCTCTTTTCCAATCTTTTCACTCCTTTATTTATTTATTTATTTTAATTATTTATTTTTCAATTGGAGTAGATAGACTAAACTATCGCCCTGTTCACACTCCACCCACATCTATTGAACAGGTGAAGAGGCTCATCCCTTGTTCCCTGTTTAGGATGTGGTGCCCGGCTTTCTCTTTTCTAATCTTTTCACTCCTTTATTTATTTATTTATTTATTTATTTATTTTAATTATTTATTTTTCAATTGGAGTAGATAGACTAAACTATCGCCCGGTTCGCACTCCACCCAAGTCTATTGAACAGGTGAAGAGGCTCATCCCTTGTTTCCTGTTTAGGATGTGGTGCCCGGCTTTCTCGTTTCCAATCTTTTCACTCCTTTATTTATTTATTTATTTTAATTATTTATTTTTCAATTGGAGTAGATAGATCTATCTATCGCCCTGTTCACACTCCACCCCCGTCTATTGAACAGGTGAACAGGCTCATCCCTTGTTCCCTGTTTAGGATGTGGTGCCCGGCTTTCTCTTTTCCAATCTTTTCACTCCTTTATTGATTTATTTATTTTAATTATTTATTTTTCAATTGGAGTAGATAGACTAAACTATCGCCCGGTTCGCACTCCACCCAAGTCTATTGAACAGGTGAAGAGGCTCATCCCTTGTTTCCTGTTTAGGATGTGGTGCCCGGCTTTCTCGTTTCCAATCTTTTCACTCTTACGTAGCCCCCTGCACTTCAGTGGCGTTACCGCCTTGCTCGGGGTGATACGATTAAAAAAAAAAAAAAAAAAAAAGCTTGGCAGCGCCCATCTCCTCTCCAAGAATACTTGTACCAAAGTGGATATAATGATCTAGAGCCGGAATTCGTCTCACCGATTTCGCGATCGGAACCTTAAATAAAATGGCTATTATGTGGTTCTACAGAAGAATGCTGAGAATACCATGGACGAAGCATTTTTTTTAATCATTTCACCCCAAGCAAGGCATTCCACTGCCGCTATTGCGCATGGGGCTACATAGGGGAAGGTGATGAGGAAGAGTGTGGTTAGATATAGGAAATGTCAGAAGGAGGCTGATAGACAGGTAGGGTTACCGAGGATGAGGGTTGAGTAGATGAGAAGAGTGAGAGAATGGATGCGAGTTAGTGTGTTAGGAGGTGTCTATTGACCTTACATTTAAACTCCTGGAGATTGTAGCTGTCGGGGAAGCAAGCATGTGGAAGGGAATTCCACAGTCGGGAAGTGCGAGAAAAGAAGCTGTTGGAGTAGAAATTGCGGTTGATGCGTTTTAGAGTATGCAAACGAGAAGAAAACTCATACTTAAAACCAGGAAGAGACAGCTGAGGTTCCTGGGACACGTAATGAGGAAGGAGAGCCTGGAGAATTTAATACTCACAAGACGGATCGAAGGAAACAGAGACTGAGGAAAGCTGCACGAGATATACTTGATAGGCTTGAGCAAAGAGATGGCAGAGCGGGGTTTGGGAGAGATACCGAAAGAAAGTATGTTAAAAGCGACAAGAGACAGAGCCAAGTGGAAGTCCATGATCGCCTACGTCCTGAAGAAACATGGCACATGTAGAAGACATAAAACTAAAAGCATTTCTCTGTAGCTAACCAGTAATGTGAAAAGGTGGATTCATACCTAATCAGAATTTGATAAACAAAACTATAATGTGAATATAAAGTGGGGGTCAAGTCTCTATTATAATCAATATGTAAAGTGATCCCTCACTTTGTGACCATGCTACATTCTATCTATTTATAGTCTAGATTTATCGGCTTGAAAAAATGGTTGATGGAGCGGGGCTTAGAAGAGATACCAAGAGAAAAATTATTGAGAGTGACAAGAGACAGAGCCAAGTGGAAGTCCATGATCGCCTACGTCCTGAAGAAACATGGCACATGAAGAAGAAATAAAACTAAAAGCATTTCTCTGTAGCTAACCAGTAATGAGAAAAGGTGGATTCATACCTCATCAGAATTTGATAAACAAAACTATAACGTGGATATAAAGTGGGGGTCAAGTCTCTATTATAATCAATATATAAAGTGATCCCTCACTTTGTGGCCATGCTACATTCTATCTATAGTCTAGATTTATCGGCTTGAAAAAATGGTTGATGGAGCGGGGCTTAGAAGAGATACCAAGAGAAAAAACATTGAGATCCACAAGAGACAGAGCCAAGTGGAAGCCCATGATCGCCTACGTCTTGAAGCGACACGACACACTAAGAATAAAGAATATCTTGTTTACTAATTCAATGTACATCGTCAGTTGCTACATTTTCTAGATGGTCAAATTTATGTACGTTTAGTTTAACGTCCCTTTTAATAGGCTGTCCTTTTTGCAAATGACTGTTTTTCAATTGTTCCCATTACTTACAAAGATATCTATTTAAAAGAAATCTTACAGGAATAGAAATGCTCCGCCATTTTACCATCTTTATTTTATAACATTTTTACCATCCATTTTAAATAAACGTTTTACCACCCATCGTTATAATTGTTTTACCATTCTATAATTTCTAAACATTTTACCACCCCATTTCGAAACCTTTTTACCATTCTTTATTTTATAACCTTTTTACCATTCATATATGTAACATTTTAACATTCTTTATTTTATAACCTTTTTACCATTCATATATGTAACATTTTACCATTCTTTATTTTATAACCTTTTTACCATTCATATATGTAACATTTTTACCATCCTTTGTTTTATAACCTTTTTACCATCCATATATGTAACATTTTTACCATCCTTTGTTTTATAACCTTTTTACCATCCATATATGTAACATTTTACCATCCTTTATTTAATAACCTTTTTTCCATCCATATATGTAACATTTTTACCATCCTTTGTTTTATAACCTTTTTACCATTCATATATGTAACATTTTACCATCCTTTATTTAATAACCTTTTTTCCATCCATATATGTAACATTTTTACCATCCTTTGTTTTATAACCTTTTTTACCATTCATATATGTAACATTTTACCATCCTTTATTTAATAACCTTTTTTCCATCCATATATGTAACATTTTTACCACCCTTTATTTATAACCTTTTTACCATCCATATCTGCAACATTTTACCATCCTTTATTTTATAACCTTTTTACCATCCATATATGTAACATTTTACCATCCTTTATCTTATAACCTTTTTACCATCCATATCTGTAACATTTTTACCATCCTTTATTTCATAACCTTTTTACCATCCATATCTGTAACATTTTTACCATCCTTTATTTCATAACCGTTTTACCATCCATATCTGTAACATTTTTACCACCCTTCATTTTATAACCGTTTTACCATCCATATCTGTAACATGTTTACCACCCTTCATTTTATAACCGTTTTACCATCCATATCTGTAACATTTTTACCACCCTTCATTTTATAACCGTTTTACCATCCATATCTGTAACATTTTTACCACCCTTCATTTTATAACAGTTTTACCATCCATATCTGTAACATTTTACCATCCTTTATTTTATAACCGTTTTACCATCCATATCTGTAACATTTTTACCATCCTTTGTTTTATGATCTTTTAGCACCCATTTTTATAACATTTTTATCATCCTGTATTTTATAACGTTTTTTGGCATCCATCTTTATAACCTTTTTGATATCCGTTATTTTATAACCTTTTAATAACGTTTTTTAAAAACCTGTTACTATCCTTTGTTTATAACCTTGTTAACATACACCTTTATAAAAAATTTTCTGAAATTGACATCGTAACTGCTATTTCACAATCAACTGAAACATCTAAGCGGTAATGCTTCTAGTACGCATGAGAGTTACAGAGAGTGAAACTGAGAGAAAAGACTGAGAATAGAGAGGGTTAAAGAAAGGACAAAAGATGAAAGGGATTCAAGAAGAAAGAAGATAGCGATTGACGCTGCAATTATATTTTTGAAGATTGTAGCTATCATGGAAGGAAGAAATCGGAAGAGAGTTCCACAGGTGGGAAATGCGAGAAAAGAAACTGTTAGAGTAGAAGCGACGGGTTGTATTTAGCTATTTCAACAGTAAAAGGGTGGGACCTATATGCCAGTTTAGTCAGTCAGTTAAGTGCCATACGTGATACACGCTTGGGCGATCATGTCTCGAAAGAGATATGACTGAATGGGCAGAAGATTATCCCGCAGTAGGTTGCTATTACTTTCTGCGGTAGACTGGTTGCCAGCCAAGGCTATAGAACCGAATCTGTCCTGTTATTTAACCCATAACTGGAGGGAAGAGACGGATTAATACCTTTCCCAAGGGTATTTGCGCGTAAGTGAATGCAGTGAATTCAACTGGAATTCGAACTCGGCTCCCCGATTTCTCGTTCCGAGCCGATATCCACTGCACCACAAAAGTTTAGTATCACGCTTAGATTTACGTGGACGTAAAAAAAGAACTCATCGGAGCAGTTACCATGAAAATATTTATAGAAAAGGAAGCGAAACACCGGAAGAGAGTTCAACAGGCGGGAAATGCGAGAAAAGAAACTGTTGTAGATGTGAGTCAAAATGGCGGTTGAATTTTGTTATTTCAACATAAACGAGTAGAATCTATATGCCAATCAAGTGGCAACCTTAAATTCATGCAGGGGGAAAATTCTACTCATAGCAGTTACCATTAAGATTTTCATAACTTTAATTTTCATAACTGATGTAATGAATAAGTAATGAACATGTATACACCTTGCTTCCCCCTCACTGGACTCACTGGAATGTGATTGGCTGGTGTCAGCCATAAATACAGATGAAGGCAAGGACGTCTAGAGTGAGTGAGAGAGATTGAGAGAACTTCCACCAGAGGTCTATTGGTCTACCACCTTTGACTACGCCTACGTCTCAGGATACTGCATACGACGATTACGTCTACGTACTAGATTGACCTACTCGGTTACATTTGCCTTAACCACTTAACTTCCTCGTATTGATATGTATATACTTTTCCGGGACATATCAGTAACGTTATTCTGAAGGAAACTTTTGGTCACTCACGATTGGAAATTTATAATATTTTAGTATCTTCGCGTAATGTCAAGGTACTAAAAAAATCCTTCGAATAATACACAATAATATTCTTCGGAATTATTATCTCGAGTAATTCGCTCAAAAACAATTTATTCAATAAATACACTGTGCTGCCCTGGACAAAATGCCGAAAAGCATCCTGCTTGGACAGCCAGTTTAACTCAAATTCGTAAGAATACACAGACGAATTTCATAGAAAAACGAAAGATTTTATTCATCGAATTCGTCTGTGTGTTCTTACGAATTCGAGTTAAACTGGCTGTCTAAGCAGGATGCTTTTCGGCATTTTGTCCAGAGCAGCACAGTAAAAAATCAAAGTTCTATGAAACGGCGGAGAGGCGAATAGTGCGTTTGGATGCAGGGACCGACATAGAGAATCTGAAGATCACGCCAAAGGACAGTCTCGCTCACGTGGCCTTATCACGTTGCCGAGAGTGGGTAAAAAACGGTAAGGCGTGATAAAGGACAGGAAATTAAAACAAAAGGAAGCATAATCTATGTTAGAAAGCACAAGAATGAAAGAGAAGAGAAAACAAATAAAATTGAATAAAAAACATTAACAAGAAAGACGTCGCAGTGAGACGAGAGGTAGAAAAGTAAACAAACAAAAAAAAAAAAATATAAAAACGGTGTCCGAAAGAATTTGTCCTTGCTGACGGAAGGTTCGAGTTACCAACGTGACATACACTGAATGCTGAATACACAGAATACACTCATATTTCTGTTTAAGTGCTTTATATACTAAATATTTATGGTCACGTCATACTAGTAGCAAAATTCACTTAAGGGTTACGTTTGTTGCCTGGAGATCTGTGTTCAACCACACGTGTTGATATCGACATTTTCTTCCTACATAACAAGACGTTGTGGAGTAGTTTTCACACTGAAAAGTTATAATAGTGCTATGCCGGTTGCTAATCGACTTAACGCACCCTAAATGTTAGGAACTTGGTAATCTTCCACTGAAAGCTGACTCCTTAGTATTCGGCTAACTGCTGACTAATATCAATTGCCTAGTAGTTCTACTGAACTCTTATATAACTCTAAAGAACTCTCTAGAACTTCTAAACACTCCTATGAACTTCCCAAGAACTTCTCGAGTTCACTTCCTGTCAACTCTTATTAATATATGAGGGAGAGTACATTATCTGAGGAATAGGTGTGTTTCACCATAACACAAGAATATTTGTAAAGAAGACAGAGCGAAGCTCGTTCAAGTCGGTGAAAAAGGGACTGAAGTCAAGATTTTTTTTTTTTTGAATCATATCACCCCGGGCAAGGCGGTAAGGCCACTGGTGTGCAGGGGGCTACGTAAGAGTGAAAACATTTGGAAAAGAGAAAGCCAGAAACCACATCCTAAACAGGGAACAAGGGATGTGCCTCTACGCCTGTTCAATATCAAATCAGGATTGTTTACATTACGGTTCTTTCTTTGGATTTTGTCAAGAACCTTAAAATTAATTGCAAGAGCACTAGACGAGATATGGCAACACTATTCAATGCCCGGTCGAATGGTAGATTTTAAAATGTGCAAGATGGATTCTGACAAGAAAAAAAATTCTGGTACGGTATAGTGACCCAACCTTCCTTGCAACAGATTCAGCTATTGATTCAATGTCGTCACTTCCCCTTCTACTAACAGAAAACCAATACCAAGCTACAGCAGTGTTGATCAAGTAACTTACAGGGTTAGAGGGAGATAACTCATGACTACCAAAAGAGGCACTACTACGCAAGGAATGAAGACTATAGACCCCAATTATTGTAATAAAGCGTATGGTTCGAAATTCCTATCACCTGAAGAAGGCAGGAGCGTACAACGACCGAAACGTCATACAAATAGAAGCAAAGATGAGGGTGTTAGGGCGCCGCTCCTATTTGACTACATAATGGACTGTTCCCATTGCTATATATAGCGATGGTGGATTCTCTACAGGGAAAGTTCGTAGAGAGTCGTAGAGAGTCGTAGAGAGTCACTTGAGAGTCAGTGCGAGTCAGTGAAGAGTTAGTCATACTTCCAGTGGCGTACCGGAAGTAATCACGTATACACACGTCTTACGACGGATTGGACTCTTGTATCTTTCTATTGTAAATATTACTAATCACTTCTGTACATACTAACCGTCTTTACGCGGAATACAACTTATATTCTGATTCTGTTGTTGAGTTATTCATTTATACTTGGCGACATAACAGAGGGCAATAATCCGAATAATGTAAATACTGTAAATATACCCAAGTGATTGTAATAAAGGGTTCGGGTCGAAACCCTAGCACCTGAAGAAGGCCGGAGCGTACAACGGCAGAAAGGTCGTACAAATGGCAACAAAGAGCAATAATCCGAATAATGCAAACTGTACTTTTATTCGGTTATAAAAAAAATATTATGCTTCCCTGGTATCAAATCCTGAGTTCGTCCCAGCGCTCAGTCGATGGTGTCGAGATATACCTTCCCGCATTTATCTATCTTCATCTCCATATCTCTCTATTTGTCTTTCTCCAGATCTATCTATTGGTATATTGTCATTTGGTAAAATGAAAAATTAGTTTTATTTTTAAGAACGCATCCATTTAAAAATAAACTAAACAATCTGTAATATTAAATTTGACTATCTGTGGATGCTTCTGACAACTCGAAGACGATTTTGATTTCTAAAGTTAGTTTAAAAAAAAAAGCTGCCATGTCAGCTGATATGTTCACATCTTTTCTTGTGCTTCGTCATCCGCCTTTAACATTTAACTGTAATGTGATCGATCCCGACTTGGCAGCTCAGATACAGTCACTTTTTCACTGGCGCAATGTGGCTTCCCTGTGTCTCTTCTACAAATACTTTCACGGCTTCTGCTCCGCTGAACTTAGCTCACTGGTGCCCCCTATATATGAATTTACTCGAGCCACAAGATTAGCAACTAGGCCCCACTCTTTTACTGTGAAACCAATAAATTATAAACGCAAATTCTATCCATCTCTCGCACTTCCCGCCTGTGAAATTCCCTTTCGTTTACTTGCTTTCCCGACAGCTACAATCTCCAAGAATTTAAACGTAAAGTCAATAGTCATCTATGTCACTAACCTGAATCTCATACTCCTTTCTCCGTCCACTCCACTCTCATCAGTATTCTCATCCTTCTCTTGCCCACTTCCTGACATATAACCTGTCACTCTTTCTCATAACTTTCCTCCTATGTAACCCCCTGCAAAACAGTGGCAGTAAAATGCCTTGCTTGGGGCGATATGACGGTATAAAAAAAAAAATTGTATACTATTATACTGTGGATATAAAGTTGGGGATCAATTCTACATTACAATCAATATATTTATTGATCCCCCACTTTATGGTCACTATCATCTTTCTCTTACCCACTTCCTGACATCCCTATATAACCTGTTACTCTTTCTTATAACTTTCCTCCTATATAACTCCCTGCAAAACAGTGGCAGTAAAATGCCTTGCTTGGGGCAATATGATTATTTAAAAATAAAAAAATTCTATACTATTATAATGTGGATATGAAGTGGGGGATCAATGTATATATTGATTGTAATGTAGAATTGATCCTCCATTTTATATACACATTAAAATAATATAGAATTTTTTTTTTTATAATCATATCGCCCCCAAGCAATGCATTTTCCTGCCACTGTTTTGCGGTGGGTTACAGAAAGTGGGTAAGAGAAAGATGATAGTGACCATAAAGTGGGGGATCAATGTACATATTGATTGTAATGTAGAATTGATCCCCCACTTTATGGTCACTATCATCTTTTTTTACCAACTTCCTGACACCCCTATATAACCAGCCACTCTTTCTCCTAACTTTCCTCCTAGGTAACTCCCTGCAAAACTGGCAGTAAAATGCCCTGCTTGGGGCGATATGATTATTAAAAAAAGTTATACAAGCTCACGTCTTTGCGACGGAGAGTGACTTAAAAAACTGAGCATAGATAAAACATTTCAACTAGTAAATAATAAATAAGTATTAGTATTGCAGATTTTACAATGATTTGGGTGCATTGAAGAAATGTGAAAATTTATTTTATTGTCAAACACTAGACGAGATACAGTCTTTATAGTTTTTGGCGGAGTGTTATCTCGTCATTGAAAAGACAGAGCGTAGTAGAACGAATCAGGTACTTTCTGTTCTCAATTGTTCAGCTTTTGTAAGGCATTTTTGTCACTCTTTCCAAGAGCCACTCAAGGTAGAGGGTTACCGAATGAGGTTGTTGTGATGAGCAAAAGAGGATGTACGTTATGAGTAGGAGGCTTATCTGAAAAGTAACGGTACTGGGTTTACTGGGTGAGCTCTAGGCGGAAGAGTGAAAAGTAGATTGTGTTCTTATCTAGCGGGATATCTTGGGAGTCAGGGGCGGACTTGTTATACACTCTAATACATGCAGCCTGACTCGGGTCACTCAGCTGCACATCATAGTGCGTGGGTCTCATACATGGCCGTAGCTGACTCCTTTTGATTTCGACGCACCCCTTGCCTGGTCGAAGGGAAGACGCAATAAATCATTTTAAGCGTCCAAGAATATTCTGATGGCTATAAACCTGGCGCCTCTGTAGTCTGTAGTGCCGGTCAAGTCTTTGCGAACAATGTAAAGGGGTCATTCAGTCCTCCTGCTCCCGTCTCCGTCACTCCCAAAAGCCACTAAAATCTTGATATGATTGTTAGAATTTGCAAAGAAAGGACACCTTTTTCCTAACTCTTGTCTGTTGCCAAGAATTTTAGTAAGTTAAAATATTGCATTTTGTTCGACATATCATTATGCTTTTTTGTTACTATCAGCGTGTGTCCATGAACATCTTCATGACTTTGAAGTTTTCAAATCTTTTTATGTATATAAGCACATCTATATCTTGAACGAAACCCTTACTTTTTTTTATAATCGTGTCGCCCCAAGCAAGGTATTTTACTGCCACTGTTGTGCAAGGGGTTACATAGGAGGAAAGTTATGAGAAAGAGTGATAGGTTATATAAGGGGTGTCAGAAAGTGGATAAGAGAAAGATTACTATAGTCATAAAGTGGGGGATCAGTTTATATATTGATTGTAATGTAGAATTGATCCCCCACTTTAGAACCACATTATAATGGCATAGAAATTTTTTTTATCATATCGCCCCAAGCAAGGCATTTTACTGCCACTGTTGTGCAGGGGTTACATAGGAGAAATGTCCCGAGGAGTGAGAGGTTGCAGGGTGTGTCAGGAAGAGAGTAGAAGAGGCAAGATATTACTGATGAGAGTGGGGTGGACGAAAAGGAATTTTATGAGGAGTGAGAGGTTGCAGAGGGTGTCAGGAAGAGAGTAGGAGAGGGAAGATATTACTGATGAGAGTGGGGTGGACGAAAAGGAATTTTATGAGGAGTGAGAGGTTGCAGAGGGTGTCAAGAAGAGAGTAGGAGAGGGAAGATATTTCTGATGACAGTGGGGTGGACGAAAAGGAATTTTATGAGGAGTGAGAGTTTGCAGAGGGTGTCAGGAAGAGAGTAGGAGAGGGAAGATATTACTGATGAGAGTGGGGTGGACGAAAAGGAATTTTATGAGGAGTGAGAGGTTGCAGAGGATGTCAGGAAGAGAGTAGGAGAGGGAAAAGAGTACTGATGAGAGTGTGGTGGATGTAGAAAAGCATGAGAGAGAGGATGTAAGTTTGTGAGACAGGAGATGACTATTGACTTTACATTTAAATTCTTGGAGATTGTAACTGTCAGGAAAGCAAGTGTGCGGAAGAGAATTCCACAGTGCGAGAAAAGAAGCTGCTGGAGAAGAATTTGCGTTTACAACTTATTGGTTTCACAGTAAAAGGATGGGACCTAGTTATGCCAATATGCACAGTTCACCTGCTGCATAGCCTCTACATATGGCATTTGACTGTAAAGAGCGGGAGAGGGGCATTGTGTTTTCTACCCTAGAGCCTATAACACTCTCAGTCCGTCCCTGTTGGGAGTGTGTAACTATAATCTTAGAATTTTACAACCATTCGATTTTCTGTCGCATGCTTTTTGACAGTAAAAATCGTGGCTGCTTTCTCAAGACAATGCATCTGCTCACAACGCTCTGAGCATCCGATAGTCTCTGGTCTACTGTCCTCCTGATTACTCTTGCATTGTTCCCACTCTTTAATAAATCTTTCTGTTTTTAATTCTTCCCTACCCAGCAACCCCTTGAGTCTTAGTGGCTTTACTGCCTTGCTTTTGGTGATCTCGATTAAAAAAAAGAAGTTCCCAGTGAGTTCTGAAGACTACTTTGTCATGACATAGTTGATATTCCTTTTGTGAACGTTGAATGCTTGATGGAATTTGTTTTTAAAGTCTGCTCTGACGCTGCACACTCGTTTCCTTAATTTTCTTCTCCAAGAACGAGTTTTTTAAACCATCTACATGACTCTGGGATGCGCGTTGTGGTGCAGTAGATATCGATTCGGAACGACAAATCGGGGAGCCGTGTTCGAATTCTAGTTGAATATACAGGGAGACAAAAGGAGACAGCACGTTGAAAGGTACGTTATTTGACTTCTACACACGTAGGGCCTTAGATTAAACACGGAGGCCTACATCAAAATCCTTGAGGAGGTACTGATTCCCTGGATAAAGAAAGTGGCTGCTGGAAAACCCTATGTCTAGCAACAGGACTCTGCACCATGACACACAAGCAAGAGAACCCAGTCATGACTATCATGCGATTTATGCGACCACATCAACCCCTCCATCTAACCAACTCGCTCCCAAAACTGCAACCCTCTTGATTATTATCTGTGGGTGCAGTTAAGAGAGAGACCAACAAAACTCCTTGTAACACCAAAGATGAACTGAAGGCAAGAATTATGGCAGCCTTTACCAACTTAAACAAGGAGACCGTCCAGAAGAGTTGCAAAAGATTTCGAAATCGTCTGGTGGCCGTGGTTGAAGCTAATGAAAATTTTATTGAATAAATTTACACTTTAATATTTCAAGATGTTTTTATGTAATTTTGATAAATATATATGTTAAAATAAGATAACATTGTTATTTTCACCTTTGCGTACTTTAGACATTAATTTGCAGCCTGTAGTCAGATTTTACCAATGAAGTCTGTCTACGCAAAAATATATCGCAGTGAAGATGAACCTAAAATTCTATATTCATCATACACACAAAGCATATATTAAAAGAAGGCATTGAGCAACAATAAATAATCGATATTTACACGAAATCGACTCGTATACGAGTACGCTAGGTATTTTTCTTGTAGTTTGAGAGGCGAAATACTTTTACCATCAGTTCAACTGACAGATGATGTCATGACAGCTGTTGTTAGCTTTAAAAGCTGTGTTTCCTGTCATGTAACTTGGGAGCACGTACACCATCTGCAATAATATCACGTGGTCAAGAAAATACGAACGTAGCGAACAATTATTTTTTTAAACAAACGCAGCTTTGGCGCGAAAAAATCTGCTGCTTTGTAAGTCAAGCGGAATGAAGAATTTCATAGTGTTTAAATGTCACAGAGATCCTCTTGGCGATTGTTTAAATGGGCACCTTTCTTTTCTTTTTTCTTATATCTGAACTATAATTGTAAGCTACAATTTTGGAGAGCGCAAATTTCACTGAAATATATAGGAAAGTTTCCAAGATTTTATATAATATCAAGAAAATACGAACTATACAATATATGTAAAAAAATAAAAAATACAATGTATGTAAAAAAAAAAAGATGGCGTCAGTTTAAAAATGGATCAATTTGTAGGTATATCTTTTCAATCTAAACTATAATTATACATGATAATTTTGAAAAATTAAATTTTCACTGATATTTACTGAAAATGTTTAAATAGCATATGAGACCAAGAAAATACGAACTTGAAGTAAAATGGCGGCAGCTTCTTCTGTTTCCTTACTTAGACACTCATACGTAGAAATCGACGGGAGAGTCCATAATATAATATAATAACATAATAATAATAATAATAATAATATATATATATATATATATACCCTCTATTATAATAAAGGTCGTTGTATATTTTTTTGCATATATTTAGTCCTCTCAAATATTTTGCCATCAATTTTGACGGCAGAGGTCGACTCGTAAATTATTTTTTAAGATTTTGTGTTCGATTACATTTTGTTACAAGCAATTATAGGAATTAAAACCTATAACTTTTCTTTTTTTCAGGCAATAAAATACAGTCAGAATGTTTGCTTGAGAAGCAATCATTACAGGGGCAAAAATATTGCCAAAATATTTGCGGACAAAGTTGTAATAACTCTTTATCAATCCCGCAAATCCAAGAAAAAGATTTTCGCGAGCCTGTGTGAAATTATTAATTTTTCTAACCAATGAAAACCTTGTTTTCAAAAAGTTCACATCTCTATGTGAAATCAGATTTTAAATCCTCTTACGCATATAAAAAGAGAAACATACTTTTTCTCGAGGCTGAAAACAATTTCAGCGGTCAGTTTGATTTACACGTGCGTATACACACACTCTAACAATAGAAGGGAGAGCCATCAACCGCTGACTAAAACCTTGTCCACGTGCACAATAAAAGGGATTAACCAGCGACCACCTAGTAAGTCTGTACACACATTTCCCACCAGAATAAAAACACTTAATTTAAACTTATTAATAAATGGAACTTTGTGTGTGTGTGTGTGTGTGTGTGTGTGTGTGTGTGTGTGTGTGTGTGTGTGTGTGTGTGCCCCCGTTACCTATAGACTCCGAAACGGCTGAACCGATTTTCTTGAAAATTTACACAGTTGTACTATAAGCGTCTGCGAGTGTTCTTGGCTAGTTTTTATGTCGAGGTACCCCCCGATAAATATTGAAAAAATCGGGTTATACAAAGAGTGGTCCGATTTTAATCAAATTTGATACACTCATAGACAAAGACATAAGAAACGAAATTCAGAAGTTTCAAGGTTGCAGTTTTTACAATAGTGCAGAAAATCGATAATATATATCTAAATATAAAAGGCAAGATGTTTGTGTGTATGTCTGCTTATCTGCTTTTATGTCTGTATTTTTTCAACCCTTTTATTTTAGTTTTTGCTTCGGTTTTGGCTCTAAGTATGTATAATTGTAGTTCTTAGTCTCAGCCATGATACCATTTACTCAGAGGACTTATTTAGCCTTCAAAATTCAGTTTACGACGAAAAAAACTTATTCGATATCGATACCAGGAAATCAAAATTTGACTTACATCCATTCATTTTTCTTTCAGTCTACGGTTTCGCTTAAACTGGAAACAACTATTGCTTTTTAGTCTTTCGTGCCAACGTCCAAAGAGTGTGAGCTCCAGAACCATGGATTAGTTTTAAAGCTTTCATTACACCCGAGCAACGCCGGGCTATACTGCTAGTTACTTAATAAAATAAGCTTCACTGCAAGTAAAATTGAACATTTTATTGCTATTGCATATTACTGAAAAGAATCTATAAATTATATTTCAACTGACATTCTGATTCTATTTTCCGTCCAGAAAAGTTTCCCTTCGTTCTGCCATCCACCTGATCAGGCCCGTCAAGTATGTTACACGCTGTTTCCCCTGTCTCTCCTTCCCTATATCTGGCCTGTGAGTATCAGATTCTCCAAGCCCTCCTTCCTCATTACATGTCCCAGGAACGTTAGCTTTCTCTTTCTGATGCTCAGTATTAATTTCCTTTTTGTTTCCATCCTTTCCAAAACCTCATCATTGCTCACATGCTCGATCCATGATATCCGCAGCATCCTTCTGTAGAACCACATTTCAGTTGCTTCAAGTTTTTCCTTCATCTTCGATGATATTGTCCAGTATTCACTGCCATATTGAAGAACTGACATCACATAGCAATCCAGTACTCTCTTCTTTGTTTCTAATGAAATATCCCTGTCTCTTAATACTTTACTCAGCTTCTGGAACGCATCCTTTGCCATGCCAATTCGCCTTCGGATCTCTGTGTCGCACTTTCCGTTTTCTGTTGAGGACTTCCCAGGTATTTAAATTTTTGTACCTACTTGGTTTTTGAAATTAAAAATCGTGCTGTTGAATATTTGGAATCCCTACACGGTGGTGCAGTGGATATCGTCTCGGAAATCGGTAGAACCGAGTTCGAATTCCATTTGAATTCGTTGCATTCCCTTTTGCGCAACTAACCTTGGGAAAGGTATTGATTCATCGTTTCTCTCTCCAGCTATGGGTTAAATAGCAGAAAAGATTGGGTTCTATAGTCTTGACAACCAGTCTTCCGCAAAAAATAATGGCAACCTTCTGCAGGAAAGTATTATGCCCAGTCAGTCATGTTTCTTTCGAGACATGATCGCCCAAGCGTGTATCACGTGTGGCACTTAACTGACTGATTGAAATTAATAATTGGAAACATGATTAAGGCTTCTACTGGGCATAAAGTGGTCGATCAGCTTTATATTGTTATGAAGTAATAAACTGATCCCCTATTAATTCTTCTTCTTCTATGTGCCCTGTCCCTTCAGGACGTAGGTGATCATGGTTCTCCACGTCTCCCTATCCCTTGTGGCTCTTAATATATTTGCTCCTGTTCCGTCATCCACCTGATCAGGCCCTGCAAATATGTTATCCGCTGCTTTCCTCTGTCTCTTTTTCCTTCTATCTGGCCAGTCAGTATCAGGTTCTCCAGGCTCTCCTTCCTCGTTGCGTGTCCCAGCAACTTCAGTTGTCTCTTCCTGATGCTCAGTATTAATTTCCTTTTTGTTGACATTCTTTCCAACACATAATCGTTGCTTGCATGCTCAGTCCACGATATCCGCAGCATCCTTCTGTAGAACCACATTTTCGCTGCTTCAAGTTTTGTCCTCATTTTCGATGATATTGTCCAGTATTCACTGCCGTATTGAATTTTCCTGTTTCTTAATACTTTACTCAGCTTCTGGAACGCTTCTTTTGCCATGCCAGTTCGCCTTCGGATCTCTGTGTCGAACATTCCATCTCCTGTTAGAACACTTTTTTTAAAATCATTTCACCCCAAGCACTGCCACTATTGCGCATGGGGCTACATAGGGGAAGGTAAAGAGAAAGCGTGATTAGATATAGGAAATGTCAAAAGGAGGCTGATAGACGGGTAAGGGTACCGAGGCTGGGGGTTGGGTAGATGGGAAGAGTATTTGAAAGAATGGATGCGAGTTAGTGTGTTAGGAAGTGTCTATTGACCTTACATTTAAACTCCTGGAGATTGTAGCCGTCGGGGAAGCAAACATATGGAAGAGAATTCCACAGTCGGGAAGTGCGAGAAAAGAAACTGTTGGAGTAGAAATTGCGGTTGCATTTTATCGGTTTCACTGTAAAAGGGTGGGATCTAGTTGCTAATCTAGTATCTCGTGCAAATTCGTACCTAGGGGGTACCAGTGATCTAAGTTCATCGGAGCAGATGCCGTGAAAGTATTTATAGAAGAGACACGGGGAAGCCACGTCACGCAGGTGAGAGAAAGACTGCAACCGGTCTGCCAAGTAGGTATCGATCACATTACAGACTCTCCGTTGTATTTTGTCAAGAAGCCCGAGGAGAATAGCAGAGGCACCCGACCAGATGTGGCAGTAGTATTCAATGCACGGGCGGATGGTAGATTTATATATGTGCAGGATAGATTCAGACTGAAAAAACTTCTGGGCCCTGCACAGAGAACCGACTTTCATAGCAGTGGATTTAACAATGGATTCGATATAGTCATTCCACTTGAGATCCGCTGAAAGTGTGAGACCAAGGAGGCGTAGTGTTTTATTCTCTGAGAGGCAAGCCTGGTCCATGCTAATGGGAGGTAGGTGCGATTGTCTATGATGGTTAATTGATAGCAGCTTCGTTACGAGCCATTTCTTACCCCAGTCCACTACGGATTGGAGGTCCTTTTCAAGCTCGGCTGCAAGGTTAGCTTTGACGCCCACACCAGATTTTTGATCAAGGCGAGACTAAACTGTGGTGTCATCGGCGTACATACCTACTTGGGATCTCATGGTATCAGGGAGATCATTAATGTAGATCAGAAAGAGCGTAGGACCTAGGATAGAGCCTTGAATGCTACGATAGAGTCGAAAGAAATGATTCCGGTGGGCAATGGCGGCCGAGCAAGCGGGCGAGAACCATGGAGACGAATGAGATTTAAGCTGAAATTTCCTGGCAGGGATGAAAGCATCGATGACAGCCTTAACCCAAGAGGAAACCTCAGATGCACATTCTTCGATGGGAAGTCTAAAAACGTTGTTCCATGGAAGGTCACAGAGGAAGTCTCGGAACAAATTCCAGTTTGATCTTTGGTAGCAGTAGGATATTCTACTGGTCTGGGTTTCTTGGGTCGGGTGGGAGTGGAATGAAATGTTGACGGAAACTACGGCGTGGTCAGAGTTTCCGAGAGGGCAGAGCTAGTGCAAGAGTCTGGGATGTAAGTGAAGCAGAGGTCTAGTCGTGAGTCCCTTCTGTTAGGGTTGTCGGAGAAACGCGTGGGGAAGTCCACCACTTGCGTAAGGGATTGGGTGATTGAAAAATTCATGGTGTGGACACCAGCAGGGTCGGTGACAGAGTTCTCCAGCCACTTGGTGTGGTGGGCGTTAAAGTCACCAAACACAAATATATGGGCAAAGGAATGGCTTTGTCGATATTGTCAGAGATGCTGTCAAGTAACGAACAGTCAGAGGAGGAAGGGGAGCGGTAAAGAAAGAAGAGATAGCTAATCGAGCTTAGAAGTGAGAGACAGAAGCACATGAAAGAATGATCCAGGGATTCAAGAGATGTCACCCTAGCTAGGGGAAGGTGTTCGCTGACATACACAACAAGCCCATGCATATGAACATTGGGGGATCAGTTTTATATTGTTATGAAGTAATAAACTGATCCCCCGCTAATTACTACTTAACAATATAATACATCTCTCCCGCCTCTAGCTATGAGTCAAATAACAGGACAGAGTGGGTTCTATAGCGTTGGCTTGCAACCAGTTTACAGCAGAAAGAAATGGCAACCTACTGCGGGAAAATATTCTGCCCAGTCAGTCATGTCTCTTTCGAGACACGATCGACCAATCGTGTATCACGTATGGCACTTAACTGACTGACTGACTGAATATAATAGTTGAAATCTTGATTTTGGCTTTTACTAGGCATAAAGTGGGGGATCAGTTTTATATTGTTATGAAGTAATAAGCTGATCACCCACTAATTAGTACTTAATAATATAATACATTTCTTCCCCCTTTAGCTATGAGTCAAATAACAGGATAGATTAGGTTCTATAGCCTTGGCTGGCAACCAGTCTACAGCAGAAAGAAATGGCAACCTACTGCGGGAAAATCTTCGCCTAAGTGTGTATCACGTATGGCATTTAATTGGCTGACTGACACTGATGTAGCAACTAAAATCTGGGTTGACGGATCCCAAAAGGATCTATCAAGTAAAAAGACTGAGAAGCCCTGAGTTAAAATGTCATTTATTGGTTAAATTTACTATGTAACAAATCTTGTGTTCGTTAAATTACAAGCATGCCCTTTTGTTGCCAATCCCTTGTTTTGTCAAATCGCAATTTTTTTTTCAAAGCCAAACATCTAAAATGTCTGTGTTTAGGGAAGAGGTTCCTTTAACCCGTGATGTGTTTTTGCATTCACGTAACTGACCTGACATTATCTTGATATTCGTTTTTCTTTTTCTACATCCAGTGGCCTAAGAAAAGTTTCTTTTTAGCCAGGAGAAATAATTACAATATTTCATCTCAGAAATATAGACACAAATTCACTGCAGTTACTGAAAATTTCTCTTTATTTTCAAAATATACAAAATATTTTATTTTTAAGTTATTTTTTAAATAAATGATGGGAAATCACAAATTACTTTCCTGTAATATATATATGTATGTATGAATAAAAAATGTATGTATGTATACATATGTGCATGTATGTATATGAACATATGTATATATATATATGTATATATATATGTATGTTTATATATATATATGTATGTATATATATATGTATAGATGTATATATGTATGTATATATGGATGTATATATATATGTATATATATATGTATGTTTATATATATATATGTATGTATATATATATGTATAGATGTATATATGTATGTATATATGGATGTATATATATATGTATATATATATGTATGTTTATATATATATGTGTATGTATATATATATATGTATAGATGTATATATGTATGTATATATGGATGTATATATATATGTATATATATATGTATGTTTATATATATATGTGTATGTATATATATATGTATAGATGTATATATGTATGTATATATGGATGTATATATATATGTATATATATATGCATGTTTATATATATATGTGTATGTATATATATATGTATAGATGTATATATGTATGTATATATGGATGTATATATATATGTATATATATATGTATGTTTATATATATATATGTATGTATATATATATGTATAGATGTATATATTTATGTATATATGGATGTATATATATATGTATGTATATATATATGTATGTTTATATATATATATGTATGTATATATATATGTATAGATGTATATATGTATGTATATATGGATGTATATATATATGTATATATATATGTATGTTTATATATATATATGTATGTATATATATATATGTATAGATGTATATATGTATGTATATATGGATGTATATATATATATGTATATATATATGTATGTTTATATATATATATGTATGTATATATATATGTATAGATGTATATATGTATGTATATATGGATGTATATATATATGTATATATATATGTATGTTTATATATATATATGTATGTATATATATATGTATAGATGTATATATGTATGTATATATGGATGTATATATATATGTATATATATATGTATGTTTATATATATATATGTATGTATATATATATGTATAGATGTATATATGTATGTATATATGGATGTATATATATATGTATATATATATGTATGTTTATATATATATATGTATGTATATATATATGTATAGATGTATATATGTATGTATATATGGATGTATATATATATGTATATATATATGTATGTTTATATATATATATGTATGTATATATATATGTATAGATGTATATATGTATGTATATATGGATGTATATATATGTATATATATATATGTATGTTTATATATATATATGTATGTATATATATATGTATAGATGTATATATGTATGTATATATGGATGTATATATATGTATATATATATATGTATGTTTATATATATATATGTATGTATATATATATGTATAGATGTATATATGTATGTATATATGGATGTATATATGTATGTATATATATGTATGTGCATATATATATATATATATATATATGTTTCATTTCATTTATAAATACGTAAATGAATACACCCAAAACTTCTACAATATAATTGTATTGAATAGTTTTTAAGACAAATGTGCACTGGTCTAATTTTATTATAACTAAAAACTAAGTAATTGAACAATATATATATATATATATATATATATATATATATATATATATATATACTTCTTTCTAAGTGGCGTGTCCTAAGTGGCGAAGGTTTGACTGACGATATACAAAACTTATTTCGTTTCATTTTTCTTTTCCTTTTCAGATAGAATTGTGCAGCAGCCTCTGCAACTAGAAATAATCTTGTAACAGTCTTTGGTTAGCGATGATATTTACCCTTTTCTCCCACTGGAGAGAGGCGTGACACAAGGTCGGTTTGTAACGTGGGGAACCTGAGCGCGTACGTTCAGGTCATTGGTCAAATATTATCCAGCCCCCGCTTATGCTGTAGCTGGATACCAAACTAGTCTTAACTGGTCAAAGCTTGTCATAGTTGTTAATTCTGGTCAATTGACTCCCAGCCAAAAGGCCGGGGAGTGTTTGGTTAGTGATACCAGCAATTATCATCTTAACTTATTTATAAATGGAACTTTGTCTGTGTGTGTGTCTGTGTGTGTGTATCCGTTACCTGTAGACTCCGAAACGGCTGAACCGATTTTCTTGAAAATTTACACAGTCGTACTATAAGCGTCTGCGAGTGTTCTTAGCTAGGTTTTGTCTCGAGGCTTCCCCGATAAATCGAAAAAAATCGGGTTATAGAAGGAGTGGTCCGATTTTAATCAAATTTGATACACTCATAGACAAAGACATAAGAAACGATATTCAGAATTTTCAAGGATGCAGTTCTTACAATAGTGCAGAAAATCGATAATATATATATAAAGCAAGATGTTTGTGTGTGTGTTTGTGTCTGTTTATCTGTCTATGTGTCCTTTATACAAATCCACAATTTTTATCCGATTTTCAACAAAACACAAATATTCTTTAGGCTGAATCTGAGCTCCAGGACCATGGATTAGTTTTAAAGCTTTCATTACACCCGAGTAACGCCGGGCTATACTGCTAGTATATTGATGAGTAGAAGTTAGTGCATGGGCTCGCAATGTAAGGTACTAGCTGTTTTGCTCGTACCGTTAACATCTTTAGGTTGTGTCTTTGAAAATTTTTTATGTTAAAATAGGAATTTATTAAAAGAAGTAATAACAAGAATTCGTAGAAATTAATGTTCTATGAGAAATTTAAGGGTATCAAGAAATATTCCTAGTAGTAATTTGTTGGAAAGACTTCATGCATACGTATGTATGCATAAGCGTTTGTTTGGTAGGGATGTCTTTGGATGGAGAAGAAGAAGTAAAATGAATCAACACACGGGAAAGAAGGGGAAGAAGGACGATGTGCGACGCGACCTTACGTCCGAGTCGTGGTTGAATTTTCTTCCGTTACATCTTAGTTGTGTGTCTCGCTGCTGCCATCTGAGTATCTGTCTGACACTGACCGAATTATTTATGGCATTTAGATTTTTCGCACTGGCTCGCGAAGTCTTTATGGTCTTGCAAATCGCTCCCATTGGTCAGAAAATCAATTTAACATCTACTTGCGAAATCCGGTTTTGACTTTTTCTTTAATGTTAGGGAGCTCTCCACCTTTGTTATAATAATGGACTGTTCCTATCACTATATAAAGTGGTAGCAGAAAGACCTCTGGGTAGTTCGTTGTTCGTTGAATTGCGTTAGCGTTGACTGTTCAGCTCGATACCAAGTCAGTCGAGTACTTCCGGTAGCGAACCGGAAGTGTACTCTACGTTTATTGCTTTACTAACCGATTGTTCCTGTACTGTAAAATTTATTAACTAAACAGAATAATAAATTTGTAAGAAGTAAAATGTTCAGAGAAAAATCTACGTAGTTAAGTGTTCCAGAGAAATAGTATTGAGGAATTAAATGCATCCAGAGTTTATAGTTGATAGTAGCAGAATATGTGTTTGTAGAAAGATTAACAGGTTACTAATAAAGTCTGTGTTCCTTTCCTTTTTTATTATGACCGTTGAGAGAGTGAAAAGGAAGGTGAAGCAATAAAGGAAATTGTACTTATCGGACTTTAGTTTTTAGGAGTCAGTTAAAGTATCTTGTCGTTGTTGTTGTTGTTGTTGTCGTCTTCTTTGTTTACTGCAAGAATGTTGAGGATGGAGAAGAAGAGGTAAAAGAAATTAAGATGAGGGAAGAAGGAGAACAAACGTGTGACGCGACTTTGCGTTCGGGTCGACAAATTAAAATTTCTTCAGTCACATCTTACGTGTCGCCACTCTGTGCTCCCATTTGACTGACTTATTCTGATTTTCTTTGTGTTTTATAGCCATTTAATTTTTTCACACGAGATTGCTAACTTTTCTCAGTTTTGCAAATTCCTTTCGTTCATTAGTTAAAAAATAAATCTAACATTGGACCGCGAACTCTGGCTTCGTCTTATCAAGTATGGGGTCAATCCTTTTCCTATTTATCAAAATTAAATTTCACGCCTGATTGTGAATTTTTGCCGTGGTCTGTTTTTTTCAAAATGTTTTCAGTCATTCTGATCCGATTTTATTTTTTTCGTTTCATTTAATTGTTGGATGATATCGGATTTGTATCTTATAATTCTTAGGTTTTCTTCGATTGAATTCATCGCCACCGTAATTAACACCCCTATGAGAGTGTTTATCAACTCTATCTTTTTTGTTTTTTATAATCGTCTCACCCCAAGGTCAGGATCTACTACATTGCAGATTTTTCTTTGGATCTTGTCGAGAAACCCAAGGTGAACAGCAGGGGCGCCCGACTAGATATGACAGCAGTATTCAATACACAGGTAGATGGTAGAAAGGTGCTCAATGGATTCAGAAAAGAACTTCCTGGCCTGACACTGGGACCCGACCTTCTTAGCAGTAGATTTAGCTATTAATTTAGTCAACTGTTTTATTTTAGCCTTTGTCTTCCCTCAGAACTCTGGACCTGGTAAATGTTCTTCATCTACTATGTGCCCTGTCCCTTCAGGACGAAGGCGACCATGGCTTTCCACGTCTCCCTATCCCTTGTGGCTCTTAGTACGCCTTCTCCTGTTCAACCCTCGTTCCATCATCCACCTGATTAGGTCCTTCAAATATGTTATCCGTTGCTTTCCCCTGTCTCTTTTTCCCTCTATCTGGTCTGTTAGTATCAGATTCTCCAAGCCCTCCTTCCTCATTGCATGTCACAGGAACTTCAGATATCTCTTCCTGATGCTCAGTATTAATTTCCTTTTTGTTTCCATCCTTTCCAAAACCTCATCATTGCTCACATGCTCGATCCATGATATCCGCAGCATCCTTCTGTCGAACCACATTTCAGCTGCTTCAAGTCTTTTCCTGATGCTCAGTATTAATTTCCTTTTTGTTTCCATCCTTTCAAAAACCACATCATTGCTCACATGCTCGATCCATGATATCCGCAGCATCCTTCTGTAGAACCACATTTCAGTTGCTTCAAGTCTTTTCCTGATGCTCAGTGTTAATTTCCTTTTTGTTTCCATCCTTTCCAAAACCTCATCATTGCTCACATGCTCGATCCATGATATCCGCAGCATCCTTCTGTAGAACCACATTTCAGCTACTTCAAGTTTTCCTTTATCTCCGAAGATATTGTCCAATATTCATTGCCATATTGACGAACCGACATCACATAGCAATCCAGTACTCTCCTCTTTGTTCTAGCGAAATTTTCCTGTCTCTTAATACTCTGCTCAACTTCTGGAAGTCTTCCTTCGCCATGCCAATTCGCCTTCGGATCTCTGTGTCGCACTTTCCATCTTCTGTTATAACGCTTCCCGCGTATTTAAATTTTTGTACCTGCTTGATTCTGGTATCCCCGACCTGTATTTGGAATTTTGGGCTGCCCTTTTTACTGATGACCATGCATTCGGTTTTCTTACAGTTTATTTGTAGTCCTTTCTTGTCACTCTCTTCAGTTACCTTCTGTAGGAGGTCTTGTAGTTTCCTTTCCGTGTCTGCTATCAGCACCCGTATGTTTAACAATTCTATTTAATCAACTGTTTTATTCAATTTGTTGTCTTCCTCCAAAACTATATGCCCAGTCAACGGTAGTCAAGCCGAAATCCGTTTGAGCCCTTCTACTGGGTTTGTCTTTGTTGAAAAGAGAAGAAAAACCTAGAAAATAACGAATAATGACAAGCTTACTGTACCACACAGAAAAAAAAACTTTAAAAATCCCCACGCACACCTGCGAAATACCTTCTGTCGACAAACTCCAGATGTAATTAGCAAATTAGTATTTGAGCCTAAGAGTCAGTCAGGTAACATTCATTCCATAAATGTATACAATGGTGGGGGAGATGCGCAAATGTGCGTGCGATATGCGCATGCGTGTGTAACTAGGTGAACCACGGCTTCATATTTATCATTCGATCAGCCAGCAACAGCCTTGTAAGAGACGCTGAAAAAAAGCACCCTGGCTTGGTAACAAAGACCAACAGCCAGAATTAATCATAAGCCTGTGTCAACAAACGTGTCTCTCACGTCAGACGTGACATCGCCTTACTATGGTCCACTTTTAAAAGAGAACCCCAAGTTTTAAAGAGATTCTTTCAGTGAAGAAAAAGAAGAAAGTTAAAGGGAAAAGAAAGGCAAATTGGAAATGAGAGAAGAAGAAAAAGTCGAACAAATGAGGACAGTCGGTTCAAAGTTTGACTCCTTTATTATTTATTGACTCGTTTTCTACTGCTTACCAACCCTGTGCAGGTTATTTAAAGCCAGCAAATATTTTTAGATTTTGAGAATTGTGGGGGTGGGGGAAGAATGATGATTTAATGATACAAGTCTTATTAATTAACTCATAAACAGGTGGGGGGAAGAGGTGGGTTCATACCTAATCAAAATTTAATAAACAAGAAATCTTAATTTGCATAAAGTGGGTAATCAATTCTATATTACAATCAATATATAACTGATGCCTCATTTTGTGACCATACTAGTTTCTATACATTTGTATTCCAAAGAATATGAATAGATAAAAAAAAGACATGCCTGTGTAGCTAATCTGTATTTCACTGATTTGTTGCTTCATTTTCTCATTCTCATTAACACTTTACAGCTTATTTAAAACCAGAAAATGTTTTTAGATTGTAAGTATATTATTATTATTATTAAGAATACACCTTTAAGTGCCGAACCCAGGTGCGTCGTCAGTGTTGTTGCTCCTATGTCATTAGAAGTTTCGGGTCTTTGGGGAACGACGCGTCCCCTATCTAATTTAGATTTATGAGTCGACTCGACGTAACATGTGGTCATGATTTGAGAAAGAACAAAAAGGCGAAAGTAACCAGAAAAACAATGTATTGACAAAGGTTACATGGGGTTGAGAGAGCATGCATAAGAAAGTGAAAAGGAAAGAGTCATTCCCCTTCGTCTGTTCGTAGAAACAAAATAAGATGTATGAAGTTTTTTCTCTAGCTGAAAGAAAGGTTTGTAACAATTGTTAAGATTATCGTAAAGAGTTCAAAGTTCAAATCCTTGATGAAGAAAGTCAGACAGAAGACAAAGTTCTGTGTCTGTGTGTGCGTTGAGTAGAGAGAGAGACTTACATGCGAATGTAGCAGTCGGTGGATTTCTACTGACGAAGGTTGGAAAAATTGTGGATTTACGTGTAGGAAGTTATTTTCTGTAAAGTCCTGTTTGAATGAAAGTTAATGTGCATAGTGTTAATGTAGGAGAAGAAAAGTAAAAGAAATTTTGCGCCACTAATTGCTACACGCAATTAGTGCGCGTGTGTTTGTGTGAGTTAGGAAGACATTGCTCTTGTCCCGGGACGAAATCCTAACTAGTGTACCACGTGCTGTTTTCCGTTTTTATTAGCATCGTTTTTGGCGGGAACCAGTCATCACGTGGACGGCGAGTGACCATGCGTGTGTGTGTGTGTGTGTGTGTGTGTGTGTGTGTGTGTGTGTGTGTGTGTGTCAATGTATGAAACCCTACAGGTCTAAATAAACAACAGACTTCTTCGATAGGCGACCCGACTGAATATGATCAGTATTCGGCCCGCACCCAGACTAAAAATTTGCTACTAGCTTTAGGACGTGCATGATATAAGTTCCCCTGGAAAACAGCAACCAATCAAGACTTCACTTGGGCTATTGGATGTTTTAGATCGGGTATGATCGGTTGTACTGAACTTCCT
Organism: Ascarosepion bandense; assembly: GCA_037127315.1. Lineage (NCBI taxonomy): Eukaryota > Metazoa > Mollusca > Cephalopoda > Sepiida > Sepiidae > Ascarosepion > Ascarosepion bandense. The sequence goes on from JBBBDQ010000736.1 coordinate 1,423,471, forward strand.
ACATACGGTCAAGGGTATATTTGGAGGAAGAGAAGAAAACAAACCAATAAATATATCTATCTATCTAAATCTAAACTTATTTATAAATGGAACGTTGTCTGTGTGTGTGTGTGTGTGTGTGTGTGTGTGTGTGTGTGTGTCCGTTACCTATAGACTCCGAAACGGCTGAACCGATTTCCTTGAAAATTTACACAGTTGAACTATAAACGTCTGCGAGTGTTCTTAGCTAGGCTTTGTGTCGAGGTACCCCCGATAAGTATCGAAAATCGATAATCGAAAAAATCGGGTTATAGAAGGAGTGGTCCGATTTTAATCAAATTCGATACACTCATAGATAAAGACATAAGAAACGATATTCAGAAGTTTCAAGGTTGCAGGTCTTACAATAGTGCAGAAAATCGATGACATATATATAAAAGATTTCATTACACCCGAGCAACGCCGGGCTATACTGCTAGTTTAATATAATGTTTTGAAATGATTGATTTAATCTAGATCGTTTAAAATACTTTGGTCTTTTTTTACAATAAGAAACAAGGAAAAAATGTGTATACAGTTGTTTACATTGGATTGTATTTTGTGTTCGTCGAAAGTTTTTTTTTTTTTTTTTTTTTTATAAATTGAAGATTCTTTTGCTTCAGATCTTTTCTGTGTATTACTCGAAAGATTTGTTTACTGAAATAGAAGTTTGATATGTTGACTGTTAATCAACCTATAAGCTCTCTTGCCGATTTTCGCTGAGTGAGACGTAAAAGGGTCGTATAATAAGTGGTACTTTCTAGGTTTGAATAGAATAAGGTTTCAAATTGCCTGCTCCTTGTTTTCGGAATTCTCACTAAAGAATTCTGCTTCGCGTCGTACTGCGAAATGAAGTCGACGGTTTTCTCTTCTGTCCGTTACATAGCGAATGGCGTTGACGTCTGCTTCCTCGTCGCAGTGGGTTCTATCTCGTGCCACAGAATTTATACTGGTCCTAGTCATGTGACCGGCTCGCTTCGAACATTCCAATTTTTGGCGCGAACTTTTGTCTACATGCAAGTTCAGGGGAAAGGAGGAAAAGGAATATGTTTACTTTTATTATATACTAACCAAGCAGAAAATGTTTTTGGCAAGTGATCCCCCTTTTAATGAGCTCATATTCAATTTGTCACATTTCTAAATAATCAACTTTCGCGATGTCGCTTCAACTGCGATGTGTAAATTGTCGTTTATTTTTATTTTAGAGTAAATAACCTTGGTAAAGTATTCTCATTTCTTCTTTTGGATAGCAGGATAGTTTGGGTTCTATTGTAGCTATAGGGTTAATGTTTATTATTAATTCGGCCTTGTGTCATACATTGCCAAACTCCCTACAGCTTACGGATTTGTTTCGTTGTCATCATCAGAATTATCAGAAGGTTATTTGGTAAATTTTCGTTTTAGGTCCCGAAGGCTTCCCCGCAACTTCAAATTTATTCAAAATAGCATTATTTCTGTGCAAATGTATATGCTGAACTCAAATCAACAATTAGTTATTGAAGAAACTTACCTTTTTTTGATCTGAACGTCCAGAAAAAATCGAACTACATTTTGTCTCCCGTAACTCTAACGCAGTCATGTATTTAACTGCTGAATGACTTTCCGCGTAGGACAACAAATTTCGGTCTATTTTCGGCCGATTTACTTCCTTTACTGAAACTTCCGTCTGTTTACTTCCTGTAATGAAAGTAATACGCGATTGTATTTCTACGCGTATTACTTTCGTTACAGAAAGTAAATAGGCGGAAGTTTCAGTAAAGGAAGTAAATCGGCCAAAAATAGACCGAAATTTGTTGTCTTACGCGGAAAGTCATTCAGCAGTTAAATACATGACTGCGTGAGAGTTACGGGAGACAAAATGTGCGAGATGAAGTTCGTTTTTTTTTTCTGGACGTTCAGATCAAAAAAGGTAGGTTTCTTTAATAAGTAATTGTTGATTTGAGTTCAGCATATACATTTGCACAGAAATAATGCTATTTTGGATAAATTTGAAGAGGGGGAAAAGCCTTCGGAACCTAAAACGAAAATTTACCGGTTATTTTCGTTATCATCATCAGAAGGTTGGTTATCGGAAGTTTGGAATGTGTGGAATAGTGGAAGAATAAAAAAATATATTTTTATGTTGAAATAGAAATTTATTAAAAGAAAAGATTAACGGTAATTCGTAGAATGTTCAATGAGAACGTTAAGAGGATCAAGAGTTGTAGAAATGTTCGTAGTAGTAATTTATTGAAAAGAGTTTATGCGTATGTGGGACTCAAGTGTGTTTCGATGCATTTCACCCACATTCGCATTCATGCATTTACATACATACTTGTTGCGATACTTGTGGTTGATGGAGTAAAGTTTAGTAAGGCTGTGTTCGTGTTCTTAACCAAGTTCACAACTATTTTTAAATTTGATCACAAGAAATGACAATCCAAACAAAATGTAGAAATGATTAACTCAAACAACTGGTTATGCAAACAAGTTATAATCTAAATTTATTTATAAATGAAACTTTGTCTGTGTGTGTATGGGTGTATGTGTGTGTCTGTGTGTGTCTGTTACCTATAGACTCCGAAACGGCTGAACCGATTTTCTTGAAAGTTTACACAGTTGTACTATAAACATCTGCGAGTGTTCTTAGCTATGTTTTGTGTCGAAGTACCCCCAATAAATATCGATAATCGAAAAAATCGGGTTATAGAAGGAGTGGTCCGATTTTAATCAAATTTCATACACTCATAGACAAAGACATAAGAAACGAGGTTCAGAAGGTTCAAGGTTACAATAGTGCAGAAAATCGATAATATGTATATATATAAAAGATAAGATGTTTGTGTGTGTGTCTGTTCATCTGTCAGTATGTCCTTTATACTAATCCACAATTTTTATCCGATTCTCACTAAACTTCACACAAATATTCTTTAGGCTGAGTCTGAGCTCCCGGACCATGGATTAGTTTTAAAGCTTTCATTACACCCGACCAACGCCGGGCTATACTGCTAGTTTTATATAAACGAAGAACAAACAATTTAAACAGTTCAAGAAACACAATTAAATTCACATATGAAGATAGACCTGTGATGTCGAAATAACGAGTAATGTTAAGATGTGTTTTAACATGAAATAGTCAAGAATGAAGTATCGTAAACGTTTGTTTGAGTGACGAAAGTTCGATTCGTTTTGAAGATACAACCAAAGAGCGATGTGGCGAATGTTCGTAGATTTGCACGTCATGTAGGTTGTAGAAACAGAAATGAGATTTACGTGCTTTGCCGAAAATATTTAAAGTAGACGAAATATCTTAATCTTTTTAATTATAAGAATATTCAGTATTCATTTTTTGTGTTACATAACGGTAATCAGTATTAAGTCACTGGTGCCTCCTCAACAGGTGTTTACTCGTGCAACCAGACTGGCAACAGGGTACCATCCATTCACAGTCAGGTTAGCCAAATGCAGACGACAATTCTACTCCTGCAGCTTCTTCTCTCGAACTTCCCGCCTGTGGAACTCGTTCCCATATTCTTGCTTTCCTGACGGCTACAACCTCCAGAAATTTAAATGCAAAGTCAATACTCATCTACTAACCACCGGACTCTAGCTTTCTCTCCACCCCCGTATAACCTTCCTTTTCTCTCCACCTATGCATCTGTCATCGCACCTGCATTCTCAGCTTCCTATTGCTCATTTCTAACTAGTTTGTACTCCTCACTCTTTTCTAATTCATCTTTTTACAGTTATGTAGCCCCCCGCTCATCAGTGGCATTTCTGCCTTGCTCGGGGTGAAATGATTAAAAAAAAAAATGAATATAAGTCTGAATAAAACTTTTCACGGAGATTAAAAATATCGGTGGTCGAGAAATAGTCAAAGAATATTTTTAAAGCAAGTAGATGAAGTTCTTGACGGCAGTGAGGAAGGTTTTTCAGTATGTGAAGAATGAAGTGAGTGACCCCAGAATCCATTAGCACTTAGAGAGATAGCGCGCGAAAGTCAAGTGCGGCTGGTCGAGGGTGTTGAAAAGGACCAGCGTGGTTTCGGCTAGCACTTTGGGGAACACTAAAATTTGATTCGAAAATGTAGTTTATATATGTTTCAAAGATCAGAAATCGGCTCAAATGAGCCTTTAGGATTTTTGGCGCAAAACCGGGTTTGGACCAATGAGATTTCTTAGAACGCAATCTATAACTATGATTGGCTGGTGCATTGATACGGATTAATCCAAACTGAAAATGACTTGCAACCGGGGGTAGATAGCTTATGCTATTCCTACACACTCATATTGTGTATTACACCTACGCAATACTTCTGTCTTGCGTGTTTTTAATTCTCGAAACACGCGGCTTTCACGTGATATTCCTTCGCTTTCCCGCGCTTTTGCGAGTATTGTGTAAGCAGGGACACACGTGTTACAAGCCAGTTGGGCTTCCGCTTTTGACCGGCGAAGCGGAAGTTATGGGCAGCAGACCCCGACTCAAGCCTAACCTCTGCTATCCAATATGGCAGAGGGGCTTTCGTCTCGCACACACATCGCGCTAATTGTAGGTAGCAATTAGTTGCTAGTTTATTTCGAACACACATCCATGCATGTTCTCACACAAACTCCAAATGAACATTCTAATTCAAGAAACTGTATGTATTTCTCTACGAACATTTGAATATGTTTAACATGACTTTCTTATCTCTGACTTGATGTAAGGAAAACAACTTCCTTCACTATTGCATACTTAATCTACTGTATGTATTTTACTTGTTAATAATTCATTGTTGCTTATTCAAGTGTCTGTCTTATTTCAAATGCCGGTGAACGAATCGTAAATACGTTTGCGGATACCTCGGTATCCGTAACACGTTCGTACGTATGTATGTATGAGCGTTTGGTTGGTAGGAATGTCTTCGAATGGAGAAGAAGAAGTAAAAGGAATCAGCACACGAGAAAGAAGGGGAAGAGGACAATATGCGACGCGACCTTATGTCCGGGTCTTGGTTGAAGTTTCTCCCGATACATTTTATCTTGTCGTCTCTGCTGCTTCCATCCGGCCGAATGACGCTGATCGAAGTCATTTATATAATCCTTTAGATTTTTCGCACTGGATTGCTAAGTCCCTTTAGTCTTTCAAATCGCTTCCATTGGTCAGAAAATCAATTTAACATCTACTCGCGAAATCCGGTTTCGGCTTTTTCTTGCTCAATCCTTTTTCTATTTGGCAAAACCAGGATTTCACACGTCATTGTGAATTTTTATAAAAGTGAAGAAGAAAGTTGATTTTAATTCCTAATTTCCTATCCCACACGTAAACACGAGGTCAATTCTTTTTCTATTTGGCAAAACCAGGATTTCACACGTCATTGTGAATTTTTGTAAAAATGAAGAAGAAAGTTGATTTTAATTCCTAATTTCCTATCCCACACGTAAACACGAGGTCAATTCTTTTTCTATTTGGCAAAACCAGGATTTCACACGTCATTGTGAATTTTTGTAAAAATGAAGAAGAAAGTTGATTTTAATTCCTAATTTCCTATCCCACACGTAAACACGAGGTCAATTCTTTTTCTATTTGGCAAAACCAGGATTTCACACGTCATTGTGAATTTTTGTAAAAATGAAGAAGAAAGTTGATTTTAATTCCTAATTTCCTATCCCACACGTAAACACGAGGTCAATTCTTTTTCTATTTGGCAAAACCAGGATTTCACACGTCATTGTGAATTTTTGTAAAAATGAAGAAGAAAGTTGATTTTAATTCCTAATTTCCTATCCCACACGTAAACACGAGGTCAATTCTTTTTCTATTTGGCAAAACCAGGATTTCACACGTCATTGTGAATTTTTGTAAAAATGAAGAAGAAAGTTGATTTTAATTCCTAATTTCCTATCCCACACGTAAACACGAGGTCAATTCTTTTTCTATTTGGCAAAACCAGGATTTCACACGTCATTGTGAATTTTTGTAAAAATGAAGAAGAAAGTTGATTTTAATTCCTAATTTCCTATCCCACACGTAAACACGAGGTCAATTCTTTTTCTATTTGGCAAAACCAGGATTTCACACGTCATTGTGAATTTTTGTAAAAATGAAGAAGAAAGTTGATTTTAATTCCTAATTTCCTATCCCACACGTAAACACGAGGTCAATTCTTTTTCTATTTGGCAAAACCAGGATTTCACACGTCATTGTGAATTTTTGTAAAAATGAAGAAGAAAGTTGATTTTAATTCCTAATTTCCTATCCCACACGTAAACACGAGGTCAATTCTTTTTCTATTTGGCAAAACCAGGATTTCACACGTCATTGTGAATTTTTGTAAAAATGAAGAAGAAAGTTGATTTTAATTCCTAATTTCCTATCCCACACGTAAACACGAGGTCAATTCTTTTTCTATTTGGCAAAACCAGGATTTCACACGTCATTGTGAATTTTTGTAAAAATGAAGAAGAAAGTTGATTTTAATTCCTAATTTCCTATCCCACACGTAAACACGAGGTCAATTCTTTTTCTATTTGGCAAAACCAGGATTTCACACGTCATTGTGAATTTTTGTAAAAATGAAGAAGAAAGTTGATTTTAATTCCTAATTTCCTATCCCACACGTAAACACGAGGTCAATTCTTTTTCTATTTGGCAAAACCAGGATTTCACACGTCATTGTGAATTTTTGTAAAAGTGAAGAAGGTTGCTTTTAATTCTTAATTTCCTATGCGCCACACTATAACCTTTGTTGGAAGAAAGAAATGGCAAGCTACTGCGGGAAAAATTTCTGCTTAGTCAGTCAATCATGAATCGGAACAAACATAATCGCCCAAGCGTTTATCACGTATGGCACTTAACGGACTGATCCTTAATCCAGAAGTAGAAGGGCTTCAAGAAATTTATTGTAATGAGAATAAAAAAAAGCCTAAAAGGGAATAATGATTATTTTGTAACCCAATGGCAATTTCAGCGCCGAATCAAAAGGAGAAATTTCTTATCCAAAATTCTAAATAAATTTAATAAACTAATGATCTTTTTTTCCTGGTCTTTCACATGTCGACCCTATCCAATGTTTCTTTCATTAATAATGATATTAATTGTTTTTTTTATTTTTTTAAATTTTTTAATAAGAAAAGATTTATAGTGGATTATCCGTTCTAGTGAAGTGTAAGTGCATGTTGAAACAGATTAACTGAATTTGTTCTTGTTAGTAGATAACACACTATAGCGAGGGGTTATAAAACAAGAAAATCAAATTGTGTATAGAAACAACATATATATATATATATATATATATATATATATATATATATATATCAATTAAGGTTTTTTACAAATGAAAGTAATGTCTTTTGGTTGGAACAAAGGTCGTTAAAAATGTTCATAGCAGTAAATGCCGAAAAGAGTTTGTGCGTATGTATGTGTCAGAATTTGTCTGTTAGGAATGTCTTTGATGTCTCCGCTCAGTCCATCGAGTACGTGGCTCAGGGAACAGTAAAGAAGAAGATGATAGAGAAAGGAGAGGCGAGCATGATGTGATCGCTTGACGTGGTCAAGGGACGTGTTAATTTTGCTTGTATTTTCTCAACTGGCGATGCTTCCTGTGTCGGCCTTTTTATTTCGTCTTTGGGGGTCCAAACAAGTCATTTGGGAATTCACACCCAGATTTAATTTGGGGCTTCCCAAATTCACGTCGGCTCGCGAAAAGAAATTTGCTATTTATTTATTTTTGGTTTTCTGCTGGAACATCTGCGTGGAGAGAGATGCGCAAACACTAGTTTTGGTCATTTGTATTCTGGACCTCTGAGGGCAAACATCCGGTTCCTGGTATCACCACAATTCACATTCTAAAAAATGAATAATTAATAAAATAGCTATTAAATAGTTTTCTTAAAAATTCAATTAAAATTTCATTAAATTTATCTTAAAACAGTTTTAATTATAGGTGTTATTAAAATTATTTAAAAATTTTCTTTTCCATAGAATCGGACTTGTTTGGCAACTGTTAAAAATAAATTAAAATTCTGACTGAATTTACAGCTTTAAAGAAACATTTTGTGCTGCATTGGATATTGGCTCGGAACGAGAATTCGGGGAGCCGAGCTCGAATTCCAGCTGAATTCATTGCATTCACTTACGCGCAAATACCCTTGGGAAAGGCATTAATCCGTCTATTCCTTCCAGTTATGGGTTAAATAACAGGACAGATTGGGTTCTATAGCCTTGGTCGGCAACAAGTCTACCGCAGAAAGCAATGGCAACCTACTGCGGAATAATCTTCTGCCCAGTCAGTCATGTCGCTTTCGAGACATGATCGCCCAAGCGTGTATCACGTATGGCACTTAACTGACTGAATGTTTAGAATTGAAAGAAATAATACATTGGAAATGTTGGTAAATGTTCGTTATAGGTGCCGACGGCTTTTCTCTCTTCAAATTTACCCAAAATAGCATTATTTCTGTGCAAATGTATATGCTGAATTCAAATCAACTCTTAGTTATTGAAGAAACTTACCGTTTTTGCTTTTAAAGTCCATTAAAAAAAAACGAACTATATCTCGCACTTTTTCTCTCCCGTAACTCTCACGAAGTCACGTAATTAACTGCAGAATGACGTTCTACGTGGGCGGAATTTTCTTTTGAATTTTGGTCGATTTTCTTCCTTTACTGAAACTCCCGGCGACGTACTTCCTGTAATGAAAGTACAAGCGTAGAAATACAATAGCGCATTACTTTTTTACCGGAAGTACATCGCCGGAAGTATCAAATGTAGAACAATCGAGCAAAAATCTGCCAAAATTCGTTGCCTACGCAGTCCGTCATTCTGCAGTTAATTACATGACTTCGTGAGAGTTACGGGAGAGAAAAAGTGCAAGATATAGTTCGTTTTTTTATGGACATTTAAATAAAAAAAAGGTAAGTTTCTTCAATAACTAACACTTGATTTGAGTTCAGCATATACATTTGCACAGAAATAATGCTATTTTGGATAAATTTGAAGGGGAAAAGCGTCGGGAGTCGGGACTTACAACGATAATTTACCGAAATGTTTTCATTATGAAACGTCTAAAATCCTACTATTAATAAATAAATAAAATCTCATGTTTATTTGTATTATTTTTTGTTCTTTTCTGATTTTTTATACGAATTAATCGGCTTTAAATAAAATATTATTGTTAATTTAATCTCGCAAATCTCATTCGTTCTTCCATATTTTAATCATCATTAAAATCCCTCAACATTTCTGGGAAACAACTCCTGTCTGTTAAAAATGCTTTCTACTGTATTTTAAGTAAAAGTAAGTAATATTGTTTTAAATTACATTAATTAAACTTTAAATCAGCTATTTTTCTTCAAATAATGTTTCAGAAAAATATATTTAATTTTTGAAAGATTTTATTTTTGTGTGTGTTACTGTTTAAATCTGAAAATGTTATTGAAGATTAAGAAAGCAAAAATGAATTCAATTCAGTCAGTTTCTAAATTCGGTTGGAAATACGCCAAAGTATTTTTTTTTTTCATTGGCAATCTATTAAATTATCTTGGAATTGAACCTAAAACTAAAACTTCAAGAAAGATTTTTTAAAACGCATAATTTTCAAGAACTTCGTGAAAACTGAAAAACCTGACCTGACTGAAAAAAAAAAAAATGTCGAAGTCTTCCAAACCAAATTAATTCTTGTCTAGGTTATGTATCTTTTAAATGGAATCCAGAATATTTGTTTAAGGAACACAGGTCTCCACTCTAAAGGATATGTCTAAGAAATATTCGTCTAGAAAGAGAGGATTAAAATGACTATAGGAAATCGTAAATTATGCAAGTCGTTTGGGGCGGGCGTTGAAAGACATTCATTTGAAAATTCTTGCAAAATTCAACTAATTGTCTGATTTTAATGAAACTTTCAGGACGTATTCACAAATGAATTAAATTATTTATGCAGTTATTATTTTTAGAAAATCTTGGTAAAAATATATTGTTTTTATATCTGTTACACTCCATTTCAATTAAAACTTCGAGAAATACATTACCATTTTTTTTATTAAATGCAGAACTCACTGGGAAATGTAAATCGTGTATTTTTTAATTTTTTAATTTCGAGACCATTTTTCCTAAAATCTGCTTCGAATAGGACAATAATGCATGAAAACTCCGCTATTTTTAATGTATATGAACATTTATTTAATTGATTTTATAAATAATATAATTTAAGGCTATCATATTTTGAAAAAAAATTCGATGAATAATGAATTTTTATAAAAATTATTTTCATTTTTTCTTTGCTAAATTAAAGTTTCAAACATCTTTTAAATTTTTCAGTATCTTCGGTTATATAATTCAATTCATTTAAAAAAAGACTTCATTTTATTTTTACAAAACGAAAATTGAATACAAATCATTTAGAATTAAGATTTTTAAAATAATTTCTATAAATTATTTTAATTTTATTTATGTTAAACTGCACATTTTCTTTTCCTATGGAAACTAAAAAAACAAAAGACTTATCATTAAAAGGTCGCATGTTTCAAGGGTTGTTCCCCTCACGAAATGTTAAATTGGGTTATGTCGATTTTTGGTCATCACACTCGCGGATTGATTGATAACAGGTGCTGTCATCGCCTACTTGAAAGGTCAACGAGTCAGATTAAGAAATACATTTTTTTTTAATATTGACTGTGGGAATTTTAGTGTCTTTTTCTCTGGTAAAATATGACATTAATTTTAAAATTCTTGGAAAAATCAAATAATTGTCAGATTTTTAATGAAATTTTCAGGACCTATTCACAAATGAATTAATTTATTTTTGAAATTGTTATTTTTAGAAAATCTTGGTAATATTTTTTTTCTTTATTTTTGACATCTGTTATTTTCCCTTAAATTAATTTTATGAAATTTCTAGAAATTATATTCTGTCCTTTAACTTTATTTTATTAATTAAATGCAGTATTTCTTAGAGAATGTAAATTATCTGTTTTGTTTTGTTTTGTTTTTGTTTTGTTTTGTTTTTTGGTGATTTTTTTTGTTTCTAAAAGTTACTGCTTTCTCAAAAATAAAATCTTCTCTGAATAGGAAAATAAAAAATGCAATAAAGGTATGACATTATTTAATTTGATTATATTATAATTGATTAATTAATTTTAATTTGATTAATTTTAATTGCTTTAAGAAATTATATGAATTAAGGACATTATAGCCTGAAGAAAAAAAATTTTGATTAATAATGAAATTTTAAAAAAATTGTTTATATTTTCGTTATAATTATAAAGTTTCAAAATTATTTTTAAAATATTTCAAAGATTTGTAGACGTTAGGTTTGTAAGTTATTAAGTGATGACTATATTAACTAATTGAAAAGTTTAATACAAACCATCTAGCCATCACATTTAAAAAAATAAAGACTGCAATAAAACCATGACATTATTTAATTAGTTAAGATTTTAATTTTTTTTAAGGAAATTAAAGTCTGAAGAAATTATTGCTTTGAAGAATGATTTTTTTTACAAAAATTTTCATTTTTTCCTTTTTAAATTATAAATTTAAAAAATCTTTTAAAAGTTCTTTAAAACTTTGACGTTATTAAGTGAAGATTATATTTACAATGCAAAAATTGAAAAGCTTAATACAAATAATTACATACTAAGATTTTAAAAACAATCATTAATTTTTTTTGTGTGTGTATGAATATGTCCATTTTGAATGTAAGGGTTGACTATACATGACATTATCAGAAAATGAGATCGATAACAATAGCAAATTTAAAGTCAACATTCCTAAAATTAGATTACAGAGAATATTTCCAACATTGTTAAGATTGTAGCAGAAAACATGTCTCACCACACACAAAAATGCACTATTTACACATAGTTAACAAACTAAAACAAAATTTATACAGTTACTAGCAGTATAGCCCAGTGTAGGGGATGAATGGTTTTCTCTCTATTTTAGTTTTACGAGTCGACTCGGCGTAACTGGGGTCATGAATTAATGCAGGAAATAAGAAAGACCAAAAGGCGAAAATAACCAGAAAAACAATATATTAACAAAGGTTACATAGGGTTGAGAGCATGCATAAAAGTAAGAAAGAAAAGTTCTTTCCCTTTGTCTGCACAGAAACGTAAAATGTTCGGTAGAAAGTTATTCTATGCAAAGTCCAGTTTGAATGAAAGTTAATGTGCATAGTGTTAATGTCTGTTTCCAATTGGAGTTTTTTAGTGTGGTGTGTGCATGTTGGTGAGAAATAAAAATTTGCGCCACTAATTGCTACCCGCAATTAGTGCGTGTGTTTGTGTGTGAGTTAGGGAAACATGTCTGCTCTTGCCCGGGACAGAATCCTAACTAACGTACCACGTGACGTTCCCCGCTTTTATTGACATTCGTTTACACGGGAACTAAGTTATCACGTGAACGCCGAATGACCATGTGTATGTGTGTGCGTGGGTGTGAATGTATCAAACCCTACACCAGCGTTGCTCGGGTGTAATGAAAGCTTTAAAACTAATCCATGGCCCTGGAGCTCAGACTCTTTGGACATTGGCACGAAAGACTAAAAAGCAATAGTTGTTTCCAGTTAAAGCGAAACCGTAGACTGAAAGAAAAATGAATGGATGTAAGTCAAATTTTGGTTTTCTGGTATTGATATCAAATTTTCTGCACTACTGTAAGAACTGTAACCTTGAAACTTCTGAATATCGTTTCTTATGTCTTTGTCTATGAGTGTATCAAATTTGATTAAAACTGGATCACTCCTTCTATAACCCGATTTTTTCAATTATCGATTTTTGATATTTATCAGGGGTACCTCGACACAAAACCTAGCTAAGAACACTCACAGATGCTTATAGTACAACTGTGTAAATTTTCAAGAAAATTGGTTCAGCTGTTTTGAAGTCTATAGGTAACGGATACACACACACACACACACACAAAGTTCCATTTATAAATAAGTTTAGATTAGAAAACATATCAACTTGTGTGGTGAAATGTCTTATTTCCTACAAATACTCCCTTACCAGAGAAAATGTGGTTAAGATTTTTCTCAAAATAACATTACCAAGAAAATGTACAAGGAAAAACTATTTGAATTGATTTGTTTACAGAGTACTGAAAGTAGTATTGGATTGGATATAGATTTGTCCAAATGATTTAACCCTTGAGCATTCACTGTCCAAAAGGGCCTTCAAAGAAATGAGTTGAAAGAAGTGAATTATGTTTGAAACTAGTGCAGTTTGTAGATAGCTTGCTGCTTGGAGGTGGTATAGTGCTTTAGAAAACATTACACTTATTTAAATCTAAACTTATTTATAAATGGAACTTTGTGTGTGTCCATTACCTATAGACTCCGAAACGGCTAAACCGATTTTCATGAAAATTTACACAGTTGTACTATAAGCATCTGCGAGTGTTCTTAGCTAGGTTTTGTGTCGAGGTCCCCTCAATAAATATTGAAGATCGATAATCGAAGAAATCGGGTTATAGAAGAAGTGGTTCGATTTTAATCAAATTTGATACACTCATAGACAAAGACATAAGAAACGATATTCAGAAGTTTCAAGGTTGCAGTTCTTACAATAGTGCAGAAGATCGATTATATATATATATATATAAAAGGCAAGATGTTTGTGTGTGTGTGTGCCTGTTTATCTGCTTGTATGTCTGTATTTTTTTCAGCTCTTTTAGTTTTTGCTTTGTTTTTGGCTCTAAGTAGTTATAATTATAGTTCTTAGCCTCAGCCATGATACCATTTACTCAGGACTTATTTAAACTTCAAAATTCAGTTTATGACGAAAAAAACCTATTTGATATCAATACCAGGAAATCAAAATTTGACTTTCATCCATTCATTTTTCTTTCAGTCTACGGTTTCACTTTAACTGGAAACAACTATTGCTTTTTAGTCTTTCATGCCAACGTCCAAAGAGTCTGAGCTCCAGGATCATGGATTAGTTTTAAAGCATTCATCACACCATAGCAACATCAGGCTATACTGCTAGTATATCTGTCTATCTATCTATCTATATATATATATATATATATATACATATACATACTAGGTGCAATTGTTAAATTGTCGCAATTCATTTATTATTTCAAATATTCTTTAGGCAGAGTCTGAGCTCCAGGACCATGAATCAGTTTTAAAGCTTTCATTACGCCAGACTATCCTGCTAGTATCTGTTAAAAGTTAAAAGTATGAGAGAGGTTGAAATGTGAAAGGATGGTTACCATATCTTGTATGACTTCAATGTGTTGGGCCAATGGATGTGTGTTTGGTATGACCTGTAACAATTCCTTGAGTCGATTTGTGTTGAATTTATGGTTTTGTAGCTTGTTTTGGGGAATCGACGTGGGCTGATTTGAGCCATGATTGCCTACATCCTGAAGAGATATGGCACATCGAAAAATGAGCTTGAGTAAATGGATGGTGAAACAAGGTTTAGGAGCCGTAACAAAAAAAAACATAATTTATTTAGAACTACAATGGAGAGGAAATTGTGGAGAGCCATGATCACCATCATCCTGAATGGACTTGCCACATAAGGAATGAGCTTAAGTAAATGGATCTTAGAACAAGGTTTAGCAAAGATAAAAATGAAAATTTATTAAGAGCTACAAAAGACAGGAAATTGTGGAGAGCCATGATCACCAACATCCTGAATGGACTTGTCACATAAGGAATGAGCTTAAGTAAATGGATCTTGGAACAAGGTTTAAAAAAGATAACAAAAAAAGAAAATTTAGTAAGAGCTACAAAAGAGAGGAAATTGTGGAGAGCCATGATTTGCCAACATTCAGAACTGACATGGCATATAGGATCAGATTGGGCCATAATTCCCTTGAAACGAACAAGGCTGACATAAGCAATGAATTTAACCCGTAATGAATGTCAGCGAGAGAACAAAAGTGTTCCGATGTTAACAAAGGTGAGTATTTACTTCTACCTGAAATATATGACAGATTGTTAATCAAGAAAAGACACAGCTGGTGCATATATTTACCTGCAGATTCAGATTTTCAAATAAAATCGGTGTCCTGCAGCAAATATCTCAAGGACAGTGACACTACAGTCAGAATTTAAAAACCATGCGTTCAGAGACTTAAAAAATAAAAAAAAGCATACATCAAAAAGGAGGGAAAAAACAGTATGGTTTTGTTACTGTAACAAGGATCGCAATATTCATGCTCAGCTTGGCTTCATTCACTTTCTCACCACCATAAAGTTGCCTCCCAGGGCCTTTTCTATGAATACTTTCATGGTAATTATTTGGATATGATAGACTTTATAAGCCCGTTACTAGATTGGACTTTGAATGCTGACTTTCACAACTGGTAGACACCCCCCCCCCCCCCCAACTCCCATAGTTACCATCTCCTATCAACTGTATACTTAACTTAGTAAATATACAAATGACAAAGACTGCTCCAACTCCACTACACTCCAATTAGCCTAATACCAGACTTAGTAATTATACAAATGACGTTATTAAAAGCAGTTCTTCCCTTTTCTATCATTGTAACATTGTTTTTTCTATAAATACTTTCAGGGGCATAACTATAAACTGCATCCGGCAGCAAGGCCTCTGATTGGGAGGTTGTGAGGAGCATGGAACCACCTCTTAATTGCTGTTATTCCCAGGTCCACCCTGACCCAGAGTGGTAGCCCCTGTTAGGGTCCCAGCTATGAGCAAATAGTTAACCCCCAAACTGGGGTCAAAACACTATGAAAGTATAAAAATACATTTTTATAGAAATATATACATAAAAATAGACTTTTATCGAAAAATATACATTTTTGAAGGAAAAATATTATCAACAATACATTTTTGAAGAAAAAAATTATTACCATAACACATTTTTGAAGGAAAAAATTATTCTCAGCAAAACATTTTTGAATACAAAACTAGAAGACATTTTCAGTTTTGTAAAATAAAGAATAAAAACAAAAAAATAAATTTAAAATCTGACTAAATCAACCTTCTGACTATAACGAACATTAAAAAAAAAACTCAAAAAACCCTTAAAACCCCACCATTTTGGCATTACATAACCTACAGAGGTTGATATGCCGTTAAACAAAACTCAAATTCAAACTATAAATACTCTCATGATAATTGTTCTGATGAACTTTCCTCCATAGTACCTAGATTTTATGAATTTAAGCACAGTACTAGATTGATAACATATTTAAAAGGCCTGAGCAGGTGGATGACAGAACGGGGGCTGAGAGACGTTACAGGAGAAAGCGTGCTAAGAGCCACCAGGGATAGGGAGACGTGGAAGGCCATGATCGCCTACATCCTGAAGGGACAAGGTACATAAAAGAAGAAAACTGTTCCATAAAATGTAATTCAGTGATTTTTTTATATGGTGTGGCTGTAGAGATTTGCATTAGAGACACTGGTTCGAATTCTACCAGAGGATGCATTTTCTTTTCTTTGTTTTCTCAAGGGTACATGAATTCTTACCAATGGAATACATTGTATGCCTACCTGTATACAGGATAGCGATATTCCTATCCTCTTAAATACGTGTAGTCTATTGTAGTAGAGTGATTATACTGACCAGTAGTCATTGTTCTGTCTTCCTCACTGCATACGGGCAGAAAGGACCAAGAGGGGACTGTGCCGAAGGGAAAAATTGACAGTAGCCCCAACTAGTGTTGAGAGGGCTTGGTACGAGGAAATACTGATACTAACAGGCCAGATAAAGGGAAAAAGAGACAGAGGCTGCGGATAACATATTTGAAGAGCCTGAGCAGGTGGATGACAGAACAAGGGTTGTGTGGTGTTACAGGAGAAAGCGTGCTAAGAGCCACCAGGGATAGGGAGACGTGGAAGGCCATGATCGCCTACGTCCTGAAGGGACAAGGTACATAAAAGAAGAAGACTAGATTGGTAGCAATCGCAATAAGTAAATTTTTGACAGTTCTAAAATTAAATACATTAATGATTTAGAAAAAGTAAAAATACAACACTAGTTTAGAATACTCTTGTTAAAAGCAAGGTAGGCAGAAATAAACAGAAATCATGTAAACCTAACACTATTTGGTTTAACCCACCCTTCAGTCGTAATGTCCGAACTAACATTGGTAAATTCTTCCTTAACTTAATTCACAAACATTTCTACCATTCACCCACACAAAAAAAACAATCTTCAACAAAACAATGTTAAATCAGTTACAGTTGCATTAAAAATAATAGATAAATATATTTCACAACATAATACCATGACATCAATTAAATACTTGGCCCATATAAACAACATCCATCATCCAACTAATAGCAAAAATATCCCTTCTAAAAATATTTGGAATTGCCAAAAAAATAAAACCTGCCCATTGAATGGCCAATGTATGTCCAAAAGTATTGCTTGAATTCATTCAAATAATAATGATGTTAAATTTTACTTTGGAAGTACTTCCAACTGGTGAAAGATAAGATTTAACAACCGTGTGTTGTCTTCAAACAACAGTAAATACAGCAAAAGTACTGCTTTATCCATACGTTATTGGAAATTAAAAAAACTCCAACAAGAACTCAATAACGGCCTGGAGTACCGTAGCTAAATCCAAACATTTTAATGGAAAAGGAGGTAAATGTAATCTATGCCTTTTAGACAAACTTGTCATCTTAAACCTAATTTGTTGAGTAAAAAAAAGTGATTTAATGACCACATGCTGTCACTGGAAAAATACTTACTTAAATTCGCAGACCCAGATTGATATATATTCATCATTATGTTTGTCTATTTCTTTCTTTCTTTCTTTCTTTCTTTCTTTCTTTCTTCCACAATATCACTTGACAATTATGAATTAAACCCTTTTTATTTTTGCTCTGTACATTTTTTAAATTGTAATTCTAATTTTTACTTTTTATTCTTAATTTTTATTTTCATTTTATTTTATTGTATTTAAAATTTTAAAATTTTAATTCTTTATCTACATGTAATATTTGAATATTTAAATTTTTAATCTTATAAAAAAGCAGTAAATTTATGAGATTTAATTCCCATAAACATCGCAGAAATTTAAATTCAAATCTAACAAACTGTCAGTTTGAAATATGCACCTGATGATCGCATAACGCATGAAATTCCAAGTTATGCTGCATATATATATAATTATCCTACATCTACAGCCTAACTCGGAAAGGGAAAAACAGATTAAAACCCACTGTTCATGCATTTACTTTTATAATAAATATATTTATATAAATATAAAGTGGAGCTTTTAACTTTCTCCAACTTCCCCTCCTTAATTTTCTAAATAACCATGAAATCATTTTTACAACTTATTTTAAAATATAACCTGAAGAAAAACACTATTGTCCTGAAATGTGAAAAATTTTTGTGCAGTGATATAATGCTTTTATAAAACATTGTAATAACAAGATTACAATATATATATATATATATATATATATATATAGAGTTATGTTAGAACATGTGCAAACTACAAAATTATACATTTTGTTTTGACATTAAAAGATGAATATCTCATCAGGTATTTAATAATGATGATAGTTACCTCATTCTTAACTACCTGATGAGACATTGTTCTTT
This sequence comes from Ascarosepion bandense, assembly GCA_037127315.1. Lineage (NCBI taxonomy): Eukaryota > Metazoa > Mollusca > Cephalopoda > Sepiida > Sepiidae > Ascarosepion > Ascarosepion bandense. The sequence continues at coordinate 1,442,002 of JBBBDQ010000736.1, forward strand.
CAATGTCGAAACAAAATGTACAATTTTGTAGTAGTTTGAAGTTTGCGCATGTTCTAACATAATAATTAATAATAAATATTCATTGCTCTATTTTTATATTGAGCACCGATTTAAATTAACGTTTTGAATGTTGCAATTATTTTCTTCATTCTTATTCATTTGGATATATATAATTGTTTCACATCTAATCAAAGCATTACTGCCACTCATGCACAGGGAGTTACATAAGAGGAAAGTGAAGATAAAAAGGAACAGGTTACAGGTGATGTCGTAGGATGGAAACACTGGTGTGAAGAGAGCTGCTTGAGAGTGGAGCGGAAGGAAAGAAGGAATTATAAGGAATATCATTGAAAAGGATGGGAGTCAAGGAGATAAGAGATGGCAATTGACGTTGAATTTAAACTCTTGAAGATTGTAGTTATCAGGGAAGCAAGAATATAGAAGGAAGTTCCACAGGCAGGAAGTGCGAGAAAAGAAGCTGATAGAATAGAAGTTGCAATTATATTCGATTGTGGCTTACGACCATATCACGTTGAATACACCGGTTCTCACTCGATCATCAAAGTTAAGCAACGTAGAGCCTGGTCAGTACTTAGATGGGTGACCACTTGTGAATACCAGGTGCTGTAAGCGTTTAGTGACGGATGTGCGTTGTGGTGCAGTGGATATCGGCTCGGAAAGAGAAATTGGTGAGCCGAGTTTGAATTCCAGTTGAATACCCTGCAATCACTTAAGCACTGGTACCCTTTAGGAAAGGTATTAATCCGTCCCTTCCCTCCAGTTATGGGTTAAATAACAAGGGTAGGACTTGGGGACCCTGCCCTAAAAAAACAGAACAAATCCCAATGAATCTTGATACTCGAAAAGAAAAATGTATTACTAGACACAAAATTTATATAAAAAACAATAATAAATTGTTGAAAGAAAAAGGTATTATCAGTAATAAATAAATAACATTTAGTTGGCATTAAATGACCCGCCGACGTTGATATGCCATAAAAACAAAACAACCAACCAACCTTTTCCGAGGATCTTTCAACCCAGTGTGGATGGGAAATGCACTGATAGAGGGGCACCGAAGAAACCCTTCCCTCCAGTTATGGGTTAAATAACAAGGGTAGGACTTGGGGACCCTGCCCTTAAAAACAAATCCCAATGAATCTTGATACTCGAAAAGAAAAAAGAATTACCAGACATAAAACTTATATAAACAACAATAAATTTTTGAAAGAAAAAGGTATTACCAGTAATAAATAAATAAAATTTAGTTGGCAATAAATGACCTGCTGAGGTTGATGTGCCATAAAAACAAAGCAACCAACATTTGATTGTTTTCTTCACTGTAAAAGGATAGAACCTAGATGTTATTGTAGTAGCTCAAATAAATTTGTGCAGAGAAGGCACCAGGGAGCTAAATTCATATAGGCAGAATCTGTGAAAATATTTGTAGAAAAGACAGAGGGAAGTCACATCTCGTTAGTGAGAAAGTGACTGGAATCAAGCTGGCAGGTTGGGACCAGTTACATTGGAGATTCTCCTTTGGATTTTGTTGAGAACCTCGAGATGAATAGTAGAAGCACCCAACCAGATGTTACAACAATTTTTAATGCACGGGTAGATAGATTTGTATAAGGGCAAGATGGATTCAAGCAAGAATTACTTCCTAGAACAACACCGTGAGCCAAACTTCCTAGTAGTAGATTTAGCTATTGATTCAATGTAGTCATTTCACTTGAAGTTGGCTTTGAGAGTTGGGCCGAGGAGGTGCAGTGTATTGCTTTCAGGAAGACTAGCCTGTTCCATGTTGATGGCGGGTAAAAGCAAATGTCTATGGTGGTTAAAGGATAGCAGCTTCGTTTTGGAAGCATTAAAATTTACGAGCTAACTCTTACCCAGTCTATCACAGATTGGAGATCCTTTTTAAGATCATCAGCGAGGATTGCTTTGTTAGTCTTGACAGGTTTCTTATTGAGGCGGTAATAAATCAGTGTAGATACCTACTTGGGATCTGATTATATTGGGGAGATCATTAATGAAGATCAGAAAAAGTGTGGAACTTAGGATAGAGCCTTGTGATTTGATAAGAATGATTGAATTAAGTCAAATAACCATCCAGTGATAACATAACACTTGCGCAAAAGGCCAACATGCCAGATTCTGGCAAATGCTTTTGAGATATCTATGGCAACAGCTTGAGTTTTGCCATTCTTATTGAGAGCCTCGTATATGTACTCTGTGAAGGTCATTAGCCTATCAATGGCAGACCTGGCGAAGCAGAAGCCATACTGTTTGTCGGAGAATAGGTTTTGGGCTGTGAGATGTCGAATGACCTCAACATTGATAATAGCCTCTAACACTTTGCCAAAAATCTGTATTAGACTGATAGTTAGAGGGGTCTGAGGGTTCTCCAGAGTTCTTAAAAACAGGAATCATAGAGGAGGACTTCCAGCAGTCAGGAAAGCAAGAAGCAGTAGTTGTAGAGTTTGGAGAGGACAGAGGAGAGTTCAGGGGGTACATTTCTTCATGACGACGATTGGGAATCCATCACCTCTGCTCACGTTATGAGAGTCAAGCTTTGAAATTATATCCGAGACCAACTAGGGTGTAATGTAAATGTCGCCTAGTTCTAGGTTGGATGTTGGGTGCAGATACTTCAGACAAATTAAGTGAGGAGTTGGTGGAGAATCTGTGAGCAAATCACCTGGCCTTGTTCAAGGTAGATTTGAGAACTTCAAATTTATTTATTCAAGGAGGGATTGAAGCTTTGCTGTTGTTCAGCACACTTTTTGCAGAGCCGCCAGTATTCCTTAGAGCCATACTTACAGGATGCTATGTGCTGTTTTGTTCTATTGACAAACAACATCATTTAGGATTTGCTTACATTCATTATGTAAAGACAAAAAGACACCGATTATGATCAGATGCATCACTCTGATAAAGCTGGAAGAAGTGGTTCCTATGGACAATGACAGCCAAGCAGGTGGGAGAGAACCAGGGTGAAGAATGAGATTTGAGTCAGAACTTCCTGGATGGGATGAATGCATCAATGCCGGCTTTCCCCTAAGAGAAGACACTGCAGATACACATTCTTCAATAGAGAGATTAAAAAATATATATATATATGTGTGTGTGTGTGTGTGTATATATGTATATTATATATGTGTGTGTGTGTGTGTATATATATGTATATTATATATGTGTGTGTGTGTGTGTATATATGTATATTATATATGTGTGTGTGTATATATGTATATTATATATGTATGAGTGTGTGTGTATATATGTATATTATATATGTATGAGTGTGTGTGTATATATATGTATGAGTGTGTGTATATGTGTGTGTATATGTATATATATGTACATATATATGTGTGCGTGTATATTTATATGTGTACATGTATGTATGTGTGTGCGTGTATATTTATATGTGTACATGTATGTATGTGTGTGCGTGTATATTTATATGTGTACATGTATGTATGTGTGTGCGTGTATATTTATATGTGTACATATATGTATGTATGTGTGTGCGTGTATATTTATATGTGTACATATATGTATGTATGTGTGTGCGTGTATATTTATATGTGTACATATATGTATGTATGTGTGTGCGTGTATATTTATGTGTACATATATGTATGTATGTGTGTGCGTTTATATTTACATGTGTACATATATGTATGTGTGTGCGTTTATATTTACATGTGTACATATATGTATGTATGTGCGTTTATATTTACATGTGTACATATATGTATGTGCGTTTATATTTACATGTGTACATATATGTATGTGTGTGCGTTTATATTTACATGTGTACATATATGTATGTGTGTGTGCGTTTATATTTACATGTGTACATGTATGTATGTATATGTGTGCGTGTGTATTTATGTGTACATGTATGTATGTATATGTGTGCGTGTGTATTTATGTGTACATGTATGTATGTATATGTGTGTGTATATTTGTGTACATGCATGTATATATATGTGTGTGTGTGTATATTTGTACATATATGTATGTATGTGTGTGTGTATATTTATGTGTACATATATGTATTTATATGTGTGTGTATATTTATGTGTACATATATGTATTTATATGTGTGTGTATATTTATGTGTACATATATGTATTTATATGTGTGTGTATATTTATGTGTACATATATGTATTTATATGTGTGTGTATATTTATGTGTACATATATGTATGTATATGTGTGTGTATATTTATGTGTACATATATGTATGTATATGTGTGTGTGTATATTTATGTGTACATATATGTATGTATATGTGTGTGTGTATATTTATGTGTACATATATGTATGTATATGTGTGTGTGTATATTTATGTGTACATATATGTATGTATATATGTGTGTATATGCATATGTGCATATATATGTATATATGTGTGTGTATATATATGTGTATATGTGTGTGTGTGTATACATATATATGTGTGTGTATATATGTATGTGTATATGTTTGTTTGTGTATATATATATATATAGGAAAGAATATAAAAAAAGTTTTGAATTTAAAAATGTACTTTTTTGGACAGTATTTGTTTATTTTTATTATTGTATTTTATATTTCAGACCGCCCTTGGTCCTTCATCAGAAACGAGTGATTTTTAAATTTGAATTAGAAACGTATTTCACGATAGCGTTCGAATATTTTTTTGTGTTTACATCATGTGGTGTGTTTGTTCACAACATGCGGCACGTCCGTAGAGAAAGTCTGTTTGTTTTAAATAAAAAAATAATTGTTAAATAAACAAACAGACTTTCTCTACGGACGTGCCACATGTTGTGAACAAACACACCACATGATGTAAACACAAAAAAATATTCGAATGCTATCGTGAAATACGTTTCTAATTCAAATTTAAAAATCACTCGTTTCTGATGAAGGACCAAGGGCGGTCTGAAATATAAAATACAATAATAAAAATAAACAAATACTGTCCAAAAAAAGTACATTTTTAAATTCAAAACTTTTTTATTAATATTCTTTCCTATACATATTAAGACAGTATATACGTGGATCATCACTATATATATATATATATATATATTTGGGCAGTAATCTCTCTTTTATCCAGGTTTCATTAAAAATGACAGACAAAGTATGTATATGGGGGTAGGGATCTGAGAAATTATGGGTCATAAGGGATATCCAGCTTTTTTTGTGTTTTAATGCTACAATATGGTTATCCAGGTTCATAATCACTTATAATTTTTGTTGATTTTTAAGGATCCTATAACAGCATTATTAGAAGTTATGTGTTTGTTCACATAGGCTCTTAGAGATTCGGTGGGGTTCCTATTTTGTCATGCAAAATGCTGTAATTTATTGTGATAATCTAATTTATCCAAAATTACATAAATGTTAGATTTATTGACTCATCAGATGACAATGTTGGGATTGTTTTTTATTTGTTTGGCAGCATTTGTGAGTTTTATTCTAAAAAAAACTGTTGCTCACATGCACCAACCAGGCTATTTCAGTCACTACTTAAGTTTCACGCTATCACAATATTCAGACAACTAGGATGTCTGTGCAATGTAGTACTGCTACTAGTCAGACTACGAGCAGTAGTGCACAAAATGTCAATGATGTATGAAAATTTCTTTTTTTTTTTTTAAATCATTTCACCCCAAGCAAAGCAGAACCACCACTAGTTCACAGTGGGTATTGAAGAAAGAATGAATGAGATTCAAGAAGATAGAAGATGGCAATTGACATTGCATTTAAATTTTTTGAGTTTATAGATATCAGTGAAACAAGGGAGTTCCACAGGTGGAAAATGTGAAAAACGAAACTCTTGGCATAGAAATTCTTCTCTGATCTTTATGGGGGACCAACTAATTTAAATAGTACCAAATTTTTATTTTGAGATTCTTTGAGATTTTCATTTGATTTTTATATTTTCAAAAATTCTTTTCCAGCTTGCTTGCTATCATCTCAGTGTTCAGAGAATGAGTTTCAGTGCAATAATTGCCGATGTATTTTGAAATCCTGGTTATGTAACCATGCCAATGACTGCGGAGATGAATCGGATGAACATTCCAATTGCAGTAAGTGTCTCAGATTCTTTTGGTTTTATTTCAAAAACAACGCATTCAGAGTTACTCATACAAAAACAGTTAAAATCTATGTTATCTAATCTAATCTAAATCTAAACTTATTTATAAATGGAAATTTGTCTGAGTGTGTGTCTGTGTGTCTGTGTGAGTGTGTGTCCATTCCCTATAAACTCCAAAACAGCTGAACCGATTTTCTTGAAAATTTACAGTTGTACTATAAACATCTGCGAGTGTTCTTAGTTAGGTTTTGTGCCCCCCGATAAATATCGAAAATTGATAATCGAAAAAATCGGTTTATACAAAGGAGTGATCCAGTTTTAATCAAATTTGATACACTCATAGACAAAGACATAAGAAATGATATTCAGAAGTTTCAAGGTTACAGTTCTTACAATAGTGCAGAAAATTTGATATCGATACCAGGAAATCAAAATTTGTCTTACATCCATTCATTTTTCTTTCAGTCTACGGTTTCGCTTTAACTGGAAACAACTATTGCTTTTTAGTCTTTCGTGCCAATGTCCAAAGAGTCTGAGCTCCAGGACCATGGATTAGTTTTAAAGCTTTCATTACACCCAAGCAACGCTGGGCTATACTGCTAGTTATTTCATAACTCTTGCTACTTATTTATTTATCTGTCTGTATGTCCTTTATACAAATCCACAATTTTTATCCAATTCTCACCAAACTTCACACAAATATTCTTTAGGCTGAGTCTGAGCTCCAGGACCATGGATTAGTTTTAAAGTTTTCATTACACCCAAGCAACGCCGGCCTATACTGCTAGTAGAATGATAAATTTGAGTTATCTATGAGGCTTCTATGACTGAATTGATTAAAGCCGTGTCCATGTAAAGAACTTATTTGACATTGCAACTCAAGCTGTGTAATATGTTTGCTTAATGGGCCATTTAATGCCAAAATTTAATTTTCTTAGTGAACTTGATTTGTTTCTTTAATGGTATATCAACTCTTTATGGGTCATTTAATGCCAAAATTTAATTTTTTGGTGATCTTTGTTTAATGGCATATCAACACCTTATGAGTCATTTAATGCTGAAATGTAACTTTCTTGGAAGCTTTTAACTAATAAAAATATGATTCATGTTATTCTGCTTTCACAACTGAATACATGGTGGATGATACACTGATTTTCTGCATATACATGTTTGATTTCTAAATCCTGCAAATGTTTCCTTTCAGCTTATCCTCCTTGTTCTGCTCATGAGTTTACTTGCAAGAATCATCGATGCGTTCATCAAACCTGGGTGTGTGATGGCAGTGATGACTGTACAGATGGATCTGATGAAGTTGGTTGTCGTAAGTATTTTGATTTTCTTTCATTACACTATATATATATATACACAATATATATATATTGGATTGGCAGTTTTTTTTATCTTATTATTTTTAATTTTCTTTTTATAACCATTTCACCCCAAGCAAAGCAGGACTGCCACTGATGTACACAAGCTTCTTCTTCTTCTATGTGCCCTGTCCCTTCAGGACGTAGGCGATCATGGCTCTCCACGTCTCCCTATCCCTTGTGGCTCTTAGTATGTTTGCTCCTGTTGCTCCTGGCAACCCCCGTTCTGTCATCCACCTGATCAGGCCCTGTAAATATGTTATCCGCTGCCTTCCTCTGTCTCTCCTTCCTTCTATCTGTCCAGTCAGTATCAGGTTCTCCAGGCTCTCCTTCCTCATTGCATGTCCCAGGAACTTCAGTTGTCTCTTCCTGATGCTCAGTATTAATTTCCTTTTTGTTGCCATTCTTTCTAACACCTCGTTGTTGCTTGTATGCTCAGTACACGATATCCGTAGCATCCTTCTGTAGAACCACATTTCGGCCGCTTCTAGTTTTGTCCTCATTTTCGATGATATTGTCCAGCATTCATTGCTGTATTGAAGAACTGACATCACGTAGCAGTTTAGCACTCTTTTCTTCGTTTCTATTAAGATTTTCCTGTGTGTTAGTATTTTGCTCATCTTCTGGAATGCGTCCTTTGCCATGCCAATTTGCCTTCGGATCTCCGTGTCGCACTTTCCATCTCCTGTTAGAACACTTCCTAGGTACTTAAATTCTTGTACTTGTTTGATTCTGTTATCCCCCATCTGTATTTGGCATTTTGGGTTGTATCTTTTGCTGATGACCATGCACTCAGTTTTCTTAAAGTTTATTTGTAGTCCCTTCTTGTCACTCTCCACTGCTACTTTCTGTATGAGGTCTTGTAGTTTCCTTTCCGTGTCCACAATCAGCACTGTATCGTCCTCATACCTTATGTTGTTCAAGTTGTGGCCTCCAATAACAAATCCTGGCTTGTCATCTAGGGTCCTCACAAGCTTACAGTGATAAAAAAAGAAAACAGTGTAGAAGGGATGACTAAGTAAGGATAACAGATTGATGGAATTTAGAAGGGTGAAATTTCGGCAATGTCGAATTATATTTATATGTTCAGAGCTTTATCTATGAACATTTTAGTGAAATTCTTTTCATCAATTCTTTTTCCTATATTGATGGATCTATACTATTCCACAATGGTGAAGCCTGGATTAAAAAAATAAAAAATGAGCACATTTGATGTACCTCAAGGTTCATTTGATGGAGCCAAAATCTCAGAACTAATAGGACTGTACATTGTAAATAGAATAATTGAAATAATCTACATAGACAACCGCAGATTATAAAGAGATGATGGATTAATGAGAGTGCTGGACAACAGAAGAGAAAATGACAAAATAAGAAAATTGCTTTTCAAATTCTTCAAAAACCTCAATTTTGAAATAAAAGTCAAAATGCATAAAAAGTTGTCCAATATTTAGATGTAGAATTTAACCTACAAATTGGGGTAAATGTTCGTTTTAACTCCTGATGGCTTTCCCTCTTCAAATTTATCCAAAATAGCATTATTTCTGTGCAAATGTATATGCTGAACTCAAATCAACAATTAGTTATTGAAGAAACTTACCTTTTTTGCTTTGAAAGTTCATAAATAACTGCAGAATGACGTTCTACGTAGGCAGCAATTTTTTGTCGATTTTTGGTCAATTTACTAAAACTTCTGGCGATGTACTTCCTGTCATGAAAGTAATAAGCGTAGAACTACAATAGCGCATTACTTTAATGACAGGAATTACATCGCTGGAAGTATCAGTAAATGAAGAAAATTGACTAAAAATCTGCCAAAATTCGTTGCCTATGCAGTATGTCATTCTGTAGTTAATTACATGACTTGGTGAGAGTTACAGGAGAGAAAAAGTGCAAGATATAGTTCGTTTCTTTCTGGACATTTAGATAAAGAATAGTAAGTTTCTTCAATAACTAATTGTTGATTTGAGTTCAGCATATACATTTGCACAGAGATAATACTATTTTGGATAAATTTGAAGGGGAAAAGCCGTCGGGAGTTAAAACAAACATTTACCCAAATTGGCAGTGTCTCCCCATAAATGAAAACAAATACAACTTTAAAGTATGTAAGCACTAGACCTAACCATCCTACTACCATAATTAAACACATCCCTAAGGGAATAGAACACAGATTATCAAAAAATTCCTCTCACAACATAATCTTCAATGAAAGGAGAAAAGATATGAAAGAGCCTTAATTGAAAGTATTCATAAAGTCAAATTAGAATACAAACCTCAGTTAAACAAACAAATGAAAAATAATACTAGAAATCGAGACATTATTTGGTTCAACCCACCATTTAATTTAAAAGTAAAATTCAAATTAGGGCAAATACTCTTCAATTTAATAAACATTTCCCTAAAATCTTGAAATTACATAAAATATTCAATTGGAATACAACTGAATTAAGTTATAGTTGTACTGGTAATTTAGAAAATTTCATAAAAAATCAAAATGCCAGAAACTTAAAAAATAATGTGCAACATAATATTACTAATAAAGAATGTAACTGTAGGGACAAAAATAAATGCCCACTTGACAGACTTTGTAAAGCAGGCAGAGTTATTTACAAAGCAGAAGTACATGATACAGATGGACAAAGAAAAACACATTTAGGATCCACAAAAGGTATTTTTCAAAACAGATGGATTAATCACAAGTCTACATTCAAGATGGAAAACCTTAACAATTGAACCAAATTGGCTCGCCACATGTGGAAATTAAAAGAAAACATGGCAAAGACACTGATGTAACATGGAATATAATAAAAAAGTCAAACCTTACAACGGTGGTGATAACTGCAGATTGTGCCAAAAAGAAAGGTTAGCTAGAATATTATTTCCAGAACAAAAAACAATTACAAAATGAAAAATCAGAAATAATGTTAAGATATAAACACACCAAAAAATACATTTTAGGACAATATAAACCTGAACAAAAGTGTTTAAGATCCTTAAGTAACTTCTTAATTTTGAAATTTCAGTTATTTTAAACTTCCAGTTACACATTCTTAAAAATGTCTGTTGTGTTTGAAAATGTTGGAAAATCAGTTATTATAACTCGCGAGAAGATACCGAAAGGTTGAGACCAAGGTTGAATAAATAACTGGTTTCCATATAAATATTATATATATATATATATAAAAACATGCAGTGTAGGTATAGAAGAATCCAAAGGAGTATCCTGTACATAAAGTGGTAGGATAACTCTCTATGAGAGCTCTAAACATATATATTTATATAAATACATTAGCAGTATAGCCCGGTGTTGCTTGGGTGTAATGAGCTTTAAAACTAATCTATGGTCCTGGAGCTCAGGCTCTTTGGACGTTGACATGAAAGACTAAAAAGCAATAGTTGTTTCCAGTTAAAGTGAAACTGTAGATTGAAAGAAAAATGAATGGATGTAAGTCAAATTTTGATTTCCTGGTATCAATATCAAATAATTTTTTTTCGTCGTAAACTGAATTTTGAAGGCTAAATAAGTCCTCTGAGTAAATGGTATCATGGCTGAGACTAAGAACTACAATTATACCTACTTAGAGCCAAACCCAAAGTAAAAACTAAAATAAAAGGGCTGAAAAAAAATATACAGGCAGATAAACAGACACACACACAAACATCTTGCCTTTTATTTATATATATATATATATATATATATATATATATTATCGATTTTCTGCACTATTGTAAGAACTGCAACCTTGAAACTTCTGAATATCGTTTATGTCTTTGTCTATAAGCGTGTCAAATTTGATTAAAATTGGACCACTCCTTCTATAACACGATTTTTTTGATTTTCAATATTTATCGGGGGTACCTCGACTCAAAGCCTAGCAAAGAACACTCGCAGACGCTTATAATACAACTGTGTAAACTTTCAAGAAAATTGGTTCAGCCATTTTGGTGTTTATAGGTAACGGACACACACACAAAGTTCCTTTTATAAATAAGATTAGATTAGATTAGATTTAGATAGATTATAGCGCAAATATATGTAAAAATGAAGACAGACACATTATTCCATGGTATAGGCCTATTTCAGGTGAACCATCGTCAGCTTCCGTCTTTATTGTGCAGAATTCCACTTAACCATGGAATAATGGGTCTGTCTTAATTTTCGCGTATATATTTTGCATATGTTCTATCCCTTGAACACTTTAACTCTGTATATATATTTATCACTTTAAATTTTATTTTTAATGGATGGATGCCCCTGTTTTAGTAGACATTGAGTTTATTTTAAACAGTATTTTATTTTGTCTGCCAGCCTGACTTCTTGATTTCAGTTACTTTCGCACCACCATAATGTGGCTTCCCTCTGCCTTTTCTGTAATTGTTCTAATGAATTTTGCTCTTTGCTACTTTAACATAACAAATGTCAGCACAGTACTAGATTGGCAGTAAAGTCTCATCATTTTACAATTGAAATGTCTAGATGTAACCTTAAATTCCATGCTGACAGTTTTTTTTTGCTCACATTTTTTGCTTCTCAAAGACTCTTCTATCTTCTGGATTTTTCAAATCAACATTTTATTTAAATTTCTGAAGAACAATGCCAATTGTCATCTTATCTCTCCTTGAATCCTGTCCTTTTATTGTCCTGTCTCTTTAAAAGGATTTTTCTTATATTCTTTTACACTCAGTAACCTATTTCATCTTAGTGGCTTTATTGCCTTTCTTTGGGTGAAATGATGAAAAAAGATCTTGAGATCCATCACCCAAAGAACTGGAATAGCTTGCATGATTTGTTGTTTTCAAAAGTAAACTTATTCTTAAAATAATGTACAAAGAATCGAAATATTTTTTACAAATTAATGGATTTCGTGAATTTGATATTTTCATTTGATATTTTTTTCATTAGACATAAAATCCTGCCCAGATTGGCTCTGGACCTGCCCAAATTCTAGGAAATGTATTCCTATTTCCAAGGTGTGTGATGGAACCAACAATTGTGAAGATGGTGAAGATGAAATTTCCTCCTGTAGTGAGTCTCTTCCATTTTACATGTTGATTTGATGTTTATGTAACTTGTGATATCACAGGTAGGATATTTTTTTAATGCAGAAAAAAATTCCTTTCTCTGACACAGCAAATAAAGTTTATGAAGAAATTTTCTGATAATGGTTTTACTATAGAATTGCATTGCAAGTAAATCTTACTCGAAAAAACATTGGAAAATATTTTATTATAAATATGCACTGAAACTGAATTTACAATAAGTGTCATGTAAATGGTTTGTATGAAAATGAATTATGAACAATTTTCAGAAGAACATACATTACAAATGATTTTTACATTTAAAATGATTTAAATGAGAAAAATGCATTGCAAAACAATTTTACTATGTAAATTTTTTCAATTGGAGTAGATAGATCTATCTATCGCACGGTTCAAACTCCACCCACGTCTATTGAACAGGTTAAGAGGCTCATCCCTTGTTCCCTGTTTAGGATGTGGTTTCCGGCTTTATCTTTTCCAATCTTTTCACTATTACGTAGCCCCCTGCACATCAGTGGCGTTACCGCCTTGCTCGGGGTGATACGATTAAAAAAAAAAAAAATACAGAAGGTTGCAGAAGAGAGTGAAAAGAAAGGACTATAAATAAACTGCAAGAAAAACGAATGCATGGTCATCAGCAAAAAAGCAGCCCAAAATGCCAAATGCAGGTGGGGGATATTGAAATCAAACAGGTACAAAAATTTAAATACCTGGGAAGTGTTCTAACAGAAGACAGAAAGTGTGACAGAGGGATCGGAAGGCAAATTGGCATGTCGAAGGAAATATTCCAGAAGCTGAGTAGAGTATTAAGATACAAGAAAATTTCACTAGAAACAAAGAATTGGATTACTATGTGATGTCTGTCCTTTAATATGGCAATGAATGTTGGAAAATCTCAACAAAGATGAAGGAAAAACTTGAAGAATTGGAAATGTTGTTCTACAGAAGGATGCAGCGAATATCATGGATCGAGCATGTGAGCAATGATGAGGTTTTTGAAAGAATGGAAACAAAAAGGAAATTAACACTGAGCATCAGGAAAAGACTTGAAGCACCTGAAATGTTGTTCTACAGAAGGATGCTGCGGATATCATGGATCGAGCATGTGAGAAATGATGAGGTTTTGGAAAGGATGGAAACGAAAAGGAAATTAATACTGAGCATCAGGAAAAGACTTGAAGCAGCTGAAATGTGGTTCTACAGAGGATGCTGCAGATATCATGGATCGAGCATGTGAGCAATGATGAGGTTTTGGAAATGATGGAAACGAAAAGGAAATTAATACTGAACATCAGGAAAAGACAGCTAACATTTCTAGGGCATCTAATTAGGAAGGAAGACTTGGAGAATCTGATACTCACAGGCTAGATGGAGGGGAAAGAGAGACAAGGGAAAGCAGCAGAGACGGGCCTGAGCAGGTGCATGACTGATTGGGTGGTGTAACAAAAGAAAGAGTGCTAAGAACTACCAAAGATAGGGAGATGTGGAAGGCCACGATCTCCTGCATCCTGAAAGAACTGGCGCATAGAAGAAGAAGAACAACAAGAAATGCATTGCAAATGATTTCACCATGAATGTATATCAAATTATTATGGATAATATTCATTAAATAAAAACATAAAATTCCTTCATTCACTCTAATATTATTAATAATTATTAATTACATATTAACTGTCACAGCCAATATGAAGCATGTGTATTAACAAATAGAAGAATATTAGGCGTAAATGCTTTGGGAATTGTGGGATAGGGAGAAAGAAAGATAGTTTGAAAGATGAAAAATAGCAAGTGAAATAGCCTGAGAAAAGTAAAATGGGAACTGTAGGGAGATATATATGTGTGCATATCAAGAATAGTGAAAGAGTAGATATATAAGAAAAAGCCTGGGTAATAACCAGAAAATTCAAAGGAAATGTCGGAAAATTGATACATTAAATTTCATATGAAGAGATAGAGCAGAAAAAAGATAAAAGAAGACGCGGTTGAAGGTTTTATTGCCTTTCTTATTCAAATGAAGACTGCGTTCTCTAGCCTTGGTTGGCAACCAATATAGGATAAAGAATTCGAAACTAGTAATGTCTTTAGGAAAGGTATATCTCTATCTCTTTTCATTTTGGCAATGAGTTAAATAATTAAGTGTACTTAAATTTTTGGAGTTTGTACCAATGAATTCAACTGGAGCCGAGTTCGAATTCCAGTTGAATTCATTGCATTTCACTTACGCACAAATACCCTTGGGAAAGGTATTAATCTGTTTATTCCTTCCAATTATGGGTTAAATAGCAGGACAGATTGGGTTCTATAGCCTTGGCTGGAACCAGTCTACTGCAGAAAGTAATAGCAACCTACTACAGAAAAATTTTCTGCCCAGTCAGTTATGTCACTTTTGAGATATGATCGCCCAAGCGTGTATCACATATGGCACTTAACTGACTGACCTATCAGGAAAACAAGTAAATGGAAGGGAGTTCCACAGGCGAAAAATGTGAGAAACAAAACTATTGGAGTAAAAATTATTCATTGATCTTTATGAGGGACCAACTAATTCAAGTAGTACCAGATTTTTATTTTGAGATTCTTTACTTATTTTTTGCCTGTGGAATAACTTTCTCTTTACTGGTGACCTTGGTTGGTAACCAGTCTAGAAGAATAGCAACTCTGAATTCAAAATCAGTTGGTCATGATGGGGCTAGCAGTGATTATGGTGAAAACAGCTGTTTCTTTGTAAGGAAATATTTAGCATTCATTGACTGATCATTTAGTATTATTGTTGGTTGAAATTTATAAAATCTTTCTTTAAAAACAGTTTTTTTCATGAAAATAGTTTTCTCAAGTACACTGTTATAACTCATAGTATTGAATGGAGTTTCCTTCCTAACTTTTGATTTAAGTTTGTGTGGAAAGCCAACATATTTATTGGGCATTATTTTCTCTTCTAGTTACACGTGCTATCCATTTTAGTTGCTGCTACTTTTAGAAGTTGGTCCTGGGCATAACAATAAACTGCATCCGGCAGCAAGGCTTCTGATTGGGAAGTTGTGAAGAGCATGGAACCACCTCTTAATTGCTGTTGTTCCCAGGTCCACCCTGACCCAGAGTGGTAGCAAAGCCTCTGATTGGGAAGTTGTGAAGAGCATGGAACCACCTCTTAATTGCTGTTGTTCCCAGGTCCTCCCTGACCCTTAGTGGTAGTAGCCCCTGTTAGGGTCCCAGCTATGGGCAAATATTTAACCCCACCCAAACTGGGGTCAAGAAACTGTGAAAGTGTAAAAATACACTTTTAGAGAAATATATACATTAAAATAGCCTTTTATAGAAAATATACAAATAAACATGGAAGGAATACACTGATTAACAACATTTTCCTTGTGATGTCTTTGGTTATTTGTAAAATCTATTTGGTATTGAAACCATGTCACTATCACTTTGCATGGTGAAGTGTTGGCCTTATACTCCACAAAGAATTTACAGATTCAATTAATTGACCAACAAAGATTAGACGGGATAAAGAAGAGAATGCAAAGACATTACCAAAAGGTAAGAGAAGAGTATAGAATTTCTAGCTCATCCAAATAAATATCATAAGCTCACATCCCAGGTGATCATGAATCTCCACAGCATCCTGTCTTTTTTTTTTTTTTTTTAACCCATTACTAGGGCCACTCTGAATTAAAAACTAGAGAGAAGCAAATAGAAAATTACTGCACTATTTTTTCCAATAATTCCTGGCAATTCAAAGATGATAAGAAAGACGAAATCGTGGAGACCTATAACTACATACATCCTGAAAGGTTATAGTATAATATAATACCACAAAACAGTCCAATAATTTTTCATCATCACCAAGCTGACCTTGTCCCAATGAATGGCTACTCTCTTAGAACCATACAATCCTATTCAGTAACCCTCTATCTTGAGGGGCCCTTGAGCCTTGTATTGAGTGACCAAAACTATAAAAAGATTATGATATTAATATATACAATTTTATAGACTCATTGTAAACTCTAAATTTTATTAATGGCTGCATAGAATGTGCTTTGCCAGGGTTACATATGGTTTTTGAATTCTCCTTCACTGGTTGCCAGTCATGGCTAGAGAACTCAGTCTACCCTGCTATATCTGGGGAGAGAAGAGATGGACTGTTGTATATGAGATCTGGACTTTTCAGACTAGGTTTAGATTAAGAGCTTCTATATCCTTCATGTTTTGTTGTAGGTAACTTTGTCAAAGTCCTTTTCCAAGGCTTACAGCCTATCACATTGAATACACTGGTTCTTGCTCAATCACCGAAGTAAAGCAATGTTGAGCCTGGTCAGTACTTAGATGGGTGACCGCTTGGGAATACAAGGTGCTGTAAGCGTTTAGTGACGGATGTGCGTTGTGGTGCAGTGGATATCGGCTCGGAAAGAGAAATTGGTGAGCCGAGTTCGAATTCCAGTTGAATACCCGGCAATCACTTAAGCACTGGTACCCTTTAGGAAAGGTATTAATCCATCCCTGTCCTCCAGTTATGGGTTAAATAACAAGGGTAGGACTTGGGGACCCTACCCTAAAAAAACAAAACAAATCCCAATGAATCTTGATACTCGAAAAGAAAAATGTATTATTAGACACAAAATTTATATTAAAAACAATAATAAATTGTTGAAAGAAAAAGGTATTACCAGCAATAAATAAATAACATTTAGTTGGCATTAAATGACCCGCCGACGTTGATATGCCATAAAAACAAAACAACCAACCAACCTTTTCCGAGGATCTTTCAACCCAGTGTGGATGGGAAATGCACTGATAGAGGGGCACCGAAGAAACCCTTCCCTCCAGTTATGGGTTAAATAACAAGGGTAGGACTTGGGGACCCTGCCCTTAAAAACTAATCCCAATGAATCTTGATACTTGAAAAGAAAAATGTATTACTAGACACAAAATTTATATAAAAAACAACAATAAATTGTTGAAAGAAAAAGGTATTACCAGTAATAAATAAATAACATTTAGTTGGCATTAAATGACCCGCCGACGTTGATATGCCATAAAAACAAAACAACCAACCAACCTTTTCCGAGGATCTTTCAACCCAGTGTGGATGGGAAATGCACTGATAGTGGCACCCCTTCTTCATCCCATTTGGTGCCATATAGATCAGGAAATGACTTCTTGAAATGACCACGGAGCACATCAACTCTCCCAGAGTGCGATTTTTGCCTATAGATACTGAAGGGAATTTAGTGATTCAGCACTTAAAATTACTTTCTGGGGAGATAGTATCACGCAATAATAATACGTCGTAGTTGTAGGTTGTTTGTAATTGAGATTATAGATTCATTATGAACCTCGTGATCTTGTCAGTGGCTGCAGAGGTACTAAGACAGTTGTATACCAGTCAATTGTGTACAAGGACATTTGTGTCCCTAATCAAATGCATCCCTGGATAATTGTGTACCTCAGATAACTTTTTGAGGCCTTTAAAAGCAATTACCATAACTTTTGAAAAAAGCATAGGTAGTAATCACAAATTTTTAAAAAAAGGAATGAAATCTTTAAAAATTACAATTTTATCTTTTATATAAATGCAATGACAGATTAACAGTTTTAAAAAAAATATTTAAAAAATTGAAAATTATTGTAGTTTCACAAATTAATCAAAAGTTATGAATGTTAGGAGTTTTCCCTTTTTAAGAAATTTATCTTGTTTTCAGGAATATACTTATTTAATAGCGACATGATTCTCAAATTTGCAGGATTATTTTTATAAGAGTTGTTATGTTAACTATCTTTTTGCTTTTTTAGAATAATTAAAAGATGGTTTGCAATTAGCAGCTCTTAAGAAAATATGGTAACTTCAAAAACTTACCAGAGATACGCAATTATCTTGGTACGCAAATCCACTGGCTGCATAGTATCACGAACTCAGGGGCAATTGGAACTTGACTCTCTGATTAACAATTCCAAGCTATTTTACATTACACCACCCACACATCCAAGCTTACAGCGCCTGGTATTTTCAAGCAGTCACCTATTTAGGTATTAAACTTACCTGTGTGATTAGTGTGATGAATAATGGCTTGGAATTGTTAATCAAAGAACAGTGTTTCAATTCCAGTTGGGTTCGTTATCTTCACTAATGCACAAATACCCTTGGGAAAAGTATAAATCTACGAATTCTCTCCCAGCTATGGGTTAATTAGTAAGACTTGTATCACTAAACCACGATTATCTAAAAAAAAAAAATACGCTGTAAAAAAAAAAATCGGTTAAGAAAAGAAATACTGATTTACACAGGCATGTTTTTAGATTTATTTAGTCTCTGGAATATGAATGTGTAGAAACTAGTCTGGCCACAAAATGAGGGATCAGTTTATATATCGATTGTAATATAGAATCGATCCAACACTTTATTTCTACATTAAAATTTGTTTATCAGATTCTGCTTAGGTATGAATCCATCTCTTTTCCCCAGCTATGGGTTAATTAGTAAACACTTGTATCACTGAAACATTAGCTTCACCCCCAGAATCATTATAAAAAAATAACTTACAAACTATTGACATTAAATAACTGAAAGAAGTTGATGTGTTGCTAAAATTTGTTTATCAGATTCTGCATAGGATTTGAATCCACCTCTTCTCCCCAGCTATGGGTTAATTAGTAAACACTTGTATCACTAAAACATTAGCTTCACCCCCAGAATGATTATAAAAAAAATAGCTTGCAAAATATTGACATTAAATAACTGAAAGAAGTTGATGCATTGGTAAAATTTGTTTATCAGATTCTGCATAGGATTTGAATCCACCTCTTCTCCCCAGCTATGGGTTAATTAGTAAACACTTGTATCATTAAAACATTAGCTTCACCCCCAGAATGATTATAAAAAAAATAGCTTGCAAAATATTGACATTAAATAACTGAAAGAAGTTGATGCATTGGTAAAATTTGTTTATCAGATTCTGCATAGGATTTGAATCCACCTCTTCTCCCCAGCTATGGGTTAATTAGTAAACACTTGTATCACTAAAACATTAGCTTCACCCCCAGAATGATTATAAAAAAAATAGCTTGCAAAATATTGACATTAAATAACTGAAAGAAGTTGATGTGTTGCTAAACAACCAGACGCAACCTTTATTGTAACCTTGCGACAAAGTTAGCTGTCCAAAATCTGACAGCTCGGTTTGCATTAGAAGAAGATAACAGAGCATGATTTCAGTTATCCTGTTAGATTTCAACCTCCGACCATCAAACGGCCTGTTTTCTCATCATAATATTTTTGCAATGCTGAAATCAATGACGAGAAAGAGTACTCGAAAGATTTACTGTAATTGGATAGGCTTTTAAGAAATGAGATTATTGTAATTTTGTATACAATAAATAATGAGAAACAAAACCTTATTGTTTTCTATTGTCCATTAAATTAGCTTTTTTTGGGGTATATTTTTTTGGTTTTCTTAACAAAAGGAGCTAAAATAATAAACTGAACAGGCTATGGAATAAAAAACAATGTTTTCTTATTAACATATTTTCAAACATTGTGTTAAACGTTTGATAAAGATAACAGAGTATGGATTGGCTGAAGTTTTAACCATGAAGGGAAAAATTGACTTTCCATCGTTAAGGACAAAAGACTATATTGCTTCTCAGATAAAATGGTAAAACTGAGAGATTTATTTCATAACCACTACCTTTATTCCTGACCACTGACAATCCCTTTCTTCCTGATTTTAAATGCATTTTATAGTAAAATCATTAACAATGCATTTCCATTATACATCTAATAGCCCTATTCTATCAGTAATGCTTGCATTCATTCCTGACCACTGACAATCCCTTTCTTCCTGATTTTAAATGCATTTTATAGTAAAATCATTAACAATGCATTTCCATTATACATCTAATAGCCCTATTCTATCAGTAATGCTTGCATTCATTCCGGACCACTGACAATCCCTTTCTTCCTGATTTTAAATGCATTTTATAGTAAAATCATTAACAATGCATTTCCATTATACATCTAATAGCCCTATTCTATCAGTAATGCTTACATTCATTCCTGACCACTGACAATCCCTTTCTTCCTGATTTTCAATGCATTTTTATAGTAAAATCATTAGCAATGCATTTCCATTATACATCTAATAGCCCTATTCTATCAGTAATGATTGCATTAATTCCTGACCACTGACAATCCCTTTCTTCCTGATTTTCAATGCATTTTATAGTAAAATCATTAACAATGCATTTCCATTACACATCTAATAGCCCTATTCTATCAGTAATGCTTGCATTCATTCCGGACCACTGACAATCCCTTTCTTCCTGATTTTAAATGGTTTTTGTAAAATCATTAACAATGCATTTCCATTATACATCTAATAGCCCTATTCTATCAGTAATGCTTGCATTCATTCCTGACCACTGACAATCCCTTTCTTCCTTCCTGATTTTAAATGTATTTTATAGTAAAATCATTAACAATGCATTTCCATTATACATCTAATAGCCCTATTCTATCAGTAATGCTTGCATTCATTCCGACCACTGACAATCCCTTTCTTCCTGATTTTAAATGCATTTTATAAAATTACTAACAATGCATTTCCATTATACATCTAATAGCCCTATTCTATCAGTAATGCTAGACACTGACCACTGACAATCCCTTTCTTCCTGATTTTAAATGCATTTTATAGTAAATTCATTAACAATGCATTTCCATTACACATCTAATAGCTCCTATTCTATCAGTAATGCTTGCATTCATTCCTGACCACTGACAATCCCTTTCTTCCTGATTTTAAATGCATTTTATAGAAAAATCATTAGCAATGCATTTCCATTACACATCTAATAGCCCTATTCTATCAGTAATGCTTGCATTCATTCCTGACCACTGACAATCCCTTTCTTCCTGATTTTAAATGCATTTTATAGTAAAATTTATTAACAATGCATTTCCATTATACATCTAATAGCCCTATTCTATCAGTAATGCTTGCATTCATTCCGGACCACTGACAATCCCTTCTTTCCTGATAATGCATTTTATAGTAAAATCATTAACAATGCATTTCCATTATACATCTAATAGCTCCTCTATTCTATCAGTAATGCTTGCATTCATTCCTGACCACTGACAATCCCTTTCTTCCTGATTTTCAATGCATTTTATAGTAAAATCATTAACAATGTACTACTACACATCTAATAGCCCTATTCTATCAGTAATGCTTGCATTCATTCCTGACCACTGACAATCCCTTTCTTCCTTGATTTTAAATGCATTTTATAGAAAAATCATTAGCAATGCATTTCCATTACACATCTAATAGCCCTATTCTATCAGTAATGCTTGCATTCATTCCTGACCACTGACAATCCCTTTCTCCTTGATTTTAAATGCATTTATAGCAAAATCATTAACAATGCATTTCCATTATACATCTAATAGCCCTATTCTATCAGTAATGCTTGCATTCATTCGACCACTGACAATCCCTTTCTCTTCCTGATTTTCAATACATTTTATAGTAAAATCATTAACAATGCATTTCCATTATACATCTAATAGCCCTATTCTATCAGTAATGCTTGCATTCATTCCTGACCACTGACAATCCCTTTCCTGATTTTCAATGCATTTTATAGTAAAATCATTTCAACAATGCATTTCCATTATACATCTAATAGCCCTATTCTACTCAGTACTGTTTGCATTCATTCCTGACCACTGACAATCCCTTTCTTCCTGATTTTAAATGCATTTTTATAGTAAAATCATTAGCAATGCATTTCCATTATACATCTAATAGCCCTATTCTATCAGTAATGCTTGCATTCATTCCTGACCACTGACAATCCCTTCTTCCTGATTTTAAATGCATTTTTATAGTAAAATCATTAGCAATGCATTTCCATTATACATCTAATAGCCCTCCCCATATTCTATCAGTAATGCTTGCATTCATTCCTGACCACTGACAACTTTCTTCCTTTGATTTTAAATGCATTTTATAGTAAAATCATTAGCAATGCATTTCCATTATACATCTAATAGCCCTATTCTATCAGTAATTGTTTGCATTCATTCCGGACCACTGACAATCCCTTTCTTCCTGATTTTCAATGCATTTTATAGTAAAATCATTAACAATGCATTTCCATTATACATCTAATAGCCCTATTCTATCAGTAATGCTTGCATTCATTCCTGACCACTGACAATCCCTTTCTTCCTGATTTTCAATGCATTTTGTAGTAAAATCATTAACAATGCATTTCCATTATACATCTAATAGCCCTATTCTATCAGTAATGCTTGCATTCATTCCTGACCACTGACAATCCCTTTCTTCCTGATTTTCAATGCATTTTATAGTAAAATCATTAACAATGCATTTCCATTATACATCTAATAGCCCTATTCTATCAGTAATGCTTGCATTCATTCCTGACCACTGACAATCCCTTTCTTCCTGATTTTAAATGCATTTTATAGTAAAATCATTAGCAATGCATTTCCATTACACATCTAATAGCCCTATTCTATCAGTAATGCTTGCATTCATTCCTGACCACTGACAATCCCTTTCTTCCTGATTTTAAATGCATTTTATAGTAAAATCATTAACAATGCATTTCCATTATACATCTAATAGCCCTATTCTATCAGTAATGCTTGCATTCATTCCTGACCACTGACAATCCCTTTCTTCCTGATTTTCAATGCATTTTATAGTAAAATCATTAACAATGCATTTCCATTATACATCTAATAGCCCTATTCTATCAGTAATGCTTGCATTCATTCCTGACCACTGACAATCCCTTTCTTCCTGATTTTCAATGCATTTTATAGTAAAATCATTAGCAATGCATTTCCATTATACATCTAATAGCCCTATTCTATCAGTAATACTTGCATTCATTCCTGACCACTGACAATCCCTTTCTTCCTGATTTTAAATGCATTTTATAGTAAAATCATTAACAATGCATTTCCATTATACATCTAATAGCCCTATTCTATCAGTAATGCTTGCATTCATTCCTGACCACTGACAATCCCTTTCTTCCTGATTTTAAATGCATTTTATAGTAAAATCATTAACAATGCATTTCCATTATACATCTAATAGCCCTATTCTATCAGTAATACTTGCATTCATTCCTGACCACTGACAATCCCTTTCTTCCTGATTTTAAATGCATTTTATAGTAAAATCATTAACAATGCATTTCCATTATACATCTAATAGCCCTATTCTATCAGTAATGCTTGCATTCATTCCTGACCAGTTACAATCCCTTTCTTCCTGATTGTAAATGCATTTTATAGTAAAATCATTAGCAATGCATTTCCATTATACATCCAATAGCCCTATTCTATCAGTAATACTTGCATTCATTCCTGACCAGTGACAATCCCTTTCTTCCTGATTGTAAATGCATTTTATAGTAAAATCATTAGCAATGCATTTCCATTATACATCCAATAGCCCTATTCTATCAGTAATACTTGCATTCATTCCTGACCAGTGACAATCCCTTTCTTCCTGATTGTAAATGCATTTTATAGTAAAATCATTAGCAATGCATTTCCATTATACATCTAATAGCCCTATTCTATCAGTAATACTTGCATTCATTCCTGACCACTGACAATCCCTTTCTTCCTGATTTTAAATGCATTTTATAGTAAAATCATTAACAATGCATTTCCATTATACATCTAATAGCCCTATTCTATCAGTAATGCTTGCATTCATTCCTGACCACTGACAATCCCTTTCTTCCTGATTTTCAATGCATTTTATAGTAAAATCATTAGCAATGCATTTCCATTATACATCCAATAGCCCTATTCTATCAGTAATACTTGCATTCATTCCTGACCACTGACAATCCCTTTCTTCCTGATTTTAAATGCATTTTATAGTAAAATCATTAACAATGCATTTCCATTATACATCTAATAGCCCTATTCTATCAGTAATGCTTGCATTCATTCCTGACCACTGACAATCCCTTTCTTCCTGATTTTCAATGCATTTTATAGTAAAATCATTAACAATGCATTTCCATTATACATCTAATAGCCCTATTCTATCAGTAATGCTTGCATTCATTCCTGACCACTGACAATCCCTTTCTTCCTGATTTTAAATGCATTTTATAGTCAAATCATTAGCAATGCATTTCCATTATACATCTAATAGCCCTATTCTATCAGTAATACTTGCATTCATTCCTGACCACTGACAATCCCTTCCTTCCTGATTTTCAATGCATTTTATAGTAAAATCATTAACAATGCATTTCCATTATACATCTAATAGCCCTATTCTATCAGTAATACTTGCATTCATTCCTGACCACTGACAATCCCTTTCTTCCTGATTTTCAATGCATTTTTATAGTAAAATCATTAGCAATGCATTTCCATTATACATCTAATAGCCCTATTCTATCAGTAATGCTTGCATTCATTCCTGACCACTGACAATCCCTTTCTTCCTGATTTTCAATGCATTTTATAGTAAAATCATTAACAATGCATTTCCATTATACATCTAATAGCCCTATTCTATCAGTAATGCTTGCATTCATTCCGGACCACTGACAATCCCTTTCTTCCTGATTTTCAATGCATTTCATAGTAAAATCACTAGCAATGCATTTCCATTATACATCTAATATCCCTATTCTATCAGTAATGCTTGCATTCATTCCTGACCACTGACAATCCCTTTCTTCCTGATTTTCAATGCATTTTATAGTAAAATCATTAACAATGCATTTCCATTATACATCTAATAGCCCTATTCTATCAGTAATGCTTGCATTCATTCCTGACCACTGACAATCCCTTTCTTCCTGATTTTCAATGCATTTTATAGTAAAATCATTAACAATGCATTTCCATTATACATCTAATAGCCCTATTCTATCAGTAATGCTTGCATTCATTCCTGACCACTGACAATCCCTTTCTTCCTGATTTTAAATGCATTTTATAGTAAAATCATTAGCAATGCATTTCCATTATACATCTAATAGCCCTATTCTATCAGTAATGCTTGCATTCATTCCGGACCACTGACAATCCCTTTCTTCCTGATTTTCAATGCATTTTATAGTAAAATCATTAACAATGCATTTCCATTATACATCTAATAGCCCTATTCTATCAGTAATGCTTGCATTCATTCCTGACCACTGACAATCCCTTTCTTCCTGATTTTCAATGCATTTTATAGTAAAATCATTAACAATGCATTTCCATTATACATCTAATAGTCCCTATTCTATCAGTAATGCTTGCATTCATTCCTGACCACTGACAATCCCTTTCTTCCTGATTTTAAATGCATTTTATAGTAAAATCATTAGCAATGCATTTCCATTATACATCTAATAATCCTATTCTATCAGTAATGCTTGCATTCATTCCTGACCACTGACAATCCCTTTCTTCCTGATTTTAAATGCATTTTATAGTAAAATCGTTAGCAATGCATTTCCATTATACATCTAATAGCCCTATTCTATCAGTAATGCTTGCATTCATTCCGGACCACTGACAATCCCTTTCTTCACCAGTTTACAATGCATTTTATAGTAAAATCATTAACAATGCATTTCCATTATACATCTAATAGCCCTATTCTATCAGTAATGCTTGCATTCCATTCTGACCACTGACAATCCCTTTCTTCCTGATTTTAAATGCATTTTATAGTAAAATCATTAGCAATGCATTTCCATTGTACATCTAATAGCCCTATTCTATCAGTAATGCTTGCATTCATTCCGGACCACTGACAATCCCTTTCTTCCTGATTTTCAATGCATTTTATAGTAAAATCATTAACAGAAGTGCATTTCCATTATACATCTAATAGCCCTATTCCTCCAGTAATGCTTGCATTCATTCCTGACCACTGACAATCCTTTCTTCCTGATTTTAAATGCATTTTATAGTAAAATCATTAGCAATGCATTTCCATTATACATCTAATAGCCCTATTCTATCAGTAATGCTTGCATTCATTCCGGACCACTGACAATCCCTTTCTTCCTGATTTTCAATGCATTTTATAGTAAAATCATTAACAATGCATTTCCATTATACATCTAATGACCCTATTCTATCAGTAATGCTTGCATTCATTCCTGACCACTGACTCGTCCCTTTCTTCTGATTTTCAATGCATTTTATAGTAAAATCATTAACAATGCATTTCCATTATACATCTAATAGCCCTATTCTATCAGTAATACTTGCATTCATTCCTGACCACTGACAATCCCTTTCTTCCTGATTTTAAATGCATTTTATAGTAAAATCATTAGCAATGCATTTCCATTATACATCTAATAATCCTATTCTATCAGTAATGCTTGCATTCATTCCTGACCACTGACAATCCCTTTCTTCCTGATTTTAAATGCATTTTATAGTAAAATCATTAGCAATGCATTTCCATTAATACATCTAATAGCCCTATTCTATCAGTAATGCTTGCATTCATTCCGGACCACTGACAATCCCTTTCTTCCTGATTTTCAATGCATTTTATAGTAAAATCATGCTGTGCATTTCCATTATACATCTAATAGCCTATTCTATCAGTAATGCTTGCATTCATTCCTGACCACTGACCATCCCTTTCTTCCTGATTTTAAATGCATTTTATAGTAAAATCATTAGCAATGCATTTCCATTATACATCTAATAGCCTATTCTATCAGTAATGCTTGCATTCATTCCGGACCACTGACAATCCCTTTCTTCCTGATTTTCAATGCATTTTATAGTAAAATCATTAACAATGCATTTCCATTATACATCTAATAGCCTATTCTATCAGTAATGCTTGCATTCATTCTGACCACTGACAATCCTTTCTTCTGATTTTAAATGCATTTTATAGTAAAATCATTAGCAGTACATTTCCATTATACATCTAATAGCCTATTCTATCAGTAATGCTGCATTCATTCTGACCTGACAATCCCTTTCTTCCTTATTTTAAATGCATTTTATAGTAAAATCATTAGCAATGCATTTCCATTATACATCTAATAGCCCTATTCTATCAGTAATGCTTGCATTCATTCCTGACCACTGACAATCCCTTTCTTCCTGATTTTCAATGCATTTTTATAGTAAAATCATTAACAATGCATTTCCATTATACATCTAATAGCCCTATTCTATCAGTAATGCTTGCATTCATTCCGGACCACTGACAGTCCCTTTCTTCCTGATTTACAATGCATGTTATAGTAAAATCATTAGCAATGCATTTCCATTATACATCTAATAGCCCTATTCTATCAGTAATGCTTGCATTCATTCCTGACCACTGACAATCCCTTTCTTCCTGATTTTCAATGCATTTTTATAGTAAAATCATTAGCAATGCATTTCCATTATACATCTAATAGCCCTATTCTATCAGTAATGCTTGCATTCATTCCTGACCACTGACAATCCCTTTCTTCCTGATTTTCAATGCATTTTTATAGTAAAATCATTAACAATGCATTTCCATTATACATCTAATAGCCCTATTCTATCAGTAATGCTCGCATTCATTCCTGACCACTGACAATCCCTTTCTTCCTTATTTTAAATGCATTTTTATAGTAAAATCATTAGCAATGCATTTCCATTATACATCTAATAGCCCTATTCTATCAGTAATGCTTGCATTCATTCCTGACCACTGACAATCCCTTTCTTCCTGATTTTCAATGCATTTTATAGTAAAATCATTAACAATGCATTTCCATTATACATCTAATAGCCCTATTCTATCAGTAATGCTTGCATTCATTCCTGACCACTGACAATCCCTTTCTTCCTGATTTTAAATGCATTTTATAGTAAAATCATTAGCAATGCATTTCCATTATACATCTAATAGCCCTATTCTATCAGTAATGCTTGCATTCATTCCGGACCACTGACAATCCCTTTCTTCCTGATTTTCAATGCATTTTATAGTAAAATCATTAGCAATGCATTTCCATTATACATCTAATAGCCCTATTCTATCAGTAATGCTTACATTCATTCCGGACCACTGACAATCCCTTTCTTCCTGATTTTCAATGCATTTTATAGTAAAATCATTAGCAATGCATTTCCAATATACATCTAATAGCCCTATTCTATCAGTAATGCTTGCATTCATTACGGACCACTGACAATCCCTTTCTTCCTGATTTTCAATGCATTTTATAGTAAAATCATTAACAATGCATTTCCATTATACATCTAATAGCCCTATTCTATCAGTAATGCTTACATTCATTCCTGACCACTGACAATCCCTTTCTTCCTGATTTTAAATGCATTTTTATAGTAAAATCATTAGCAATGCATTTCCATTATACATCTAATAGCCCTATTCTATCAGTAATGCTTGCATTCATTCCTGACCACTGACAATCCCTTTCTTCCTGATTTTAAATGCATTTTATAGTAAAATCATTAACAATGCATTTCCATTATACATCTAATAGCCCTATTCTATCAGTAATGCTTGCATTCATTCCTGACCACTGACAATCCCTTTCTTCCTGATTTTAAATGCATTTTATAGTAAAATCATTAACAATGCATTTCCATTATACATCTAATAGCCCTATTCTATCAGTAATGCTTGCATTCATTCCTGACCACTGACAATCCCTTTCTTCCTGATTTTAAATGCATTTTTATAGTAAAATCATTAGCAATGCATTTCCATTATACATCTAATAGCCCTATTCTATCAGTAATGCTTGCATTCATTCCTGACCACTGACAATCCCTTTCTTCCTGATTTTAAATGCATTTTATAGTAAAATCATTAACAATGCATTTCCATTATACATCTAATAGCCCTATTCTATCAGTAATGCTTGCATTCATTCCTGACCACTGACAATCCCTTTCTTCCTGATTTTAAATGCATTTTTATAGTAAAATCATTAGCAATGCATTTCCATTATACATCTAATAGCCCTATTCTATCAGTAATGCTTGCATTCATTCCTGACCACTGACAATCCCTTTCTTCCTGATTTTAAATGCATTTTATAGTAAAATCATTAACAATGCATTTCCATTATACATCTAATAGCCCTATTCTATCAGTAATGCTTGCATTCATTCCTGACCACTGACAATCCCTTTCTTCCTGATTTTAAATGCATTTTATAGTAAAATCATTAACAATGCATTTCCATTATACATCTAATAGCCCTATTCTATCAGTAATGCTTGCATTCATTCCTGACCACTGACAATCCCTTTCTTCCTGATTTTAAATGCATTTTATAGTAAAATCATTAACAATGCATTTCCATTATACATCTAATAGCCCTATTCTATCAGTAATGCTTGCATTCATTCCTGACCACTGACAATCCGTTTCTTCCTGATTTTAAATGCATTTTATGAAATCATTAACAATGCATTTCCATTATACATCTAATAGCCCTATTCTATCAGTAATGCTTGCATTCATTCCTGACCACTGACAATCCCTTTCTTCCTGATTTTAAATTTTACTTTATAGTAAAATCATTAACAATGCATTTCCATTATACATCTAATAGCCCTATTCTATCAGTAATGCTTGCATTCATTCCTGACCACTGACAATCCCTTTCTTCCTGATTTTAAATGCATTTTTATAGTAAAATCATTAGCAATGCATTTTCATTATACATCTAATAACCCATATTCTATCAGTAATGCTTGCATTCATTCCTGACCACTGACAATCCCTTTCTTCCCTGATTTTAAATGCATTTTATAGTAAAATCATTAACAATGCATTTCCATTATGCATCTAATAGCCCTATTCTATCAGTAATGCTTGCATTCATTCCTGACCACTGACAATCCCTTTCTTCCTGATTTTAAATGCATTTATAGTAAAATCATTAGCAATGCATTTCCATTATACATCTAATAGCCCTATTCTATCAGTAATGCTTGCATTCATTCCTGACCACTGACAATCCCTTTCTTCCTGATTTTAAATGCATTTTTTATAGTAAAATCATTAACAATGCATTTCCATTATGCATCTAATAGCCCTATTCTATCAGTAATGCTTGCATTCATTCCTGACCACTGACAATCCCTTTCTTCCTGATTTTAAATGCATTTTATAGTAAAATCATTAACAATGCATTTCCATTATACATCTAATAGCCCTATTCTATCAGTAATGCTTGCATTCATTCCTGACCACTGACAATCCCTTTCTTCCTGATTTTCAATGCATTTTATAGTAAAATCATTAACAATGCATTTCCATTATACATCTAATAGCTCTATTCTATCAGTAATGCTTGCATTCATTCCTGACCACTGACAATCCGTTTCTTCCTGATTTTCAATGCATTTTATAGTAAAATCATTAACAATGCATTTCCATTATACATCTAATAGCCCTATTCTATCAGTAATGCTTGCATTCATTCCGGACCACTGACAATCCGTTTCTTCCTGATTTTCAATGCATTTTATAGTAAAATCATTAACAATGCATTTCCATTATACATCTAATAGCCCTATTCTATCAGTAATGCTTGCATTCATTCCGGACCACTGACAATCCCTTTCTTCCTGATTTTCAATGCATTTTATAGTAAAATCATTAGCAATGCATTTCCATTATACATCTAATAGCCCTATTCTATCAGTAATGTTTGCATTCATCTGACCACTGACAATCCCTTTCTTCCTGATTTTAAATGCATTTTATAGTAAAATCATTAAGAATGCATTTCCATTATACATCTAATAGCCCTATTCTATCAGTAATGCTTGCATTCATTCCTGACCACTGACAATCCTCTTCCTGATTTTCAATGCATTTTATAGTAAAATCATTAAGAATGCATTTCCATTATACATCTAATAGCCCTATTCTATCAGTAATGCTTGCATTCATTCCGGACCACTGACAATCCCTTTCTTCCTGATTTTCAATGCATTTTATAGTAAAATCATTAACAATGCATTTCCATTATACATCTAATAGCCCTATTCTATCAGTAATGCTTGCATTCATTCGGACCACTGAAAATCCCTTTCTTCCTGATTTTAAATGCATTTTATAGTAAAATCATTAGCAATGCATTTCCATTATACATCTAATAGCCCTATTCTATCAGTAATGCTTGCATTCATTCCTGACCACTGACAATCCCTTTCTTCCTGATTTTCAATGCATTTTATAGTAAAATCATTAGCAATGCATTTCCATTATACATCTAATAGCCCTATTCTATCAGTAATGCTTGCATTCATTCCTGACCACTGACAATCCCTTTCTTCCTGATTTTCAATGCATTTTTATAGTAAAATCATTAGCAATGCATTTCCATTATACATCTAATAGCCCTATTCTATCAGTAATGCTTGCATTCATTCCTGACCACTTACAATCCCTTTCTTTCCTGATTTTCAATGCATTTTTATAGTAAAATCATTAACAATGCATTTCCATTATACATCTAATAGCCCTATTCTATCAGTAATGCTTGCATTCATTCCTGACCACTGACAATCCCTTTCTCTTTCCTGATTTTCAATGCATTTTATAGTAAAATCATTAGCAATGCATTTCCATTATACATCTAATAGCCCTATTCTATCAGTAATGCTTGCATTCATTCCTGACCACTGACAATCCCTTTCTTCCTGATTTTCAATGCATTTTTATAGTAAAATCATTAGCAATGCATTTCCATTATACATCTAATAGCCCTATTCTATCAGTAATGCTTGCATTCATTCCTGACCACTTACAATCCCTTTCTTCCTGATTTTCAATGCATTTTTATAGTAAAATCAACAATGCATTTCCATTATACATCTAATAGCCCTATTCTATCAGTAATGCTTGCATTCATTCCTGACCACTGACAATCCCTTTCTTCCTGATTTTCAATGCATTTTATAGTAAAATCATTAGCAATGCATTTCCATTATACATCTAATAGTCTCTTATTCTATCAGTAATGCTTGCATTCATTCCTGACCACTGACAATCCCTTTCTTCCTGATTTTCAATGCATTTTTATAGTAAAATCATTAGCAATGCATTTCCATTATACATCTAATAGCCCTATTCTATCAGTAATGCTTGCATTCATTCCTGACCACTGACAATCCCTTTCTTCCTGATTTTCAATGCATTTTTATAGTAAAATCATTAGCAATGCATTTCCATTATACATCTAATAGCCCTATTCTATCAGTAATGCTTGCATTCATTCCTGACCACTTACAATCCCTTTCTTCCTGATTTTCAATGCATTTTTATAGTAAAATCATTAACAATGCATTTCCATTATACATCTAATAGCCCTATTCTATCAGTAATGCTTTGCATTCATTCCGGACCACTGACAATCCCTTTTTTCCTGATTTTCAATGCATTTTATAGTAAAATCATTAACAATGCATTTCCATTATACATCTAATAGCCCTATTCTATCAGTAATGCTTGCATTCATTCCGGACCACTGACAATCCCTTTCTTCCTGATTTTCAATGCATTTTTATAGTAAAATCATTAGCAATGCATTTCCATTATACATCTAATAGCCCTATTCTATCAGTAATGCTTGCATTCATTCCGGACCACTGACAATCCCTTTTCTTCCCTGATTTTCAATGTATTTTTATAGTAAAATCATTAGCAATGCATTTCCATTATACATCTAATAGCACTATTCTATCAGTAATGCTTGCATTCATTCCGGACCACTGACAATCCCTTTCTTCCTGATTTTCAATGCATTTTATAGTAAAATCATTAACAATGCATTTCCATTATACATCTAATAGCCCTATCAGTAATGCTTGCATTCATTCCTGACCACTGACAACTTTCTTCCTGATTTTAAATGCATTTTATAGTAAAATCATTAACAATGCATTTCCATTATACATCTAATAGCCCTATTCTATCAGTAATGCTTGCATTCATTCCTGACCACTGACAGTCCCTTTCTTCCTGATTTTCAATGCCTTTTATAGTAAAATCATTAACAATGCATTTCCATTATACATCTAATAGCCCTATTCTATCAGTAATGCTTGCATTCATTCCTGACCACTGACAATCCCTTTCTTCCTGATTTTCAATGCATTTTATAGTAAAATCATTAGCAATGCATTTCCATTATACATCTAATAGCCCTATTCTATCAGTAATGCTTGCATTCATTCCGGACCACTGACAATCCCTTTCTTCCTGATTTTCAATGCATTTTATAGTAAAATCATTAACAATGCATTTCCATTATACATCTAATAGCCCTATTCTATCAGTAATGCTTGCATTCATTCCGGACCACTGACAATCCCTTTCTTCCTGATTTTCAATGCATTTTATAGTAAAATCATTAAGAATGCATTTCCATTATACATCTAATAGCCCTATTCTATCAGTAATGCTTGCATTCATTCCTGACCACTGACAATCCCTTTCTTCCTGATTTTCAATGCATTTTATAGTAAAATCATTAGCAATGCATTTCCATTATACATCTAATAGCCCTATTCTATCAGTAATGCTTGCATTCATTCCGGACCACTGACAATCCCTTTCTTCCTGATTTTCAATGCATTTTATAGTAAAATCATTAACAATGCATTTCCATTATACATCTAATAGCCCTATTATATCAGTAATGCTTGCATTCATTCCTGACCACTGACAATCCCTTTCTTCCTGATTTTCAATGCATTTTATAGTAAAATCATTAACAATGCATTTCCATTATACATCTAATAGCCCTATTCTATCAGTAATGCTTGCATTCATTCCGGACCACTGAAAATCCCTTTCTTCCTGATTTTCAATGCATTTTATAGTAAAATCATTAACAATGCATTTCCATTATACATCTAATAGCCCTATTCTATCAGTAATGCTTGCATTCATTCCGGACCACTGACAATCCCTTTCTTCCTGATTTTCAATGCATTTTATAGTAAAATCATTAAGAATGCATTTCCATTATACATCTAATAGCCCTATTCTATCAGTAATGCTTGCATTCATTCCTGACCACTGACAATCCCTTTCTTCCTGATTTTCAATGCATTTTATAGTAAAATCATTAGCAATGCATTTCCATTATACATCTAATAGCCCTATTCTATCAGTAATGCTTGCATTCATTCCGGACCACTGACAATCCCTTTCTTCCTGATTTTCAATGCATTTTATAGTAAAATCATTAACAATGCATTTCCATTATACATCTAATAGCCCTATTCTATCAGTAATGCTTGCATTCATTCCTGACCACTGACAATCCCTTTCTTCCTGATTTTCAATGCATTTTATAGTAAAATCATTAACAATACATTTCCATTATACATCTAATAGCCCTATTCTATCAGTAATGCTTGCATTCATTCCGGACCACTGACAATCCCTTTCTTCCTGATTTTCAATGCATTTTATAGTAAAATCATTAACAATGCATTTCCATTATACATCTAATAGCCCTATTCTATCAGTAATGCTTGCATTCATTCCTGACCACTGACAATCCCTTTCTTCCTGATTTTCAATGCATTTTATAGTAAAATCATTAACAATGCATTTCCATTATACATCTAATAGCCCTATTCTATCAGTAATGCTTGCATTCATTCCGGACCACTGACAATCCCTTTCTTCCTGATTTTAAATGCATTTTATAGTAAAATCATTAACAATGCATTTCCATTATACATCTAATAGCCCTATTCTATCAGTAATGCTTGCATTCATTCCGGACCACTGACAATCCCTTTCTTCCTGATTTTCAATGCATTTTATAGTAAAATCATTAGCAATGCATTTCCATTATACATCTAATAGCCCTATTCTATCAGTAATGCTTGCATTCATTCCGGACCACTGAAAATCCCTTTCTTCCTGATTTTAAATGCATTTTATAGTAAAATCATTAGCAATGCATTTCCATTATACATCTAATAGCCCTATTCTATCAGTAATGCTTGCATTCATTCCTGACCACTGACAATCCCTTTCTTCCTGATTTTCAATGCATTTTATAGTAAAATCATTAGCAATGCATTTCCATTATACATCTAATAGCCCTATTCTATCAGTAATGCTTGCATTCATTCCGGACCACTGACAATCCCTTTCTTCCTGATTTTCAATGCATTTTATAGTAAAATCATTAGCAATGCATTTCCATTATACATCTAATAGCCCTATTCTATCAGTAATGCTTGCATTCATTCCTGACCACTGACAATCCCTTTCTTCCTGATTTTCAATGCATTTTATAGTAAAATCATTAGCAATGCATTTCCATTATACATCTAATAGCCCTATTCTATCAGTAATGCTTGCATTCATTCCTGACCACTGACAATCCCTTTCTTCCTGATTTTCAATGCATTTTATAGTAAAATCATTAGCAATGCATTTCCATTATACATCTAATAGCCCTATTCTATCAGTAATGCTTGCATTCATTCCTGACCACTGACAATCCCTTTCTTCCTGATTTTCAATGCATTTTTATAGTAAAATCATTAGCAATGCATTTCCATTATACATCTAATAGCCCTATTCTATCAGTAATGCTTGCATTCATTCCTGACCACTTACAATCCCTTTCTTCCTGATTTTCAATGCATTTTTATAGTAAAATCATTAACAATGCATTTCCATTATACATCTAATAGCCCTATTCTATCAGTAATACTTGCATTCATTCCTGACCACTGACAATCCCTTTCTTCCTGATTTTCAATGCATTTCATAGTAAAATCATTAACAATGCATTTCCATTATACATCTAATAGCCCTATTCTATCAGTAATGCTTGCATTCATTCCTGACCACTGACAATCCCTTTCTTCCTGATTTTCAATGCATTTTTATAGTAAAATCATTAGCAATACATTTCCATTATACATCTAATAGCCCTATTCTATCAGTAATGCTTGCATTCATTCCTGACCACTGACAATCCCTTTCTTCCTGATTTTCAATGCATTTTATAGTAAAATCATTAGCAATACATTTCCATTATACATCTAATAGCCCTATTCTATCAGTAATGCTTGCATTCATTCTGGACCACTGACAATCCCTTTCTTCATGATTTTCAATGCATTTTATAGTAAAATCATTAGCAATGCATTTCCATTATACATCTAATAGCCCTATTCTATCAGTAATGCTTGCATTCATTCCTGACCACTGACAATCCCTTTCTTCCTGATTTTCAATGCATTTTTATAGTAAAATCATTAGCAATACATTTCCATTATACATCTAATAGCCCTATTCTATCAGTAATGCTTGCATTCATTCTGGACCACTGACAATCCCTTTCTTCCTGATTTTCAATGCATTTTATAGTAAAATCATTAACAATGCATTTCCATTATACATCTAATAGCCCTATTCTATCAGTAATGCTTGCATTCATTCCGGACCACTGACAATCCCTTTCTTCCTGATTTTAAATGCATTTTATAGTAAAATCATTAGCAATGCATTTCCATTATACATCTAATAGCCCTATTCTATCAGTAATGCTTGCATTCATTCCGGACCACTGACAATCCCTTTCTTCCTGATTTTCAATGCATTTTTATAGTAAAATCATTAACAATGCATTTCCATTATACATCTAATAGCCCTATTCTATCAGTAATGCTTGCATTCATTCCTGACCACTGACAATCCCTTTCTTCCTGATTTTCAATGCATTTTTATAGTAAAATCATTAACAATGCATTTCCATTATACATCTAATAGCCCTATTCTATCAGTAATGCTTGCATTCATTCCTGACCACTGACAATCCCTTTCTTCCTGATTTTCAATGCATTTTTATAGTAAAATCATTAACAATGCATTTCCATTATACATCTAATAGCCCTATTCTATCAGTAATGCTTGCATTCATTCCGGACCACTGACAGTCCCTTTCTTCCTGATTTACAATGCATGTTATAGTAAAATCATTAGCAATGCATTTCCATTATACATCTAATAGCCCTATTCTATCAGTAATGCTTGCATTCATTCCTGACCACTGACAATCCCTTTCTTCCTGATTTTCAATGCATTTTTATAGTAAAATCATTAGCAATGCATTTCCATTATACATCTAATAGCCCTATTCTATCAGTAATGCTTGCATTCATTCCTGACCACTGACAATCCCTTTCTTCCTGATTTTCAATGCATTTTTATAGTAAAATCATTAGCAATGCATTTCCATTATACATCTAATAGCCCTATTCTATCAGTAATGCTTGCATTCATTCCGGACCACTGACAATCCCTTTCTTCCTGATTTTAAATGCATTTTTATAGTAAAATCATTAGCAATGCATTTCCCTTATACATCTAATAGCCCTATTCTATCAGTAATGCTTGCATTCATTCCGGACCACTGACAATCCCTTTCTTCCTGATTTTCAATGCATTTTTATAGTAAAATCATTAGCAATGCATTTCCATTATACATCTAATAGCCCTATTCTATCAGTAATGCTTGCATTCATTCCTGACCACTGACAATCCCTTTCTTCCTGATTTTCAATGCATTTTTATAGTAAAATCATTAGCAATGCATTTCCATTATACATCTAATAGCCCTATTCTATCAGTAATGCTTGCATTCATTCCTGACCACTGACAATCCCTTTCTTCCTGATTTTAAATGCATTTTTATAGTAAAATCATTAGCAATGCATTTCCATTATACATCTAATAGCCCTATTCTATCAGTAATGCTTGCATTCATTCCTGACCACTGACAATCCCTTTCTTCCTGATTTTAAATGCATTTTATAGTAAAATCATTAACAATGCATTTCCATTATACATCTAATAGCCCTATTCTATCAGTAATGCTTGCATTCATTCCTGACCACTGACAATCCCTTTCTTCCTGATTTTCAATGCATTTTATAGTAAAATCATTAACAATGCATTTCCATTATACATCTAATAGCCCTATTCTATCAGTAATGCTTGCATTCATTCCGGACCACTGACAATCCCTTTCTTCCTGATTTTCAATGCATTTTATAGTAAAATCATTAACAATGCATTTCCATTATACATCTAATAGCCCTATTCTATCAGTAATGCTTGCAGTCATTCCTGACCACTGACAATCCCTTTCTTCCTGATTTTCAATGCATTTTATAGTAAAATCATTAACAATGCATTTCCATTATACATCTAATAGCCCTATTCTATCAGTAATGCATGCATTCATTCCTGACCACTGACAATCCCTTTCTTCCTGATTTTCAATGCATTTTATAGTAAAATCATTAACAATGCATTTCCATTATACATCTAATAGCCCTATTCTATCAGTAATGCTTACATTCATTCCTGACCACTGACAATCCCTTTCTTCCTGATTTTCAAGGCATTTTATAGTAAAATCATTAACAATGCATTTCCATTATACATCTAATAGCCCTATTCTATCAGTAATGCTTGCATTCATTCCGGACCACTGACAATCCGTTTCTTCCTGATTTTCAATGTATTTTATAGTAAAATCATTAACAATGCATTTCCATTATACATCTAATAGCCCTATTCTATCAGTAATGCTTGCATTCATTCCGGACCACTGACAATCCCTTTCTTCCTGATTTTCAATGCATTTTATAGTAAAATCATTAACAATGCATTTCCATTATACATCTAATAGCCCTATTCTATCAGTAATGCTTACATTCATTCCGGACCACTGACAATCCCTTTCTTCCTGATTTTCAATGCATTTTATAGTAAAATCATTAACAATGCATTTCCATTATACATCTAATAGCCCTATTCTATCAGTAATGCTTGCATTCATTCCGGACCACTGACAATCCCTTTCTTCCTGATTTTCAATGCATTTTATAGTAAAATCATTAACAATGCATTTCCATTATACATCTAATATCCCTATTCTATCAGTAATGCTTGCATTCATTCCGGACCACTGAAAATCCCTTTCTTCCTTATTTTAAATGCATTTTATAGTAAAATCATTAGCAATGCATTTCCATTATACATCTAATAGCCCTATTCTATCAGTAATGCTTGCATTCATTCCTGACCACTGACAATCCCTTTCTTCCTGATTTTCAATGCATTTTTATAGTAAAATCATTAACAATGCATTTCCATTATACATCTAATAGCCCTATTCTATCAGTAATGCTCGCATTCATTCCTGACCACTGACAATCCCTTTCTTCCTTATTTTAAATGCATTTTTATAGTAAAATCATTAGCAATGCATTTCCATTATACATCTAATAGCCCTATTCTATCAGTAATGCTTGCATTCATTCCTGACCACTGACAATCCCTTTCTTCCTGATTTTCAATGCATTTTATAGTAAAATCATTAACAATGCATTTCCATTATACATCTAATAGCCCTATTCTATCAGTAATGCTTGCATTCATTCCTGACCACTGACAATCCCTTTCTTCCTGATTTTAAATGCATTTTATAGTAAAATCATTAGCAATGCATTTCCATTATACATCTAATAGCCCTATTCTATCAGTAATGCTTGCATTCATTCCGGACCACTGACAATCCCTTTCTTCCTGATTTTCAATGCATTTTATAGTAAAATCATTAGCAATGCATTTCCATTATACATCTAATAGCCCTATTCTATCAGTAATGCTTACATTCATTCCGGACCACTGACAATCCCTTTCTTCCTGATTTTCAATGCATTTTATAGTAAAATCATTAGCAATGCATTTCCAATATACATCTAATAGCCCTATTCTATCAGTAATGCTTGCATTCATTACGGACCACTGACAATCCCTTTCTTCCTGATTTTCAATGCATTTTATAGTAAAATCATTAACAATGCATTTCCATTATACATCTAATAGCCCTATTCTATCAGTAATGCTTACATTCATTCCTGACCACTGACAATCCCTTTCTTCCTGATTTTAAATGCATTTTTATAGTAAAATCATTAGCAATGCATTTCCATTATACATCTAATAGCCCTATTCTATCAGTAATGCTTGCATTCATTCCTGACCACTGACAATCCCTTTCTTCCTGATTTTAAATGCATTTTATAGTAAAATCATTAACAATGCATTTCCATTATACATCTAATAGCCCTATTCTATCAGTAATGCTTGCATTCATTCCTGACCACTGACAATCCCTTTCTTCCTGATTTTAAATGCATTTTATAGTAAAATCATTAACAATGCATTTCCATTATACATCTAATAGCCCTATTCTATCAGTAATGCTTGCATTCATTCCTGACCACTGACAATCCCTTTCTTCCTGATTTTAAATGCATTTTTATAGTAAAATCATTAGCAATGCATTTCCATTATACATCTAATAGCCCTATTCTATCAGTAATGCTTGCATTCATTCCTGACCACTGACAATCCCTTTCTTCCTGATTTTAAATGCATTTTATAGTAAAATCATTAACAATGCATTTCCATTATACATCTAATAGCCCTATTCTATCAGTAATGCTTGCATTCATTCCTGACCACTGACAATCCCTTTCTTCCTGATTTTAAATGCATTTTTATAGTAAAATCATTAGCAATGCATTTCCATTATACATCTAATAGCCCTATTCTATCAGTAATGCTTGCATTCATTCCTGACCACTGACAATCCCTTTCTTCCTGATTTTAAATGCATTTTATAGTAAAATCATTAACAATGCATTTCCATTATACATCTAATAGCCCTATTCTATCAGTAATGCTTGCATTCATTCCTGACCACTGACAATCCCTTTCTTCCTGATTTTAAATGCATTTTATAGTAAAATCATTAACAATGCATTTCCATTATACATCTAATAGCCCTATTCTATCAGTAATGCTTGCATTCATTCCTGACCACTGACAATCCCTTTCTTCCTGATTTTAAATGCATTTTATAGTAAAATCATTAACAATGCATTTCCATTATACATCTAATAGCCCTATTCTATCAGTAATGCTTGCATTCATTCCTGACCACTGACAATCCGTTTCTTCCTGATTTTAAATGCATTTTTATAGTAAAATCATTAACAAACTGCATTTCCATTATACATCTAATAGCCCTATTCTATCAGTAATGCTTGCATTCATTCCAGCCACTGACAATCCCTTTCTTCCTGATTTTAAATGCATTTTATAGTAAAATCATTAACAATGCATTTCCATTATACATCTAATAGCCCTATTCTATCAGTAATGCTTGCATTCATTCCTGACCACTGACAATCCCTTTCTTCCTGATTTTAAATGCATTTTCTCAGTAAAATCATTAGCAATGCATTTTCATTATACATCTAATAACCCATATTCTATCAGTAATGCTTGCATTCATTTCTGACCACTGACAATCCCTTTCTTCCTGATTTTAAATGCATTTTATAGTAAAATCATTAACAATGCATTTCCATTATGCATCTAATAGCCTATTCTATCAGTAATGCTTGCATTCATTCCGACCACTGACAATCCTTTCTTCCTGATTTTAAATGCATTTTTATAGTAAAATCATTAACTGTTACATTCCATTATACATCTAATAGCCCTATTCTATCAGTAATGCTTGCATTCATTCCTGACCACTGACAATCCCTTTCTTCCTGATTTTAAATGCATTTTATAGTAAAATCATTAACAATCTATTCCATTATGCATCTAATAGCTATTCTATCAGTAATGCTTGCATTCATTCCTGACCACTGACAATCCCTTTCTTCCTGATTTTAAATGCTTTATAGTAAAATCATTAACAATGCATTTCCATTATACATCCTTAGCCTATTCTATCAGTAATGCTTGCATTCATTCCTGACCACTGACAATCCCTTTCTTCCTGATTTTCAATGCATTTATAGTAAAATCCTTAACAATGCATTTCCATTATACATCTAATAGCCCTATTCTATCAGTAATGCTTGCCATTCATTTCCTGACCACTGACAATCCGTTTCTTCCTGATTTTCAATGCATTTTATAGTAAAATCATTAACAATGCATTTCCATTATACATCTAATAGCCTATTCTATCAGTAATGCTTGCATTCATTCCGGACCACTGACAATCCGTTTCTTCCTGATTTTTGTTATTTTTATAGTAAAATCATTAACAATGCATTTCCATTATACACATCTAATAGCCCTATTCTATCAGTAATGCTTGCATTCATTCCGGACACGACAATCCCTTTCTTCCTGATTTTCAATGCATTTTATAGTAAAATCATTAGCAATGCATTTCCATTATACATCTAATAGCCCTATTCTATCAGTAATGCTTGCATTCATTCCGGACCACTGACAATCACGCTTTCTTCCTGATTTTCAATGCATTTATAGTAAAATCATTAGCAATGCATTTCCATTATACATCTAATAGCCCTATTCTATCAGTAATGCTTGCATTCATTCCGGACCACTGACAATCCCTTTCTTCCTGATTTTAAATGCATTTTATAGTAAAATCATTAAGAATGCATTTCCATTATACATCTAATAGCCCTATTCTATCAGTAATGCTTGCATTCATTCCGGACCACTGACAATCCCTTTCTTCCTGATTTTCAATGCATTTTATAGTAAAATCATTAAGAATGCATTTCCATTATACATCTAATAGCCCTATTCTATCAGTAATGCTTGCATTCATTCCGGACCACTGACAATCCCTTTCTTCCTGATTTTCAATGCATTTTATAGTAAAATCATTAACAATGCATTTCCATTATACATCTAATAGCCCTATTCTATCAGTAATGCTTGCATTCATTCCGGACCACTGAAAATCCCTTTCTTCCTGATTTTAAATGCATTTTATAGTAAAATCATTAGCAATGCATTTCCATTATACATCTAATAGCCTATTCTATCAGTAATGCTTGCATTCATTCCTGACCACTGACAATCCCTTTCTTCTGATTTTCCAATGCATTTTATAGTAAAATCATTAGCAATGCACATTCCATTATACATCTAATAGCCCTATTCTATCAGTAATGCTTGCATTCATTCCTGACACTGACAATCCCTTTCTTCCTGATTTTCAATGCATTTTTATAGTAAAATCATTAGCAATGCATTTCCATTATACATCTAATAGCCCTATTCTATCAGTAATGCTTGCATTCATTCCTGACCTTACAATCCCTTTCTTCTGATTTTCAATGCATTTTTATAGTAAAATCATTAACAATGCATTTCCATTATACATCTAATAGCCCTATTCTATCAGTAATGCTTGCATTAATTCCTGACCACTGACAATCCCTTTCTTCCTGATTTTCAATGCATTTTATAGTAAAATCATTAGCAATGCATTTCCATTATACATCTAATAGCCCTATTCTATCAGTAATGCTTGCATTCATTCCTGACCACTGACAATCCCTTTCTTCCTGATTTTCAATGCATTTTTTAT
Organism: Ascarosepion bandense; assembly: GCA_037127315.1. NCBI lineage: Eukaryota > Metazoa > Mollusca > Cephalopoda > Sepiida > Sepiidae > Ascarosepion > Ascarosepion bandense. The sequence continues at coordinate 1,486,022 of JBBBDQ010000736.1, forward strand.
AGTAAAATCATTAGCAATGCACATTTCCATTATACATCTAATAGCCCTATTCTATCAGTAATACTTGCATTCATTCCTGACCACTTACAATCCTTTCTTCCTGATTTTCAATGCATTTTTATAGTAAAATCATTAACAATGCATTTCCATTATACATCTAATAGCCCCTATTCTATCAGTAATGCTTGCATTCATTCCTGACCACTGACAATCCCTTTCTTCCTGATTTTCAATGCATTTTATAGTAAAATCATTAGCAATGCATTTCCATTATACATCTAATAGCCCTATTCTATCAGTAATGCTTGCATTCATTCCTGACCACTGACAATCCCTTTCTTCCTGATTTTCAATGCATTTTTATAGTAAAATCATTAGCAATGCATTTCCATTATACATCCTTAGCCCTATTCTATCAGTAATGCTTGCATTCATTCCTGACCACTGACCAATCCTTTCTTCCTGATTTTCAATGCATTTTTATAGTAAAATCATTAGCAATGCATTTCCATTATACATCTAATAGCCCTATTCTATCAGTAATGCTTGCATTCATTCCTGACCACTTACAATCCCTTTCTTCTGATTTTCAATGCATTTTTATAGTAAAATCATTAACAATGCATTTCCATTATGCATCTAATAGCCTATTCTATCAGTAATGCTTGCATTCATTCCGGACCACTGACAATCCCTTTTTTTCCTGATTTTCAATGCATTTTATAGTAAAATCATTAACAATGCATTTCCATTATACATCTAATAGCCCTATTCTATCAGTAATGCTTGCATTCATTCCGGACCACTGACAATCACTTTCTTCACAATTTTCAATGCATTTTTATAGTAAAATCATTAGCAATACATTTCCATTATACATCTAATAGCCTATTCTATCAGTAATGCTTGCATTCATTCCGGACACGCAACCAATCCCTTTCTTCCTGATTTTCAATGCATTTTTATAGTAAAATCATTAGCAATGCATTTCCATTATACATCTAATAGCCCTATTCTATCAGTAATACTTGCATTCATTCCGGACCACTGACAATCCCTTTCTTCCTGATTTTCAATGCATTTTATAGTAAAATCATTAACAATGCATTTCCATTATACATCTAATAGCCCTATTCTATCAGTAATGCTTGCATTCATTCCTGACCACTGACAATCCACTTTCTTCCTGATTTTCAATGCATTTTTATAGTAAAATCATTAACAATGCATTTCCATTATACATCTAATAGCCCTATTCTATCAGTAATGCTCGCATTCATTCCTGACCACTGACAATCCCTTTCTTCCTTATTTTAAATGCATTTTTATAGTAAAATCATTAGCAATGCATTTCCATTATACATCTAATAGCCCTATTCTATCAGTAATGCTTGCATTCATTCCTGACCACTGACAATCCCTTTCTTCCTGATTTTCAATGCATTTTATAGTAAAATCATTAACAATGCATTTCCATTATACATCTAATAGCCCTATTCTATCAGTAATGCTTGCATTCATTCCTGACCACTGACAATCCCTTTCTTCCTGATTTTAAATGCATTTTATAGTAAAATCATTAGCAATGCATTTCCATTATACATCTAATAGCCCTATTCTATCAGTAATGCTTGCATTCATTCCGGACCACTGACAATCCCTTTCTTCCTGATTTTCAATGCATTTTATAGTAAAATCATTAGCAATGCATTTCCATTATACATCTAATAGCCCTATTCTATCAGTAATGCTTACATTCATTCCGGACCACTGACAATCCCTTTCTTCCTGATTTTCAATGCATTTTATAGTAAAATCATTAGCAATGCATTTCCAATATACATCTAATAGCCCTATTCTATCAGTAATGCTTGCATTCATTACGGACCACACAACCAATCCCTTTCTTCCTGATTTTCAATGCATTTTATAGTAAAATCATTAACAATGCATTTCCATTATACATCTAATAGCCCTATTCTATCAGTAATGCTTACATTTCATTCCTGACTAAACAATCCCTTTGCTTCACTGATTTTAAATGCATTTTTATAGTAAAATCATTAGCAATGCATTTCCATTATACATCTAATAGCCCTATTCTATCAGTAATGCTTGCATTCATTCCTGACCACTGACAATCCCTTTCTTCCTGATTTTAAATGCATTTTATAGTAAAATCATTAACAATGCATTTCCATTATACATCTAATAGCCCTATTCTATCAGTAATGCCATTCATTCCTGACCACCTGACAATCCCTTTCTTCCACAGTTTTAAATGCATTTTATAGTAAAGTCATTAACAATGCATTTCCATTATACATCTAATAGCCCTATTCTATCAGTAATGCTTGCATTCATTCCCTGTCCACTGACAATCCTTTCTTCCTGATTTAGAATGCATTTTTATAGTAAAATCATTAGCAATGCATTTCCATTATACATCTAATAGCCCTATTCTATCAGTAATGCTTGCATTCATTCCTGACCACTGACAATCCTTTCTTCCTGATTTTAAATGCATTTTATAGTAAAATCATTAACAATGCATTTCCATTATACATCTAATAGCCCTATTCTATCAGTATTAGCATTCATTCCTGACCACTGACAATCCCTTTCTTCCTGATTTTAAATGCATTTTTATAGTAAAATCATTAGCAATGCATTTCCATTATACATCTAGCCCTATTCTATCAGTAATGCTTGCATTCATTCCTGACCACTGACAATCACTTTCTTCCTGATTTTAAATGCATTTTATAGTAAAATCATTAACAATGCATTTCCATTATACATCTAATAGCCCTATTCTATCAGTAATGCTTGCATTCATTCCTGACCACTGACAATCCCTTTCTTCCTGATTTTAAATGCATTTTATAGTAAAATCATTAACAATGCATTTCCATTATACATCTAATAGCCCTATTCTATCAGTAATGCTTGCATTCATTCCTGACCACTGACAATCCCTTTCTTCCTGATTTTAAATGCATTTTATAGTAAAATCATTAACAATGCATTTCCATTATACATCTAATAGCCCTATTCTATCAGTAATGCTTGCATTCATTCCTGACCACTGACAATCCGTTTCTTCTGATTTTAAATGCATTTTATAGTAAAATCATTAACAATGCATTTCCATTATACATCCTTAGCCTATTCTATCAGTAATGCTTGCATTCATTCCTGACCACTGACAATCCCTTTCTTCCTGATTTTAAATGCATTTTATAGTAAAATCATTAACAATGCATTTCCATTATACATCTAATAGCCCTATTCTATCAGTAATGCTTGCATTCATTCCTGACCACTGACAATCCTTTCTTCCTGATTTTAAATGCATTTTTATAGTAAAATCATTAGCAATGCACATTTTCATTATACATCTAATAACCCATATTCTATCAGTAATGCTTGCATTCATTCTGACCACTGACAATCCCTTTCTTCCTGATTTTAAATGCATTTTATAGTAAAATCATTAACAATGCATTTCCATTATGCATCTAATAGCCCTATTCTATCAGTAATGCTTGCATTCATTCCTGACCACTGACAATCCCTTTCTTCTGATTTTAAATGCATTTTTATAGTAAAATCATTAGCAATGCATTTCCATTATACATCTAATAGCCCTATTCTATCAGTAATGCTTTTGCATTCATTCCTGACCACTGACAATCCTTTCTTCCTGATTTTAAATGCATTTTATAGTAAAATCATTAACAATGCATTTCCATTATGCATCTAATAGCCCTATTCTATCAGTAATGCTTGCATTCATTCCTGACCACTGACAATCCCTTTCTTCCTGATTTTAAATGCATTTTATAGTAAAATCATTAACAATGCATTTCCATTATACATCTAATAGCCCTATTCTATCAGTAATGCTTGCATTCATTCCTGACCACTGACAATCCCTTTCTTCCTGATTTTCAATGCATTTTATAGTAAAATCATTAACAATGCATTTCCATTATACATCTAATAGCCCTATTCTATCAGTAATGCTTGCATTTCATTCCTGACCACCACTGACAATCCGTTTCTTCCTGATTTTTCAATGCATTTTATAGTAAATCATTAACAATGCATTTCCATTATACATCTAATAGCCCTATTCTATCAGTAATGCTTGCATTCATTCAGGACCACTGACAATCAAGTTCTTCCTGATTTTTCAATGCATTTTATAGTAAAATCATTAACAATGCATTTCCATTATACATCTAATAGCCCTATTCTATCAGTAATGCTTGCATTCATTCCGGACCACTGACAATCCCTTTCTTCCTGATTTTCAATGCATTTTATAGTAAAATCATTAGCAATGCATTTCCATTATACATCTAATAGCCCTATTCTATCAGTAATGCTTGCATTCATTCCGGACCACTGACAATCCTTTCTTCCTGATTTTAAATGCATTTTATAGTAAAATCATTAAGAATGCATTTCCATTATACATCTAATAGCCCTATTCTATCAGACATGCTTGCATTCATTCCGGACCACTGACAATCCCTTTCTTCCTGATTTTCAATGCATTTTTATAGTAAAATCATTAAGAATGCATTTCCATTATACATCTAATAGCCTATTCTATCAGTAATGCTTGCATTCATTCCGGACCACTGACAATCCCTTTCTTCCTGATTTTCAATGCATTTTATAGTAAAATCATTAACAATGCATTTCATTCTCACATCTAATAGCCCTATTCTATCAGTAATGCTTGCATTCATTCAGGACCACTGAAAATCCCTTTCTTCTGATTTTAAATGCATTTTATAAGTAAAATCATTAGCAATGCATTTCCATTATACATCTAATAGCCCTATTCTATCAGTAATGCTTGCATTCATTTCCTGACCACCTGACAATCCCTTTCTTCCTGATTTTCAATGCATTTTATAGTAAAATCATTAGCAATGCATTTCCATTATACATCTAATAGCCCTATTCTATCAGTAATGCTTGCATTCATTCCTGACCACTGACAATCCCTTTCTTCCTGATTTTCAATGCATTTTTATAGTAAAATCATTAGCAATGCATTTCCATTATACATCTAATAGCCTATTCTATCAGTAATGCTTGCATTCATTCTGACCTTTTAATCCCTTTCTTCCTGATTTTCAATGCATTTTTATAGTAAAATCATTAACAATGCATTTCCATTATACATCTAATAGCCCTATTCTATCAGTAATGCTTGCATTCATTCCTGACCACTGACAATCACTCTTCTGATTTTCAATGCATTTATAGTAAATCTCATTAGCAATGCATTTCCATTATCCCATCTAATAGCCCTATTCTATCAGTAATGCTTGCATTCATTCCTGACCACTGACAATCCCTTTCTTCTGATTTTCAATGCATTTTTATAGTAAAATCATTAGCAATGCATTTCCATTATACATCTAATAGCCCTATTCTATCAGTAATGCATTCATTCCTGACCACTTACAATCCTTTCTTCCTGATTTTCAATGCATTTTTATAGTAAAATCATTAACAATGCATTTTCATTATACATCTAATAGCCCTATTCTATCTGATAATGCACTTGCATTCATTCCTGACCACTGACATCCTTTCTTCCCTGATTTTCAATGCATTTATAGTAAAATCATTAGCAATGCATTTTCATTATACATCTAATAGCCCTATTCTATCAGTAATGCTTGCATTCATTCCTGACCACTGACAATCCCTTTCTTCCTGATTTTCAATGCATTTTATAGTAAAATCATTAGCAATGCATTTCATTATACATCTAATAGCCCTATTCTATCAGTAATGCTTGCATTCATTCCTGACCACTGACAATCCCTTTCTTCCTGATTTTCAATGCATTTTTATAGTAAAATCATTAGCAATGCATTTCCATTATACATCTATTAAGCCTATTCTATCAGTAATGCTGCATTCATTCCTGACCACTTACAATCCCTTTCTTCCTGATTTTCAATGCATTTTTATAGTAAAATCATTAACAATGCATTTCCATTATACATCTAATAGCCCTATTCTATCAGTAATGCTTGCATTCATTCCGGACCATGACAATCCCTTTTTTCCTGATTTTCAATGCATTTATAGTAAAATCATTAACAATGCATTTCCATTATACATCTAATAGCCCTATTCTATCAGTAATGCTTGCATTCATTCCGGACCACTGACAATCCCTTTCTTCTGATTTTCAATGCATTTTTATAGTAAAATCATTAGCAATGCATTTCCATATACATCCTAATAGCCCTATTCTATCAGTAATGCTTGCATTCATTCCGGACCACTGACAAATCCCTTTCTTCTGATTTTCAATGCATTTTTATAGTAAAATCATTAGCAATGCATTTCCATTATACATCTAATAGCCCTATTCTATCAGTAATGCTTGCATTCATTCCGGACCACTGACAATCCCTTTCTTCTGATTTTCAATGCATTTTATAGTAAAATCAACAATGCATTTCCATTATACATCTAATAGCCCTATTCTATCAGTAATGCTTTGCATTCATTCCTGACCACTGACAATCCCTTTCTTCCTGATTTTAAATGCATTTTATAGTAAAATCATTAACAATGCATTTCCATTATACATCTAATAGCCCTATTCTATCAGTAATGCTTGCATTCATTCCTGACCACTGACAGTCCCTTTCTTCCTGATTTTCAATGCCTTTTATAGTAAAATCATTAACAATGCATTTCCATTATACATCTAATAGCCCTATTCTATCAGTAATGCTTGCATTCATTCCTGACCACTGACAATCCCTTTCTTCCTGATTTTCAATGCATTTTATAGTAAAATCATTAGCAATGCATTTCCATTATACATCTAATAGCCCTATTCTATCAGTAATGCTTGCATTCATTCCGGACCACTGACAATCCCTTTCTTCCTGATTTTCAATGCATTTTATAGTAAAATCATTAACAATGCATTTCCATTATACATCTAATAGCCCTATTCTATCAGTAATGCTTGCATTCATTCCGGACCACTGAAAATCCCTTTCTTCCTGATTTTCAATGCATTTTATAGTAAAATCATTAACAATGCATTTCCATTATACATCTAATAGCCCTATTCTATCAGTAATGCTTGCATTCATTCCGGACCACTGACAATCCCTTTCTTCCTGATTTTCAATGCATTTTATAGTAAAATCATTAAGAATGCATTTCCATTAATACATCTAATAGCCCTATTCTATCAGTAATGCTTGCATTCATTCCTGACCACTGACAATCCCTTTCTTCCTGATTTTCAATGCATTTTATAGTAAAATCATTAGCAATGCATTTCCATTATACATCTAATAGCCCTATTCTATCAGTAATGCTTGCATTCATTCCGGACCACTGACAATCCCTTTCTTCCTGATTTTCAATGCATTTTATAGTAAAATCATTAACAATGCATTTCCATTATACATCTAATAGCCCTATTCTATCAGTAATGCTTGCATTCATTCCTGACCACTGACAATCCCTTTCTTCCTGATTTTCAATGCATTTTATAGTAAAATCATTAACAATGCATTTCCATTATACATCTAATAGCCCTATTCTATCAGTAATGCTTGCATTCATTCCGGACCACTGACAATCCCTTTCTTCCTGATTTTCAATGCATTTTATAGTAAAATCATTAACAATGCATTTCCATTATACATCTAATAGCCCTATTCTATCAGTAATGCTTGCATTCATTCCTGACCACTGACAATCCCTTTCTTCCTGATTTTCAATGCATTTTATAGTAAAATCATTAACAATGCATTTCCATTATACATCTAATAGCCCTATTCTATCAGTAATGCTTGCATTCATTCCGGACCACTGACAATCCCTTTCTTCCTGATTTTAAATGCATTTTATAGTAAAATCATTAACAATGCATTTCCATTATACATCTAATAGCCCTATTCTATCAGTAATGCTTGCATTCATTCCGGACCACTGACAATCCCTTTCTTCCTGATTTTCAATGCATTTTATAGTAAAATCATTAACAATGCATTTCCATTATACATCTAATAGCCCTATTCTATCAGTAATGCTTGCATTCATTCCGGACCACTGAAAATCCCTTTCTTCCTGATTTTAAATGCATTTTATAGTAAAATCATTAGCAATGCATTTCCATTATACATCTAATAGCCCTATTCTATCAGTAATGCTTGCATTCATTCGTGACCACTGACAATCCCTTTCTTCCTGATTTTCAATGCATTTTATAGTAAAATCATTAGCAATGCATTTCCATTATACATCTAATAGCCCTATTCTATCAGTAATGCTTGCATTCATTCCGGACCACTGACAATCCCTTTCTTCCTGATTTTCAATGCATTTTATAGTAAAATCATTAGCAATGCATTTCCATTATACATCTAATAGCCCTATTCTATCAGTAATGCTTGCATTCATTCCTGACCACTGACAATCCCTTTCTTCCTGATTTTCAATGCATTTTATAGTAAAATCATTAGCAATGCATTTCCATTATACATCTAATAGCCCTATTCTATCAGTAATGCTTGCATTCATTCCTGACCACTGACAATCCCTTTCTTCCTGATTTTCAATGCATTTTATAGTAAAATCATTAGCAATGCATTTCCATTATACATCTAATAGCCCTATTCTATCAGTAATGCTTGCATTCATTCCTGACCACTGACAATCCCTTTCTTCCTGATTTTCAATGCATTTTTATAGTAAAATCATTAGCAATGCATTTCCATTATACATCTAATAGCCCTATTCTATCAGTAATGCTTGCATTCATTCCTGACCACTTACAATCCCTTTCTTCCTGATTTTCAATGCATTTTTATAGTAAAATCATTAACAATGCATTTCCATTATACATCTAATAGCCCTATTCTATCAGTAATACTTGCATTCATTCCTGACCACTGACAATCCCTTTCTTCCTGATTTTCAATGCATTTCATAGTAAAATCATTAACAATGCATTTCCATTATACATCTAATAGCCCTATTCTATCAGTAATGCTTGCATTCATTCCTGACCACTGACAATCCCTTTCTTCCTGATTTTCAATGCATTTTTATAGTAAAATCATTAGCAATACATTTCCATTATACATCTAATAGCCCTATTCTATCAGTAATGCTTGCATTCATTCCTGACCACTGACAATCCCTTTCTTCCTGATTTTCAATGCATTTTATAGTAAAATCATTAGCAATACATTTCCATTATACATCTAATAGCCCTATTCTATCAGTAATGCTTGCATTCATTCTGGACCACTGACAATCCCTTTCTTCATGATTTTCAATGCATTTTATAGTAAAATCATTAGCAATGCATTTCCATTATACATCTAATAGCCCTATTCTATCAGTAATGCTTGCATTCATTCCTGACCACTGACAATCCCTTTCTTCCTGATTTTCAATGCATTTTTATAGTAAAATCATTAGCAATACATTTCCATTATACATCTAATAGCCCTATTCTATCAGTAATGCTTGCATTCATTCTGGACCACTGACAATCCCTTTCTTCCTGATTTTCAATGCATTTTATAGTAAAATCATTAACAATGCATTTCCATTATACATCTAATAGCCCTATTCTATCAGTAATGCTTGCATTCATTCCGGACCACTTACAATCCCTTTCTTCCTGATTTTCAATGCATTTTTATAGTAAAATCATTAACAATGCATTTCCATTATACATCTAATAGCCCTATTCTATCAGTAATACTTGCATTCATTCCTGACCACTGACAATCCCTTTCTTCCTGATTTTCAATGCATTTCATAGTAAAATCATTAACAATGCATTTCCATTATACATCTAATAGCCCTATTCTATCAGTAATGCTTGCATTCATTCCTGACCACTGACAATCCCTTTCTTCCTGATTTTCAATGCATTTTTATAGTAAAATCATTAGCAATACATTTCCATTATACATCTAATAGCCCTATTCTATCAGTAATGCTTGCATTCATTCCTGACCACTGACAATCCCTTTCTTCCTGATTTTCAATGCATTTTATAGTAAAATCATTAGCAATACATTTCCATTATACATCTAATAGCCCTATTCTATCAGTAATGCTTGCATTCATTCTGGACCACTGACAATCCCTTTCTTCATGATTTTCAATGCATTTTATAGTAAAATCATTAGCAATGCATTTCCATTATACATCTAATAGCCCTATTCTATCAGTAATGCTTGCATTCATTCCTGACCACTGACAATCCCTTTCTTCCTGATTTTCAATGCATTTTTATAGTAAAATCATTAGCAATACATTTCCATTATACATCTAATAGCCCTATTCTATCAGTAATGCTTGCATTCATTCTGGACCACTGACAATCCCTTTCTTCCTGATTTTCAATGCATTTTATAGTAAAATCATTAACAATGCATTTCCATTATACATCTAATAGCCCTATTCTATCAGTAATGCTTGCATTCATTCCGGACCACTGACAATCCCTTTCTTCCTGATTTTAAATGCATTTTATAGTAAAATCATTAGCAATGCATTTCCATTATACATCTAATAGCCCTATTCTATCAGTAATGCTTGCATTCATTCCGGACCACTGACAATCCCTTTCTTCCTGATTTTCAATGCATTTTTATAGTAAAATCATTAACAATGCATTTCCATTATACATCTAATAGCCCTATTCTATCAGTAATGCTTGCATTCATTCCTGACCACTGACAATCCCTTTCTTCCTGATTTTCAATGCATTTTTATAGTAAAATCATTAACAATGCATTTCCATTATACATCTAATAGCCCTATTCTATCAGTAATGCTTGCATTCATTCCGGACCACTGACAGTCCCTTTCTTCCTGATTTACAATGCATGTTATAGTAAAATCATTAGCAATGCATTTCCATTATACATCTAATAGCCCTATTCTATCAGTAATGCTTGCATTCATTCCTGACCACTGACAATCCCTTTCTTCCTGATTTTCAATGCATTTTTATAGTAAAATCATTAGCAATGCATTTCCATTATACATCTAATAGCCCTATTCTATCAGTAATGCTTGCATTCATTCCTGACCACTGACAATCCCTTTCTTCCTGATTTTCAATGCATTTTTATAGTAAAATCATTAGCAATGCATTTCCATTATACATCTAATAGCCCTATTCTATCAGTAATGCTTGCATTCATTCCGGACCACTGACAATCCCTTTCTTCCTGATTTTAAATGCATTTTTATAGTAAAATCATTAGCAATGCATTTCCCTTATACATCTAATAGCCCTATTCTATCAGTAATGCTTGCATTCATTCCGGACCACTGACAATCCCTTTCTTCCTGATTTTCAATGCATTTTTATAGTAAAATCATTAGCAATGCATTTCCATTATACATCTAATAGCCCTATTCTATCAGTAATGCTTGCATTCATTCCTGACCACTGACAATCCCTTTCTTCCTGATTTTCAATGCATTTTTATAGTAAAATCATTAGCAATGCATTTCCATTATACATCTAATAGCCCTATTCTATCAGTAATGCTTGCATTCATTCCGGACCACTGACAATCCCTTTCTTCCTGACTCTCAATACATTTTTATACTAAAAACATTAGTAATGCATTTACATTTTATGGAATTCTATCCATAATGCTTGCAATCCCTTTTTTCTTCATTTTCAATCTGAAAACAACAAACTGAATACCAAAAACTTGTTGAAAAAATTCATTTTTTAACCTAATTTTATTAAATATGTGTTGGTGTGAAAAGAAATGAAAAGAAACTGTTCACTTATAGTAGCAATAAACGTCTGCAATAGATTTCTTCTGTCTCACCACTGCAACACTTGTAGCCAGATTACAGTGCAGATAGTTTGTTGCAACAGTCAACGATGGGGTCACACATCCACCCTTTCGTTTCCGACCAGCAAAAATGCGTGTTTGTCCACTAAGTTCAGAAAATCCCAAGTGAAAAGTGGCTTTTATTCACCGAGAGATCTTTCTGATTGGTTACGCTATTCAGGGGAGGAGAGAACATTAGCATAGATTCTAGTCCTTAAAGTAGATTTTTGCTGACTACTTCTTGGTAATTTTTCTTCGGCAGATCGCTCACAAAATTCAAGTCTTACAGCCCTATCACATTGAATACACCAGTTCTCGTGTAATATAACAATCCCGCCCCACCCGAGGAAAGGCTGATGCAAGCGGGGGTTGTTTTCCGGTCGTTGAAAGGAACGGATGTTTGTTTGACCTTATTTCCGGCAGTAGCGGAAATGGCTACAAGAGGCAAACAGAACAGGTGTCTCTGAGAATTACGTGGGCATGCGTGGGCGAGGCAAAAATCGGAAGTTCGGGTTTGGGGATTATAAAAAAGACCTCGGCGCACGGATTTGAGAGGCAGAGAGACAGAGGCAGACAGAGAGCCAGACAGACCAGAGTAGCAGGAGAGAGACACAGCAGATACTACGACTCTCCCGTCAACCCATTAGAAGCGCGCTCTCTCGCTCTCTGTTCCCTAGGCTACACGGTTCATCGTCATTAATAAAAATATAACTTATATTTTTATATATATGCGTGTTTATTGTTTGTTGTATATTGCTATATAACACTCGCTCGATCACCAAAGTTAAGCAACGTTGAACCTGGTCAGTACTTAGATGGGTGACCGCTTGGGAATATCAGTCTCTGTAAGCGTTTAGTGACGGATGTGCGTGCTGACGGCCATATCACTTTGAATACATCGGTTCTCGCTCGATCACTGAAGTTAAGCAATGTTGAACCTGGTCAGTACTTAGATGGGTGACTGCTTGGGAATACCAGGTGCTGTGAGCATTTAGTGACAGATATGTGTCGTGGTGCAGTGGACATCGGCTCGGAAAGAGAAATCGGTGAGTCGAGTTCAAATTCCAGTTGAATACCCTGCATTCACTTAAGCACTGGTACCCTTGGGAAAGGTATTAATCCATCCCTTCCTTCCAGTTATGGATTAAATAACAGGGTAGGACTTGGGAACCCTGCTCTTAAAGACAAATCCCAATGAATCTTGATACTCAAAAAGAAAAAAGTATTACTAGACACAAAAACTTACATAAAAACAACAATAAATTGTTGAAAGAAAAAGTTATTACCAGCAATAAATAAATAAATTTTAGTCGGCAATAAATGAATTGCCGAGGTTGATTTGCCATAAAAACAACCAACCAACCAACAAAACAAACTTTTTTTTGAGGTAGCTGATGATTATCTCTTTAAGTACAATATGTATTTAAGAAAAACGTGGTTCTGAATATTTTTTTTTCCATGTCAAACAGGCTGGCCTTCTAATTTCACTGATTTGGTGCAACACAATTTTTCTCACCATTTCTCTTTCATGTTTATATTCATTTTGACTTAATTTAATAATACTATAAACTGAGTCAAGCCATGTGACCCTGATTGCCAAAGAACTGTAAAAATGAATTCACTGATGCCTCCTCAACAGGTGTTTACTCGTGCAACCAGATTGGCAACTGGGTCCCACCCATTCACAGTCAGGTTAGCCAAATGCAGACGACAATTCTACTCCTGCAGCTTCTTCTCTCACACTTCCCGCCTGTGGAACTCGCTCCCGTATTCTTGCTTTCCTGACGGCTACAACCTCCAGAAATTTAAATGCAATGTCAATACTCATCTACTAACCACTGGACTCTAGCTCTCTCCCCACCCCTATATAACCTTCCCTTTCTCTCCACCTATGTATCTGTCATCGCACCTGCTTTCTATTGTTCCTTTCTAACTAGTTTGTACTCCTCACTCTTTTCTAATTAATCTTTTTACATTTATGTAACCCCCTGCACATCAGTGGCGTTTCCGCCTTGCTCGGGGTGAAATGATTAAAAAAAAAAAATTCAGTGCAGATTTTTCTAATTAATCAAATTACTTATTTATTTCCAGGTATTTCTCGTTGCTCTTGGTTATCCTGTGGCCATGATTGCCAGAGATCGCCATCTGGTGGACAATGTTACTGTCCTTTAGGGATGACTCTTGACATTGCAAACAACAGAACTTGTACTGGTAAGTAGATCTAAAATTTCTTACTGTTGTTCTTTTATTCGTCTTATTCTTCTCTTCAGGAAATGACTCTCCACAGTGTCCTATCGTTTGTAGATCTTAGCAATGTTTGTTCCCTTACTATTCCTTCCGGTTTCTCTTTGGCTATATTTTACAGAATCCTGTTAGATAACTCACTGCTTTCATCTGCCACTTCAGGACATGTCTCTCCACAACATCCTATCCTTTGTAGCTCTTAGCAATGTTTGTCTGTTTAATATCTTTTACAATCCATATCAGGACTAAATTTATGCAACTGCACAAGTGATACTGGAAATTTAAAATTTTTTTTAACATGTTTAACAATTAAATCACTTAACATTTTTGCCTTAATAAATTGTTTCCTATTTTCATTAGAGTAACAATTTTTTATATCAAAATAGTAGTCAGTCTCATAATAGTGAGCAACTAATTTGTTTGATGTGTTTTATAAAAGATCCCTCTGTATTCATATAAGCTTTTATTTAAATTCCTTGAGGTTTCTCCAATGTATTCTTTGTGGCAGTTATTACTGGTAATAAAGTAAATTTCTTCAAGATTTTGTTTTGTATTAAGTCATTGTTTTAGACATAGATGTGACAAATTTTATGTTGAGTTTAAATAGATTCTTTTCACTTGCAGTTGTGATAGTTTGTGAGTAGTACATTATATTTTGATTTGTTGGGTTTCTCAAGAAAGACCACTTTTCTATTTTGAAATATTTTTTGAGCTTCTTGTTTCGTATTGAATATGACATAGAGATTACTCCTCAAAGTACTGAGGACTGCAAATTCTGAGTGCTCTTAAACAGAATCCAGAATAATCATTGGATTCTAATTAAAAGTACTCAGAGTTTGCAGCCTTTGGTATTTATATAAAAAGGAGAAATACAGCGTGTTGTTCTGTAGATTTACGTGAGAATGCAACCTGTGTTTGGTTACAGATTGACGAAGTGAATGCAACCCTTGTTTGCCTACAGATTCACATGTGAATGCTAAATAACATTTGTATGTTTGGATCAGGCTGATATTCTAATTTTCCTGATTCTGGATTTATTGTTTTCAGATTTTGATGAATGTTCCGGTTGGGGTTATTGTGACCAAAAATGTGAAAATCAAGAAGGAAGTTACGTGTGCTCATGTTACGATGGTTTCATATTCAAAAACAACACTTATTGTTTTGCGAATAACCGTGAGTAAAACACAAAACACATATTTGTCTTTTTTTCTTCCTCTTTGATTACATAGACCCTCTCGTCTTACAAACCATTACTTGTATAGTGGGTTTGATAGCATAGTGCTCTACTATTATGGCTTTTTGCTAAATTTGGTAAACAGCAATAAAACTGTCGATGATACATACATGCTTGGAATGACCCATGTAAAATATTGACCTTGTGTCACATCCCACCTTTTGTGAGGTGTGCTCGGGAAAATGCCATAACGCAAAGAAAGATAGAAAAATCAGGTGTAGCTGACCATATATCTAGGGAGAAAGGAGATCACCGTCTCCTATCGGATGAAGTTGAAATAATTGATAGGGAACACCATAAACTTAAGGAATCAGCAAATATGCTAGGCCACAAAAATCTCCTAAGCCGACCAATCATAGAAAGGAATACAATATGGGAACCAGCAAAACAGAGTGCTAAAGAAAATTATTGGTTTCAAAGATTGCAATATGAGCTCTGGTAAGAAATTATTACTGAGACATTGCGATAAACTTTGTAGGTAGTACATTTTATTTTGACCACTTTTCTATTTTGAAATATTCATACACTGATGTTCTCAAGGACTCATAGCCCAGTAGATATAAGCAATGGTTAGTTTCAGTGACTTGATCCACAGAGTTGTGAGTTCCATACCTGGCTAAAGCAGTCATGAACAAATAACTTAGAGAGTTGAGTTAAAGGGAGATAACTACATGGCATCTGGAAGTGGCATTGCATATGGAATAAGGATGATATACCTCAGTGATTGTAAAAAAAAGGTTCAGTTCAAAATTTCTAGCAATTGGTGCTATGACCACACGAATTTAAGCCTAGTTTAGAGTGTGAGTGGTCATGGTTAAATGTAAACAAATGACAGAAATGCCCAATAAACAGAACTGACAAAATTTGCAAGAATCAGTTACAAGAAAAAGAAAATAACAGGGCAAAAAATTATATACAGCAAGCAAACAATATATGTATGACAAATTAACAGTAATAAGGCAAAGGAACAGTAATTAGGCAAAACAGCAATAATAAGGCAAACAGTAATAAGGCAAAACAGCAGTAATAAAGTAAACAGTAATAAGGCAAAACAGCAGTAATAAGGCCAAGAAACAGTAATAAGGCAAAACAGCAGTAATAAGGCCAAGAAACAGTAATAAGGCAAAACAGCAGTAATAAGGCCAAGAAACAGTAATAAGGCAAAACAGCAGTAATAAGGCAAAACAGCAGTAATAAGGCAAACAGTAATAAGGCAAAGGAACAGTAATATGGCAAAACAGCAATAATAAGGCAAAGGAACAGTAATTAGGCAAAACAGCAGTAATAAGGCAAAGGAACAGTAATAAGGCAAAACAGCAATAATAAGGCAAAGGAACAGTAATATGGCAAAACAGCAATAATAAGGCAAAGGAACAGTAATTAGGCAAAACAGCAGTAATAAGGAAAAGGAACAGTAATAAAGCAAACAGTAATAAGGCAAAACAGCAGTAATAAGGCCAAGAAACAGTAATAAGGCAAAACAGCAGGAATAAGGCCAAGAAACAGTAATAAGGCAAAACAGCAGTAATAAGCAAATGAACAATAATAAGGCAAAGGAACAGTACTATGGCAAAAAGCTTACTTTCAGGTTTGAGTTTTATGAAACTAAGAACTGGCCTATCTAAGTGTCTTGCAAGAAATCCCAGCATGCATTTATGTATTTTTGCCTATATATTGGGGAGGGGAAGTGTATGACAATCATTCTTATTGTCTTCATCTTGGTTGCCATTTGTACAACATTTTGGCTGTTGTACACTCCAGCCTTCATCAGATGCTTGGTCCTGGGTATGACAATAAACAGCATCCGGCAGCAAGGCCTCTGATTGGGAGGTTGTGAGGAGCATGGAACCACCTCTTAATTGCTGTTGTTCCCAGGTCCACCTTGACCTGGGGTGATAGCACCTGTTAGGGTCCCAACTATGGGCAAATAGTTTATCCCCAAACTGGGGTCAAAACACTATGAAAGTATAAAAATAGACTTTTATAGAAATATATACATAAAAATATACATTTTAGAAGGAAAAATATCACCAACAATACATTTTTGAAGGAAAAAAATTATTACCAGCAATACATTTTTGAATACAAAACTGGAAGACATCTTCAGTTTTCTAAAATAATAATAAATTTTTTTTTTTCATTAAAATCTGATAAAATCAACCTTCTCACTATAACCGAATATTAAAAAAATTTATCTTAAAACCCTGCCTTTTTAGCATTAAATAACCCACAGAGGTGTTGATATGCTGTTAAACAAAACCAAACTCTTCAGGTGCTAGGAATTTTGAACCAAACCTTTTATTACTATCACTGGGATATATCATTTCCTATTCCTTGGGCAAATCCACTTTTGGTAGTCATGAGTTACCTCCCTGTAATCTGAATCTCTAAGTTACTTGTTCACCACTGCTGTAGCCTGGTATTGAACTTACTACTCTTTGGGTCCAAATAATTTAAATAGTGTAAATACTACCTCGTCTAAAAATATAGACAAGTACTAATCTAATCTGTTGGTATGATTTGGTTTGTTTGTTTTTGTTTATTTGCTTATCAACTGTCTGGGTTATTTAATGCTGAAATTAGAATATGAAAATTCAAACTTCATAATTAATTCAAGGGAATGATATTATTTCATGATAATTATAATTACTGAACTGCATTTTTTTAACCAAATAATCTTACAAAACCAAATAAGCAGTGAAAACACGTTACTCTTTACAAAAAATAAAATTAATCATAGCAAATTGCAGTTGATTTTATTTTATTAACAATGTCTGCCATGTCTTCAATTTTACTATGAAATATATATCACATTGATCATTCTGTTCATATTTGTTATTCTGTTCATTCTATCATTCTGTTCATATTTGTTATTCTGTTCATTCTATCATTCTGTTCATATGTTATTCTGTTCATTCTATCATTCTGTTCATATTTATCATACTGCTTATGTCTATCATTCTGTTCATATTTGTTATTCTCTTCATTCTATCATTCTGTTCATATTTATCATACTGCTTATATCTATCATTCTGTTCATATTTGTCATACTGCTTATGTCTATCATTCTGTTCATATTTGTTAATCTCTTCATTCTATCATTCTGTTCATATTAATCATACTGCTTATATCTATCATTCTGTTCATATTTGTTATTCTGTTCATTCTATCATTCTGTTCATATTTATCATACTGCTTATATCTATCATTCTGTTCATATTTGTTATTCTCTTCATTCTATCATTCTGTTCATATTTATCATACTGCTTATGTCTATCATTCTGTTCATATTTGTTATTCTCTTCATTCTATCATTCTATTCATATTTATCATACTGCTCATATCTATTATTTATTAGTAATTTTACTACGTGGAAAATCATGAAGAAAAATAAATAAAAACTTGGAATAAGTAATCTTGAAAGATTTTTTATTTTTTCCTTTTCAAGGTAAATCCATGCGCCTCTTCGTGGGAACTGACAAACGGATTTTCTCAGTTGATGTCAATGGAAAAAATATCAAGACAGAAATCTTAGTTTTTGCTTTAAATATGGAATTTAATTATGGGAGAAATAAAATATATTGGATTAGTAACACATCTAAGGTAAGTATAAAATGGCTTAAGTGGAAAAACTTTGTGGAACTTTGTGGTAGTCCCAGGCACTACTTTGTGGTCCTTGCTATCTTTACAACACTTGCTATCTTATCAGTATTTGCTTTTTTACAAAATCTTAAGGAAACATAATATGATCCAATAGTGAAATCAATAAAATTTCACAAATAACACTGTTTGATTTGCTGCTAACTTCAATCAACCTTAATGGAATATCATATATATATATATATATATATATATATATATATATATATATATTATTGTCATCCACAGACAGATCTGTTTCGCTGTATCACAGCTCATCAGTACGGTTAGACTTCGATTGCTACACAACCCAGATCGTCTTTTTGCCTTAATAAAGTCCATCACAGGACGAAACGCATATGTGATTTAAAATAGTTTTCCTCTTGTCTTTATTTTATTTAACCATATATATATATATATATATATCTTATTGTTGACCTCAACATTTACTTTTATATTAACATGTATTCTACCTTGACATTGATCACTTTAACCAATAGATATAAAATACCTTATATATATATATATATATATATATATATATGACTATTCATCCATTTCGAGACATCTACAACACTTATATCTACATTCACAATATAAAAAATAATGATCAATAATACAAATATCCTACACCAAGAAAACAACAAAAGCAAACTACAGATTCTCAAGGCAATATTCATTACAACACTTAAGCCATTAATTAATAGAATCAGCTATGAATACTGTAGTAATGTTCTAAAATGTTTTTTAAAAAGAACAACTTTTTCATGCTTTAAAACATGCATGACCATGACATTACAGCATATAAAAAAATTCCATTTTGGTTAATTTTCATGTTCTAATAAACGTAGGCATATTGTCAACCATTATATTTGAAGTAGAAAAAATGTACAGTAATTTTTAGCAACACAGTTTTTGCATTAATTTTTTGTTACCATAACTCACACCACTGAATATGATCTCAGAAAGAGGTTGAAAGTACTTGGGTACCTTGAGAAATGAATGATAATAACGTCCGTCAACATTACAGCTAATTTTTGACAGCTTTCAATAGTAATACGCGAAAGATTATCTGTGAGTATGAATGGATTTTACTAAAAATAAGCAGACCTTATGTTTACAATTTATTTAATCTGACAAGTTTTAAAAAAATTTGCTACCTAAATACACAAATATATATATTGCCATTTGTACGACGTTTAATAATAGATCATTCTATTTGTCTATATTTCTGAGATGAGGTAGTATTTACAGTATTTACATAATTCGGACTATTGTCCTCATCTTTGTTGCCATTTGTACGACGTTTAATAATAGATCATTCTATTTGTCTATATATGTCAATGTCTTAAATGTCATACAAATGGCAACAAAGATGAGGACAATAGTCTGAATAATGTAAATACTGTAAATACTACCTCATCCCAGAATTATAGACAAATAGAATGATCTATTATTAAATGTCGTACAAATGGTAACAAAGATGAGGACAATAGTACGAATAATGTAAATACTGTATATACTACCTCATCTCAGAAATATAGATGAATAGAATGGTCTATTATTAAACGTTGTACAAATGGCAATAAAGATGAGGACAATAGTCCGAATAATGTAAATACTGTAAATACTACCTCATCTCAGAAATATAGACAAATAGAATGATCTATTATTAAACGTCGTACAAATGGCAAAGAACTGCAGCCAATGGCAAAACAGAAAGAGTGCTTATATTAAAAATATTATTTCAAAAAAGCAAGAATGCAGAGACCAGTGTCAAACAAAATTGTGTTTGCATCAAGACAGCTTTTCTCAAGGTCAGAAAATACTAAACAATGGCAGATGAATGTGATGATGTCAAAGGTAGCTGGTTGAAGGAAATAATAATGTGAAAATGATAAGCAAATGTATCCGGACAAATGTTAATATTTTGATACAAATTTATCCATCAAGACAATTGTTGTTCCAGCAGCAGAATATATATATATAGATGTGTGTGTGTCAGATTAAAAAAATTGCAAACACTATTTCTGCTTATTTTTAATAAAATCCACTCATCCTCACGGATAATCTTTCACGTATTATAACTGAACAATGTCAGAAATGAGCTGTAACAAATGTTGACAAATGTTATTATTATTCATTTCTCTTTACAACACATAAAAAAATTCCATTTTGGATAATTTTCACGTTCTAATGAATGCTAGCAATTTGTCAACCGTTATATTTGAAGCAGAAACAAAAAATTTACAGTAATTTTTAGCAACACAGTTTTGCAGTTATTTTTTGTTACCATAACTCACACCCCTGAAGATGATTTCGGAAAGAGATTGAAAGTACTTGGGTATCTTGAGAAAATGAATGATAACAACATCTGTCAACATTACAGCTCATATCTGACATTGTTCAATTATAATACGTGAAAGATTATCCGTGAGTATGAATGGATTTTATTAAAAATAAACAGATATGATGTTCGCAATTTATTTAATCTGACATGTTTAAAAGAAAATTTGCTGCCTAAATACAAAAATTTTAATATAGACATATATATATATATATATATATATATATATATATATATATATATGAGTTGATATACAATATATTCACTTATGCAAAAAAAAACTTGGTAAAAGTATGGATCCACATTTTCTCCTCCAGCTATGAGTTAATTATTAAGACTCATTATCTCCCCTTAAAAAAAATGAAATAAAATTACATGCAAAGTAGATTTCAGCATTAAATAACCCATAGAGGTGTTGATATGCTGCTAAGAAAAAACAAAGCAGAGGTATTCTTTTCTGCCTTTTTATTGTTGTTTTCTTTTCTGCAGATAATTGAAGCCGATTTTGATGGACACAATCAGGTTGAATTACCAATCAAAGGTCTTTCTTGGCCTTTCTTTTTGGCTCTCGATTGGATAACCAACACTCTATACTTTTCCGACAAATACATGGGGATTGGAATGTACAACCTCGACACAGGTTATCAACGCAATATCATCACAAATGATGGCTATACTCAGAGGGGTTTTGCCATTGACCCAACAACTGGGTAAGTCTCAAAGGTCTAATACATTTTCCAACACTATTTGGCTCACTTGTGAAAAAAAGAAAGTGTTCCCGACCTATGACAATTCATTGTTATGACCACACCTCTTATTAATATGTTAAGAAGATCTTGTTCCGTAATTTTGACATATGTTACTTGCAACATCGCAGTGTAAAGACGTGGAACTACTTGTTTTAGTAGTGCAGATGGATACGGTGTCATGCAGGGTGGAGGATGTTGCTGTTTATAGTCACGTGTCTATTGTTTATATATATATAGTACTGTGCAAAAGTATTAGGACAAGAACTATTTTATCTTTTATGAGGCATCAAAATAAAGTTTAAAATCACCCCTGTCCCAACACTTTTGCACACTACTAGTAGTGTGCAAAAGTATTAGAACAGGCGTGATTTTTCTAAAAACCTCACTGAAATTCAAATACAAGGTGAAAAGCCAAACCTTTGTAAGAATTAACTAAAGAGGAAGGAAGGAAGGCTTCGGAATTTGAATTAGCCCCCACAAAGCTTTGATCTCAATCCTATTAAATATCTATGGGATATTTTGGATAAAAAAATTGATAAATCTAATGTTACTTTGCAAGACACACTTTGGGAACAAATACAAGCTGCTTGGCAGGAGATACCATTAGATACATTGAAGAAACTTATGATGTCAATGCCTGACAGAATGAAGGCTGTGATCAAAGCAAAAGGCTGTTATAATGAATATTAAATTTATTTTGTAACAATTTTCAGCCTGCCAATAAGAAGAGACTAGCATGGGGAAGAGAGCACAAAAACTGGACACCAGAACAGTTCATTTGATGCACATATTATTGCGCAGTATTAACAAAGAACAATTCTATTTTCATTTAGAATTATCTACTTGGCAATAAATACTAAAAATTGTATGAAGTACATCATTTCTTTTAAAAAACTGAGGTGGCCTAATAATTATGGCCGGTAGTGTATATATATATAGCAAATCTACAGGGTGCGATGGGTAAATTGTCGCTATTTGCCTTGTAAAATTTTGCAAACTAATAATAACAAAAGAACCATTCTATTTTCATTTGGCAATAAACATTAAAAATAGTATGAAATACATTTCTTTTAAAAAACTGGTGTGACCTAATAATTATTGCCGGTAGTGTACATGTGGACTATTCACTTCAGTGTTGTTATTATCCATGTTTCAGGCGTCCATTATTCATCCATGCATTGAATATTGCTGCCACATCTGACCAGCTGCTCTTGTTATGTCTTTTACTCATTTACAATGAATTTTTGTGCATTTTTCTTTTACAGGTACTTGTTTTACTCTAATCCAAGGAAAAATCGAAGATCTAATGGTAGGATCAACCGAGCGTTTATGGATGGTAGTCATCATATGACATTACGTTTGGACAAGATCATAAAACCCCTCGCCCTGACACTAGATATTGTAAACCAACGAATATACTGGATAGACTACTACCTTAACCACATTCAAACTGTCGACTATTATGGGAGATACAGGTAAGATTTTTGTTTTTTGTTTGTTTTTTGTTTTTTTTTCCTTGTATCAGTAGAAATTAAATATTTTAATCTATTTGGGAAATGGATTTACGTGATACACACTTGGGTAATCATGTCTCAAAAAAAACATGACTGACTGGGCAGAAGAAAAACTGGATTCTTAAATTGGCTTTCCGATTTCTCATTCCAAGCTGATACCCATTACACTAAGTCAGTTAAGTGCCATACATGATATGCGCTTGGGTGATCATGTCTCAAAAGAGACATCACTGACTGGGCAGAAAATTATCTCGTAGTTAGTTGCCATTACTTTCTGCAGTAAACTAGTTGGCCAGCCAAGGCTATAGAACCCCGTCTGCCCTGCAGCTATAGCTGGAGGGAAGAGATAAATTAATACTTTTCCAAAGGGCATTTGCGTGTAAGTTAATGCAATGAATTCGACTGGAATTTGAACTCGGCTTAAATATATTTACTTTAATTTTTAATTCTAGTATTCTGTTTTAATTCTTATTATTTTTATTTTTCATTTATGTATATATAAAATTGATATTGTAGTGTAATGGATGGATGTGCATTCTGGTGCAGTGGATATCGGCTTGGAACAAGAAATTAGAGAGCCGAGTTCAAATTCCAGTTGAATTCCATGCATTCACTTACGCACAAATACCCTTGGGAAAGGTATTAATCCATTTCTTCCCTCAAGTTATGGGTTAAATAACAGGACAAATTGGGTTCTTTAGCCTTTGGCTGTCAACCAGTTACCACAGAAAGTAATGGCAAATAACTGCAGGATAATTTTCTGCCCAATCAGTCATGTCTCTTTTGAGACATGATCGCCCAAGCGCATATCACGTATGGTACTTAACTGTAATGGGTATCAGCTTGGAATGAGAAATCGGAAAGCCAATTTAAGAATCCAGTTTAATTTGTTGCATTCACTCATGCCCAAATACTCTTAAGAAAGGTTATTAATCCGTCTCTCCTCCCTCCAGATTTTTTGATGGCAGAGCGACCCTTTAAAGAAACGAAGCTCAAACTAACCGTAGAAAATGACATAATATGCAGTGGAGATGTAATAATAGCTCTAAACATTCTGAGAAGACATATTAAAAGGAGTACATGATGACGTACATTGTGGCATAACAGCAACGCAAAGAAAACTAAAAGTTACAAGCTTGGTGGTCAGGATATTCAAAAGATGTAGATAAATATGTTAAGAGGTGTCCAAAATGTGCAGAAATAAAAAAAAAAAACTTCAAGCAAGCAATAATTTACTAATGGTCCAAGAAAGAAGAATTATTGGTTAAAGTCCACATGGATCACG
This sequence comes from Ascarosepion bandense, assembly GCA_037127315.1. Classification (NCBI taxonomy): domain Eukaryota; kingdom Metazoa; phylum Mollusca; class Cephalopoda; order Sepiida; family Sepiidae; genus Ascarosepion; species Ascarosepion bandense. The sequence continues at coordinate 1,510,931 of JBBBDQ010000736.1, forward strand.
CACATATCAGAGACAGGGAATTATTCTTAGTATTGGTAAACTCATATTCAGGATGGCCAGAAGTTGTCAGAGTAAAAGACAGAAAAGTCACCACAATAAAGCAAATACTAAGAACAATATTCTCAAAGAATAGGGTAACCCAGACAGTAGTCACAGACAATGCACCCAAATTTTGCAATGAGAACTTATGTGTGTGTTTAAAACAAATTGGATGTATCCCATACAAGAGATTACCATATCACCCACAATCTAATGGCATTTTGAAAAGAATGGTACAAACTATGAAAATGAAATTGAAAGCATTCTCACCACTTAATGAAAGCAGAGAAGCATATGAAAATGCTCTGTAGTTACAGATACATTTCACTTATAAGAAGGAAACTGAGCCCTTTGGCATTAATGGGAAGACAAATCAGAGACCCCATAAATATGTCTCTTGCAATAAAAGAAAAAGTATGGTATAGAAAGAATAATGTGGTGAATCCATAAGAAGCAAATTTTCTAATACAAAAAGAACACAACACAGCTATATTTGAGAAAAAGGGACAACATATACTGGCACATGCTGTTCAATTCAAAAGCAGGAACAAGCTGGAGGATATGGAAATGGAAGGTCAGGAACAAGGACAGCATATATTGGCACATGCTGATAAGTTCAAAAGCAGGAACAAGCTGGAGGATGTGGAAATGGAAGATCAGGAACTAGGACAACATATATTGGCATATACAGATCAGTTCAAAAGCAGGAACAAGATGGAGGATGTGGAAATGGAAAGTCAGGAACAAGAACAACATATATTGGCATATACAGATCAGTTCAAAAGCAGGAACAAGCTAGAGGATGTGGAAATGGAAGGTCTGGAACAAGGACAACATATACTGGCACATTCTGATCAGTTCAAAAGCAGGAACAAGATGGAGGATGTGGAAATGGAAGGTCAGGAACAAGGACAACATATACTGGCATATGCAGATCAGTTCTAAAGCAGGGACAAGCTGGAGGATGTGGAAATGGAAGGTCAGGAACAAGGACAACATATACTGGCATATGCAGATCTGTTCAAAAGCAGGAACAAGCTGGAGGATATGGAAATGGAAGGTCAGGAACAAGAACAGACAAAATTTTTTAAAAAATGGAACAAAGCAGGAAATGGAAGAAAGTGAGAATGAAAAGACAGATGAATTTGAAGAAGAAAATGAAGAAGACCAACTTCACCATTAAAGAGAAAACAAAAAAGACGAGAGAGGACAATACAAAACTAATCAGGAGTAGTAAAAGAAAAACGAACAATCTCTGTACAATCTCTCTGATTCAATGAGGTGTCGTATAATTTAAAAATTAGTAGACAAGTATAAATAGAACAACTGCAACATTAAAGAAAGAGAAAACCCTGTCATCACAAAGTACGCGAAAAGCTGAACTACGGCCAATACAATTGTTGTAACAAAAGAAAATAAAGTGAGTTATTAAAACACAGAGATAAATCACAGACAAATATTTAATTTACAAAAAACACAAAATAAAATGTTTCCAAATATACAATTTTTGCATTCAAATAGAAAACAAAGTTTACTACTGGCAGGCGAAATGTTACAAAGGAAGAGGTAAGGAGTGGGGGAAGTAATTTTTACATGTTAGGCAGGGCGAGTATTCTAACTACTCTTTTTGGAAATCCTTAAATGTGTATATAAAGAATAATTTTTTGTTTGGTCAATGAAAGGTTTTAGTTGGTCGACAACATTTAGTAGAGATTCTTTCAGCTGGATATGCAAATCCTGAATCAGGCAGGAGTTGATAATGTCAGCAAATCCTTTTAACAACTAACTCATTAAGGTGGATTTTGTTGAAATAAAATCTTTTTTACAGATGAGGCTGATCCATCATTGAGATAGTTTCCAAATTGTCTTATAGATTTAAGTTACCTGCTAATTTTGAGATAAATGGGGGGGTGGAGTGGATGGAGAAAAGAGCTTGAGAGAAAGGATGCCAGTTAGTGAGATAGGAGATGTCTATTGACCTTACATTGAAATTCCTGGAGATTGTAGCTATCAGGGAAGCAAGTATATGGAAGGGAATTCCACAGGCAGGAAGTGCGAGAAAAGAAGCTATTAGAGTAGAAATTGTGGTTACATTTTATCGGTTTCACTGTAAAAGGTTGGGACCTAGTTGATAGTCTAGAAGCTTGTGTAAATTCATATATAGGGGGCACCAGTGAGCTAAGTTCATTGGAGCAGAAGCCGTGAAAGTATTTATAGAAAAGGCACAGGGAAGCGATGTCACACCGGTGAGATAGCAACTGCAGCCGAGCTGCCAAGTCAGTATCGATCACATTACAGATTCTCCATTGGATTTTGTCAAGAATCCCGAAGTGAATAGCAGGGGCACCCGACTAGATGTGGCAGCAGTATTCAACACACAGGCAGATGGTAGATTTATATGTATATATATATATATACAGGATGGATTCATACGGGAAAAACTTCCTGGCACAGTGAACCGACCTTCTAAGCAGCGGATTTAGCTATGGATTTGATATAGTCATTCCACTTGAGGTCCACTGAGAGTGTTAGACCAAGGAGGCATAGTATTTTGCTCTTGGGGAGGCTAGCCTGATCCATGCTAATAGTGAGTAGGAGTGATTGTCTATTAATAGATAGCAGCTTCGTTTTGGAAGTATTAAAATTTACAAGCCATTTCTTATCCCAGTCCACCACATATTGGAGGTTCTTCTCAAGCTCGTCAGTGAGGTTAGCTTTGTCAACTTCAGCAGATTTTTGATTGAGACAAGAGGAAATGAAAACAAATTATATTCAAGAGTAACTAAAACTTCTTGATATGCTGGTATATTTATGTTTTTGGATTTCACTTATAAATCATTATATTCACACTGGGGAAAGGTATGAATCCACCTCTTTTCCCTCTTGAGCTATGGGTTAATGAGTAAGACTTGTATTACTAAACCATTACTAGCTAAAAAAAAATCTTACAAGCTAAAAATGTTTTCTGGCTTTAAATAAACTGCAAAGAGTTGATAAGCTGTAGAAAGCGAATCAATCAGTCAATCAATGAAATACTAACTAGCCACACAGACATGTCTGTCAGATTTATTTACAGTCTCCTGAATATAAATGTATAGAAACTAACATAGCCACAAAATGAGGGATCAGTCTATATATTGATTATAATATGGAATTGATCCCCCACTTTATATACATTATAATGTCTTTGTTGATAAGCTGTAGAATACGAATCAATCAATCAATGAAATCCTGATTAGCTACACAGATATGTCTGCCAGATTTATTTACAGTCTCCTGAATATAAATATGTAACTATCATAGCTACAATGAGAGGGATCAGTTTATATATTGAGTGATCTATACAACTGAGCCCCCATTTGTATCCACATTCTAATTTGTTTATAAAAATCTGATTACGTTCAAATCCATCCCAGCTATGAGTTAATTAGTAGAGACTTGTGTCCCTAAATTGTTATTATCTAAAAAAAAAAAAAAGAATAAAATTCTAGCAAATTAAAAATATTTTCTGACTTTAAATAACCTACAAAAGGTTGATAAGCCGTAGAAAACAAACTAATCAATGAAATGTTGATTATCTACATAGACAAGTCTGTCAGGTTTATCTAAATCTAATCTAAACTTATTTATAAATGGAACTTTGTGTGTGTGTGTCTGTTACCTATAGACTCTGAAACGGCTGAACCGATTTTCTTGAAAATTTACACAGTTGTACTACAAGCGTATGCGAGTGTTCTTAACTAGGCTTTGTTTCAAGGTACCCCCAATAAATATCGAAAATCGATAATTGAAAAAATCGGGTTATAGAAGGAGTGGTCCGATTTTAATCAAATTTGATACACTCATAGACAAAGATATAAGAAACGATATTGAAAGTTTCAAGGTTGCAGTTCTTACAATAGTGCAGAAAATCGATAATATATATATATATATATATATAAAAGGTAAGATGTTTGTGGGTGTGTCTATCTGTCAGCATTTTTTTCATGCCCTTTTATTTTAGTTTTTGCTTCGGATTTGGCTCTAAGTAAGTATAATTGTAGTTCTTAGTCTCAGCCATACCTTTTACTCAGAGGATTTATTTAACCTTCAAAATTCAGTTTACGACGAAAAAAACTTATTTGATATCGCTACCAGGAAATCAAAATTGGACTTACATCCGTTCATTTTTATTTCAGTCTATGGTTTCGCATTAATTGGAAACAACTATTGCTTTTTAGTCTTTCGTGCCAATGTCCAAAGAGTCTGAGCTCCAGGACTATGGATCAGTTTTAAAGCTTTCATTACACCCAAGCAATGCCAGGCTAGTGAAATATAAATGTATGTAAAATATCATGGCTGAATTGTGAGGGATCAGTTTGTATATTGATTGTAATATAGAATTATTCCCCCACTTCTAATTTGTTTATCAAACACCAGCTATAGGTTAATTAGAAAAAAAAGTTGTATCACTAAACCATTATTATCTAAAAAAAAAAAAAAAAATCTTGTAATTTAAGAATATATTCTGGCTTTAAATAACCTGCAAAGGGTTCATAAGTATAAAAAATAAGTTGATCTTACCTGTTCTTTTGTTGTCCTTAATGTTTGTTTTTTTTTTTCTCCTATTCTCTCACACTCAGTAACACCTAGTGATTTTATTGCCTTGGTTGGGGTGAAATGATTATTAAAAAATAAACATTCAAATAATTAACTTATTTTGTCTTGCTAATGTAAATTCAGTTTAAATATATAATACTTTTCCTGGTGGCTTTAGTCAAGATAATTGGCCTGTATTAGCTTAAATGTATGTTTACCATTCTACAGGTTCCTCATCCACAATTGTCTCACTTTATGTAAAATCTAAAAATCATGTTTTTCTTTCAATTTGCCAGACATACAATTATATCAGGTTGGTTAAATATTCCAGCACCGATAAGTCTGTCCATGTTTGAAAATCAACTTTTCTGGGCTGACTTGCTAAAAAGTACGATCTTCAAAGTTAACAAGTTTGATGGGCTGTCTTCTGTATCACAGATTTTCCAAAGTACTGATGAAGAAATAAAATCAATCAAAGTTTTTCATTCGTCAACGCATATATCAAAAACATTACGTAAGTAAAATTAAAAAATTTTTCTTTATTTTTTGGTGAGTGAAAGAGGATTAATATAACCAGTTTTTATAAGATGAAGAATTGTGAAGCATTTTTCGTTTTTGACTAGGATTTCTTTCATCTTCATTTCAATTGCTTTATTTCCACTAGTAGTATTAGTAGTAGTAATATTATCTGGAATTTTGATGAGATGAAGCATTGTCAAGCATTCTTCATTTTTGACTAGGATTTCTTTCATCTTCATTTCAATTGCTTTATTTCCACTAGTAGTATTAGTAGTAGTAATATTATCTGGAATTTTGATTAGATGAAGCATTGTCAAGCATTCTTCATTTTTGACTAGGATTTCTTTCATCTTCATTTCAATTGCTTTATTTCCACTAGTAGTATTAGTAGTAGTAATATTATCTGGAATTTTGATTAGATGAAGCATTGTCAAGCATTCTTCATTTTTGACTAGGATTTCTTTCATCTTCATTTCAATTGCTTTATTTCCACTAGTAGTATTAGTAGTAGTAATATTATCTGGAATTTTGATTAGATGAAGCATTGTCAAGCATTCTTCATTTTTGACTAGGATTTCTTTCATCTTCATTTCAATTGCTTTATTTCCACTAGTAGTATTAGTAGTAGTAATATTATCTGGAATTTTGATTAGATGAAGCATTGTCAAGCATTCTTCATTTTTGACTAGGATTTCTTTCATCTTCATTTCAATTGCTTTATTTCCACTAGTAGTATTAGTAGTAGTAATATTATCTGGAATTTTGATTAGATGAAGCATTGTCAAGCATTCTTCATTTTTGACTAGGATTTCTTTCATCTGCATTTCAATTGCTTTATTTCCACTAGTAGTATTAGTAGTAGTAATATTATCTGGAATTTTGATTAGATGAAGCATTTTCAAGCATTGTTCATTTTTTACTAGGATTTCTTTCATCTTCATTTCAATTGCTTTATTTCCACTAGTAGTATTAGTAGTAGTAATATTATCTGGAATTTTGATTAGATGAAGCATTGTCAAGCATTCTTCATTTTTGACTAGGATTTCTTTCATCTTCATTTCAATTGCTTTATTTCCACTAATAGTATTAGTAGTAGTAATATTATCTGGAATTTTGATTAAATGAAGCATTTTCAAGCATTGTTCATTTTTGACTAGGATTTCTTTTTTTTTTATCATCTATGAGATGAAGGTTGTAGTCAAACAGAAGAAAGAAACTACGAATTTAGGTACCTCCACTCAATTGCCAAAAAAAAAAAAAAAAAAACTGCATAGCATGACCTTAAAAGGGTTCAAACTTAATACAAAGTTTTATCATCAAAATGTTTTTGCTATTATTAAGAGGAAAGATCAAATTTTGTTGTAATTATTTTTTAAAACTTTTAAAATCCTTTCTAACCCGTTAAGAATTTTAATTAAAATTTCATTTTTGTTT
>JBBBDQ010000736.1:1522500-1632500 GCA_037127315.1 Ascarosepion bandense
CTGGTAGTGTATACAGATATAGAGATGTGCATTGTGGTTTAATAGATGTCAGCCTGGAACGAGAAATTGGAGAGCTGAGTTCGAATTCCAATTGAATTCATTGCATTTGCTTATGTGCAAATACCCTTGGGAAAGATATTAATCCTATTTCTTCTCCCTCCAGCTATGAGTTGAATAGCAGGACAGATTGGGTTTTATAGCCTTGGTTGGCAACCAATCTACCACAGAAAGAAATGGCAACATACTGCAGGAAAATCGCCAGCCAGGTCATTTATGGACCAAAAGAGACATGATCGGCCAAGCATGTCACATATGGAACATAAGTGAGGGACTCTTACAGATAAGACAAACACACAAGTGAGGTGGACAAACACCCACTGAACCTAAACATTGGGAAGTGATAATCTAGGGTAATTCATTTTTATTTATAACTAGCAGTATAGCTCGACGATTTCTCGGGTGTAATGAAAGCTTTAAAACTAATCCATAGTCCTGGAGCTCAGACTCTTTGGACGTTGGCATGAAAGACTAAAAAGCAATAGTTGTTTCTAGTTAAAGCGAAACCATAGACTGAAAGAAAAATGAATGGATGTAAGTCAAATTTTGATTTCCTGGTATCAATATCAAATAAGTTTTTTCGTCGTAAACTGAATTTTGAAGGCTAAATAAGTTCTCTAAGTAAATGGTATCATGGCTGAGACTAAGAACTACAATTATACCTACTTAGAGCCAAACCCAAAGCAAAAACTGAAATAAAAGGGCTGAAAAAAATACAGACATACAGGCAGATAAACAGAAAGACACAAACATCTTGCCTTTTTTATATATATATATATATTATTGATTTTCTGCACTATTGTAAGAACTGCAACCTAGAAACTTCTGAATATCGTTTCTTATGTCTTTGTCTATGAATGTATCAAATTTCTGATTGAAATTGGACATCTCCTTCTATAACCCGAATTTTTCAATTATCGATTTTCGATATTTATTGGGGGTACCTCAACACAAAACCTAGCTAAGAATACTCGCAGACGCTTTTAGTACAACAGTGTAAATTTTCAAGAAAATCAGTTCAGCTCGCTCCTTTTTATCACTATTTTTTCCTTCCATTTATGTGCTCGGAGGGTTTATTTTATTTTATTTTATTTATATATATATATATAACCACCAACTATATCTTAATTACTAGTGAAAGAAATTTATCTAAGCTTAAATTTGTTACAATAAAAAATTTAATTAACACAAAACAAGATAACAATAAGCTAAAATTTGAAGGCGGCATTTACTCTATCACCTTCAATAATTGCCACAAAAAGTACATATGAGGGTGGGCTGAAAATTTTATATGCTAGTTGGAGCTGATCATGTGAACTGATTTCACGATTTATCCATGTTTCTCGACTGGCCAAATCAGTCCGATGGAAGCAGGAATCTGATAAGGACATCGCCACAATGTTAGGGAGAAATTTCAAGATGCCGAACCTGACATGTCTAATTGACATACATTCGTTCTTCCTCTCCTTCCTATTTTCCTTTCTTCGTTTTCACTTGCTCACCATCAAAGAAACAACAACAACAGCAAGACATCTTCAACTGACTTCAAACAGTTTAGTGATGCTAGAGCTGTGAAACCTATCTTAATGAATTTTAAATAAGATTATATGAACAGAAAAGGGTTATCTTACGAAAAAACACACCAGATGCTTTAGTTGCTCACCATAATTATTCTAACCATAATTTTAATTTATAAATTCTACTCCTGCAGCTTTTTCTCTTGCACTTCCTGCCTGTGGAACTCGCTTCCATATTCTTGCTTTTCTGACAGCTACAACCTCCAGGAATTTAAATGCAATGTCAGTCCTCATCTATTAACCACTTGACTCTAGTTCTTTTAACACCCCATATATCCTTTCCATTCTCTCCACCTTTGCAACTGTCATCACACCTGTATTCCCATCCTTCTCTTGCTCCTTTCTAACTGGTTCGCCTTCCTCTTCACTCTCTTCTACTTAATCTTTTTCTTTTACTCTTATGTAGCTCCCTGCACATCAGAGGCATTACCGCCTTGCTCGGGTTGATACAATTAAAAAAAAGAAAAAGAAAGAAAATTTAGTAATAAAATTTAGTAGTTAAAAGAGAAAGCAGAAATGACAGTGTATAGAAAGTGCTTTTATAGCGTTTGCTATGTTTTTCTGACCCACATTCGGTCCATGTCATTTACTCGTCTGCGATTGGGTAATAAATCACTACTGATTTTGTATAGGACAATTTAGCAATCGCAGTCGCCTTTTGAATCTTTCGGCTCTGAAGCAGCTCTTTCATATGTGTGTGGTGATTGGTTAATTTTTAGCCAATCACATATTTTTTTCTGTAAAATCAATTTTTCCGTGCTTCGTTTTTTATCCACCCTTTCTTCATTAAATACGGCTACTTTCAGCAAGTTAGCCAGTAGACAAATAGGCTGTTAAAAGGACTATACATAAGTCTCTACTCAAACATTTCTTAACACACACACAGACACAGAAATTTATTTTCTGTCTGAACATTTTCGCCAAGAACTTTTGAACTTTGAACTCTTGACCAAAATTTGTGTTACTTAAAATTGCATTCAAAATAATTGTGTTCTTCATGTTGTTTATTCTTAGATGAAAATCTTTCTAACAATTATAATAAACCTTTTCAGTGCAAGAAAAAACTTTCTTCATTTGACTTTGGTCAACAAACAGTTAAAGGGGAACAACTCTTTTCTCTTACTCTACCTATACTACTATTACATGATTTGTTTGTTTATTGAATATACTTTAATTTATTGGTTACAAATTGGAGTTGTTGTCTTTATTTTTCTTGAATCGTTTGTTGGACAAATCGTAATATAAATTGTAAAGGACCTAAAAATCCTCTACAGTTTAATCACTAGATCATCTACAGTAAATTTATGTCCAGATTCTTACATTTTTCATTTATCTTGGCAGATCTTTTATTATCACAATGGGGGATATTTAATAAGAAAAAAGTGATAGACATGAAGAAAAACAAAAAGAAAGAAACTAAAAAAAATCAACTAGACCAGTGCTATTTTTTGAGCATCAGTAGAGATTAAAATACCTTAAAGATTATGTTATTAAATTCTTGCAATTTTACCAACTGTGTTTTTTTTTAATTTTTTTTTTTTTATTTAATATTACTTCAAATTTTTTAGAATTGAGTTCACCCCCAAGCAAGGTAGTAAAGTCTGGAAGACACAATGAGGTTACAGAGTGTGGAAGCTATAATTATGTAGCAATGTAGAATATTGAAGAACTGATACATCGGCCTGTACAGTCTTTGGGCTTCTCTCAGGGAGATTGTATTTTCCAATTTCAAGTCTATTATGAGCCTGTTAAATATATAGCAATGTAGAATATCAAGAAATCGTGTAAGGAAAATATACGTACTCTGGCAGGATATGAAACTGCATCCCCTAGAGCAGTGCTACTCAAAGTGTGGTACGTGTACTGTCACTGGTATGTGAACCACCGTCTGCCGGTATGCGGAGATTTTCCAGAAAAGAAAGAAACAATAGTAAAACTCTATGCTATGAGAGACTGCCAGGATATTAGACTCGTTTTTGGTTGTTTTTACATTTTCGTTTCAAATTGCTTACGAAAGTAATAATATTTACTTTAAATATTTTTTCTGGATTTTTAAAAATATATACCCTCGAAACCAGTGGCCATAACTAATATAGCCCAAATATGGTACCGGTCAATGGCACACTGGGAAAACTTGTTACGTCAATGATGACTCCCCTTAGAATGAACAAAATACCATGTCCTCATGTTTATTACTGATAGTTTCAAAATGTCCCTGAAATAGTACATATCTCAAAAAAAATAAATTCCGGGGTTCACAGTCCCCCACCTCTTACTCAGCTGGATTGGGTTGCTTTGTTTGCCGGTCCCTGGCACATTGAAAAAAAACTACCGGTCTGCCACATCAGATAATTTGAGAAGCACTGGACTAGACTATATATCTAAGCCATATATTTAAAAATGGTCCTGGGCATGACGGTAAACTGCATCCAGCAGCAAGACCTCTGATTTGGAGGTTGTGAGGAGCATGGACCACCTCTTAATTGCTTAGCTATGGGCTAAAATAGTTAACCCTCAAACTTGGGTCAAAACACTATGAAAGTATAAAAAATAGACTTTTATAGAAAAATATACATTTTTTAAGGAAAAATATTACCAACATTATATTTTTGAAGGAAGAAAATTATTTCCATAATACATTTTTGACAGAAAAAAATTATTACAATCAATAAATTTTTTAATACAAAACTAGAAAACATCTTCAGTTTTCTAAAATAAAAAAACATAAAAATTTACAAAATCTGACGAAATCAATATTCTTAGTATAATCTAACAAAAAAAAACAAAACCTTAAAACCCCATCTTTTTGGCATTAAATAACCCACAGAGGTGTTGATATGCTGTTGAACAAAACATACTCTGTCTGGTGGTATTTCCAAGGAGTACTGTAGGGGAGCCGAGTTCAAACTCCAGCTGAATTCATTGCGTTCACTTACGTGCAAATACCCTTGGGAAAGGTATTAATACATCTATTCCTTCCAGTTATGGGTTAAATAGCAGGACAGATTGGGTTCTATAGCCTTAGTCGGCAACCAGTCTACCGCAGAAAGCAATGGCAACCTACTGCGGGATAATCTTCTGCCCAGTCAGTCATGTCTCTTTCGAGACATGATCGCCCAAGCATGTATCACATATGGCACTTAACTGACTGACTGAATATAAGAGTTGAAAACCTGATTAAGGCTTCTATGGGCATAAAGTTGGGGATCGGTTTTATATTGTTATGAAGTAATAAACTGATCCCCACTAATTACTACTTAATAATATAATGCACCTCTTCCCCCTCTAGCTATCAGTCAAATATCAGGACAGATTGGGTTTTATAGCCTTGGTTGGCAACCAGTCAACTACAGAAAGTAATAGCAACCTACTGCGGGATAATCTTCTGCCCAGTCAGTGATGTCTCTTTCAAGACATGATCGCCCAAGCGTGTATCACATATGGCACTTAACTGACTGACTGACTGTATTTTGAGCATGTTCCACATGAACACACCATCAACACTAAACTGTATTGCCATCAGCCAAAACACGTGTACGAGAAGCTAAAGGCGTATCCTGCTTTGGTTAATCAAGGTTGGACTTCAGTTCAGTAAGACAATGCAAGGCCACACATTGTTAGTTTGACTAAGAAGTTCAAATGGATGGACAGTGTTGAGATTCTGCCACATCCTCCTTTCGGTTCCAGTGCGGCTCTGAGTGACTATGAACTATTCTATTCAATCTCTCTCTCTTCCTCTTTCTCTCTCTCTCTCTTTCCCACCTCACTTCACCATTCTCATTTTCTCACTTCCCCCTTTTCCCTCTTTTTCTATCTTTCTCTTTTACCCAAGGCTCTTTCTCCACCCTTTCAATCGCTCTCTCTCTCTCTCGTCTATTTACTGCGCTCTTTCTCTTTGTCTCTCCTCCACCTCACTTCATTCCCCCCCTTTCTATATTTCCATCTTTTTTATTCTTCTCTTCACCTAAAATTCTTTCTCCTCTTTTACAATCGCTCTCTCTCTCTCTACCATTCTCTCCCTGTCTGTCTCTTTTCTCATCTCATTCCATTTCTCTCTCCCCAGATTCCTCTTTTTTCATCTTTCGCTTTACCCAAGACTCTTTGTCTTGTCTTCCAGTTTCACTCTCTCTCTTTCTACTGCTCTCTCTCCCCACCTCACTTCATTTCTCTCAATCTTTCTCACTCTCCCCATTTCCTTTTTTTCCTTCCTTCTCTTTATCTAAGATTCTTTCTCCTCACTTTTTTCACTCTCTCTCTCTCTGAAAAATTAAATGTATTTATACAGACACTTCCACTATATACCTATTCCATTCAATGGCACACTTCCTCTGTGACCAGAGATTCAACATTATTGATGAAGTGAAGGAAGATTGTTTCGAGTTTTTTTATTTAAGGCCTGTGGACTGGTAATCTGGGACAGATTTGGACGCTGGCTGATGACTGGCAGAAGATCGTCGAGGAAAGATGGACTTTATTTTGAAGAATAAATGTTGGTGTTGCTCTATAAAATTTTGTTGTTTTCTTTCCACTTCTGGAAAGAAGTCTGAGTCTGGATTTTCTGCCAAACATAATAACTTAATATGAAAATGAGGAAATTTACAGACATTTGCTGAAACCTCCTGATGAGTAGGCCGCACAACTATATGAAAGTTCGTCTATGACTCTCTGGAGTAAAGGTTCTAAATATAACATAATCAGCTAAGTCACAAACTTTGCATTTGTGTTAATCTTATTATTTAATATTCAAATTTATTTATGAGAGGAGAGTTTCGTAATTTGCTTGAAGCTTTGTGTATAAACCCAAAGCAAAAACTAAAATAAAAGGGCTGAAAAAATACAGACATGCAAGCAGATAAACAGACACACACACAAATATCTTGCCTTTTATATATATATATATATATATATATATATATATATATATATGTATATTATCGATTTTCTGTACTAGTATAAGAACTGCAACCTTGAAACTTCTGAATATTGTTTCTTATGTCTTTGTCTATGAGTGTATCAAATTTGATTACAATCAGACCACTCCTTCTATAACCCAACTTTTTTGATTACCGATTTTCGATATTTATCGGGGGTACCTCAACACAAAACCTATCTAAGAACACTCGCAGACGCTTATGGTACAACTGTGTTCAGCCGTTTCAGAGTCTATAGGTAACAGACACTCACACACACAGACATACACACATGCACACAGACAAAGTTCCTTTTATAAATAACTTTAGATATATACACACATACACGCACTAACACGCTTACAGGTACACACACACACACACACACACACACACACACACACACACACATACTCACTACAATTAATGACAGCAGTAACAGAGAAAGAGGACCATTCATTTAAAGGCATGGTTCACCAGCAGACGAACATGAAATTAAGCTTTCCTATCATTCTGAAGATGAGATTCTGATCTCGAAATATTAATGAATAATAAATAGATAATACCCAACACCATCTTTACCTTTCTTTATTATACTAAACGCCTTGTGATAGCCTTCAAATACCAACTGATCTCGAAATATTAATGAATAATAAATAGGTAATACCCGACACCATCTTTACCTTTCTTTATTATACTAAACGCCTTGTGACAGCCTTCAAATACCTACTGATTCCGAAATATTAATGAATAATAAACAGTAATACCCTAATAATTCATCTTTTATCTTTCTTTATTATACTAAACGCCTCGTGATAGCCTTCAAATACCTACTGATCTCGAAATATTAATGAATACACAGTAATACCCGACACCATCTTTACCTTTCTTTATTATACTAAACGCCTTGTGATAGCCTTCAAATACCAACTGATCTCGAAATATTAATGAATAATAAATAGGGAATACCCGACACCATCTTTACCTTTCTTTATTATACTAAACGCCTCGTGATAGCCTTCAAATACCTACTGATCTCGAAATATTAATGAATAAATAAATAGGTAATACCCGACACCATCTTTACTCTTCTTTATTATACTAAACGCCTCGCATAGCCTTCAAATACTAACTGATCTCTAAATATTAATGAATAATAAATAGGGAATACCCGACACCATCTTTACCTTTCATTATACTAAACGCCTCGTGATAGCCTTCAAATACCTAATGATCTCGAAATATTAATGAATAATAAATAGGTAATACACGACACCATCTTTACCTTTCTTTATTATACTAAACGCCGTGATAGCCTTCAAATACTAAATCTGATCCTCGAAATATTAATGAATAATAAATAGGAATACCCTACACCATCTTTACCTTCTTTTATTATACTAAACGCCGTGATAGCCTTCAAATACCTACTGATCTCGAAATATTAATGAATAATAAATAGAAAATACACTACAATTCATCTTTACCTTTCTACAGGCCAAAACGCCTCGTGATAGCCTTCAAATACCAACTGATCTCGAAATATTAATGAATAATAAATAGAATACCCTACACCATCTTTACTCCTTTTATTATACTAAACGCCCTGATAGCCTTCAAAATACCTACTGATCTCGAAATATTAATGAATAATAAATAGTAACACCCGACACCATCTTTACCTTTCTTTATTATACTAAACGCCTCGTGATAGCCTTCAAATACCAAATCGGATCTCAAAATATTAATGAATAATAAATAGGAATACCCGACACCATCTTTACCTTTCTATTATACTAAACGCCTCGCCTTCAAATACCTACTGATCTCTAAATACACATAATAAATAGGGAATACCCGACACCATCTTTACCTTTCTTTATTATACTAAAACTACCGTGATAGTCAAATACCTACTGATCTCGAAATATTAATGAATAATAAATAGGTAATACCCGACACCATCTTTACCTTTCTTTATTATACTAAACGCCTCGTGATAGCCTTCTCAAATACCAACTGATCTCGAAATATTAATGAATAATAAATAGGAATATCCACACCATCTTTACCTTTCTTTATTATACCAAACGCCTTCAGATAGCCTTCAAATACCTAATGATCTCGAAATATTAATGAATAATAAATAGGGAATAATTCGACACCATCTTTAATTTTTATTATACCAAACTCAGATAATTCAAATACCTACCAGATTCAAATATTAATGAATAATAAAATATACATCTAAATTCCATCTTACCTTTTTAGTTATCAAACCCGTATATTCTCTAAATACTAAACTGATCTCTAAACATTAATGGAAGTAGCAGGGAAAATCTGACACCACCTTTAATTTCTTTTTATTACTTTAAACGTTTCAGATGCAGCCTTTCCCAAACACCCACTGATCTTTCAAATATTAATAAATAATAAATAGAACAAATTTAACACCATCTTTTAATTCTTCTTCTTTATTAGCATTTTAACTGCCTCTTCAGTATATTTAAACATTTTACCATCCCAAATATTGTTTCACTAATGCTATTAACATCCACACCATCTTTTTACCTTTCTTTACTATACTAAACGCTCGTGATAGCCTTCAAATACCTACTGATCTCGAAACATTAATGAATAATAAATAGGTAATACCCGACACCATCTTTACCCTTTCTTTATTATACCAAACGCCTCGTGATAGCCTTCAAATACCAACTGGATTTAAAATATTAATGAATAAATAAATAGGGAATACCCCACACCATCTTTACCCTTCTTTTATTATACTAAACGCCTAGAGTACTTCAAATACCTACTGATCCTAAAATATTAATGAATAATAAATAGGTAATACCCTACACCATCTTTACCTTTCTTTATTATACTAAACGCCTTGTGATAGCCTTCAAATACCAACTGATTCGAAATATTAATGAATAATAAATAGGTAATACCCGACACCATCTTTACCTTTCTTTATTATACTAAACGCCTTGTGATAGCCTTCAAATACCTACTGATCTCGAAATATTAATGAATAATAAATATAGGTAATACACGACACCATCTTTACCTTTCTTTATTATACTAAACGCCTCGTGATAGCCTTCAAATACCTACTGATCTCGAAATATTAATGAATAATAAATAGGTAATACCCGACACCATCTTTACCTTTCTTTATTATACTAAACGCCTTGTGATAGCCTTCAAATACCAACTGATCTCGAAATATTAATGAATAATAAATAGGAATACCCGACACCATCTTTACCTTTCTTTATTATACTAAACGCCTGGTGATAGCCTTCAAATACTAACTGATCTCAAATATTAATGAATATTAAATAGGTAATACCCGACACCATCTTTACCTTTCTTTATTATACTAAACGCCTATAGATAGCCTTCAAATACCAACTGATCTCGAAAATATTAACAGAATAATAAATAGGTAATACCCGACACCACTTTTACCTTTCTTTATTATACTAAACGCCTTGTGATATCAAATACCTACTGATCTTGAAATATTAATGAATAATAAATAGGTAATACCCGACACCATCTACCTTTCTTTATTATACTAAACGCCTCGTGATAGCCTTCAAATACCTACTGATCTCAGAATATTAATGAATAATAAATAGGTAATACTCCCACACCATCTTTACCTTTCTTTTTATTATACTAAACGCCTTGTGATAGCCTTCAAATACCTACTGATCTTGAAATATTAATGAATAATAAATATAGTAATAATTCCCACACCATCTTTACCTTTCTTTATTATACTAAACGCCTTGTGATAGCCTTCAAATACCAACTGATCTCAAAATATTAATGAATAATAAATAGGTAATACCCGACACCATCTTTACCTTTCTTTATTATACTAAATGCCTTGTGATAGCCTTCAAATACCTACTGATCTCGAAAATATTAATGAATAAATAAATAGGTAATACCCTTACACCATCTTTACCTTTCTTTATTAGTACTAAACGCCTCGTATTACTCTTCAAATACCAACTGATCTCGAAATATTAATGAATAATAAATAGGTAATACCCGACACCATCTTTACCTTTCTTTATTATACTAAACGCCTTGTGATAGCCTTCAAATACCAACTGATCTCTCGAATATTAATGAATATTAAATAGGTAATACCCTACACCATCTTTACCTTTCTTTATTATACTAAACGCCTCGTGATAGCCTTCAAATACCAACTGATTCGAAATATTAATGAATAATAAATAGGTAATACCCGACACCATCTTTACCTTTCTTTATTATACTAAACGCCTTGTGATAGCCTTCAAATACCAACTGATCTCGAAATATTAATGAATATTAAATAGGCAATACCCGACACCATCTTTACCTTTCTCTTTATTATACTAAACGCCTTGTGATAGCCTTCAAATACCAACTGATTCCAATATTAATGAATAATAAATAGGTAATACCCGACACCATCTTTACCTTTCTTTATTATACTAAACGCCTTGTGATAGCCTTCAAATACCAACTGATCTCGAAATATTAATGAATAATAAATAGGTAATACCCGACACCATCTTAACCTTTCTTTATTATACTAAACGCCTTGTGATAGCCTTCAAATACCAACTGATCTCGAAATATTAATGAATAAGAAATAGGTAATACCCATACCATCTTTACCTTTCTTTATTATACTAAACGCCTTGTGATAGCCTTCAAATACCTACTGATCTTGAAAATATTAATAACACAATAGGTAATAACCACACCATCTTTACCTTTCTCTTATTATACCAAACGCCTTGTGATAGCCTTCAAATACCTACTGATCTCGAAATATTAATGAATAATAAATAGGTAATACCCGACACCATCTTTACCTTTCTTTATTATACTAAACGCCTTGTGATAGCCTTCAAATACCAACTGATCTCGAAATATTAATGAATATTAAATAGGTAATACCCGACACCATCTTTACCTTTCTTTATTATACTAAACGCCTGGTGATAGCCTTCAAATACCAACTGATCTCCTAAATATTAATAAATATTACCAGGTAATACTCCGACACCATCTTTACCTTTCTTTATTATACTAAACGCCTTGTGATAGCCTTCAAATACCAACTGATCTCGAAATATTAATGAATATTAAATAGGTAATACCCGACACCATCTTTACCTTCTTTTATTATACCAAACGCCTTGTGATGCCTTCAAATACCGAACTGATCTCGAAATATTAATGAATATTAAATAGGTAATACCCGACACCATCTTTACCTTCTTTATTATACTAAACGCCTTGTGATAGCCTTCAAATACCAACTGATCTCGAAATATTAATGAATAATAAATAGGTAATACCCGACACCATCTTTACCTTTCTTTATTATACTAAACGCCTAGTGATAGCCTTTCAAATACCAACTGATCTCGAAATATTAATGAATAATAAATAGTACTACCCGACACCATCTTTACCTTTCTTTATTATACGAAACGCCTTGTGATAGCCTTCAAATACCAACTGATCTCGAAATATTAATGAATAATAAATAGGTAACACCCGACACCATCTTTACCTTTCTTTATTATACTAAACGCCTCGTGATAGCCTTCAAATACCAACTGATCTCGAAATATTAATGAATAATAAATAGTAATACCCGACACCATCTTTACCTTTCTTTATTATACTAAACGCCTCGTGATAGCCTTCAAATACCTACTGATCTCGAAATATTAATGAATAATAAATAGGTAATACCCGACACCATCTTTACCTTTCTTTATTATACTAAACGCCTTGTGATAGCCTTCAAATACCTACTGATCTCGAAATATTAATGAATAATAAATAGGTAATACCCGACACCATCTTTACCTTTCTTTATTATACTAAACGCCTTGTGATAGCCTTCAAATACCAACTGATCTCGAAATATTAATGAATAATAAATAGGCATAATCATTAATCATCTTACCTTTCTTTATTATACTAAACGCCTTGTGATAGCCTTCAAATACCTACTGATCTCGAAATATTAATGAATAATAAATAGGTAATACCCGACACCATCTTTACCTTTCTTTATATTATACTAAACGCCTCGTGATAGCCTTCAAATACCTACTGATCTCGAAATATTAATGAATAATAAATAGGTAATACCCTACACCATCTTTACCTTTCTTTATTATACTAAACGCCTCGTGATAGCCTTCAAATACCAACTGATCTCGAAATATTAATGAATAATAAATAGGTAATACCCGACACCATCTTTACCTTTCTTTTATTATACCAAACGCCTTGTGATAGCCTTCAAATACCAACTGATCTCGAAATATTAATGAATAATAAATAGGTAATAATTCGACACCATCTTTACCTTTCTTTTATTATACTAAACGTCTTGTGATAGCCTTCAAATACCAACTGATCTCAAAATATTAATGAATAATACAAATAGGTAATACCCGACACCATCTTTACCTTTCTTTATTATACTAAACGCCTTGTGATAGCCTTCAAATACCTACTGATCTCGAAATATTAATGAATAATAAATAGGTAATACCCAACACCATCTTTACCTTCTTTTATTATACGAAATGCCTTGTGATAGCCTTCAAATACCAACTGATCTCGAAATATTAATGAATAATAAATAAAATACCCATACTATCTTTACCTTTCTTTATTATACTAAACACCTTGTGATAGCCTTCAAATACCGACCTATACATATTAGTTATTATATTTTTTATTCTGTGGACATAATTATATTATTTATTTTCTTATTTTATTTCTTCTCTTTGCAGAAATTGATAAATTCCTGCTATTTGTTTGTCAATATGCTGTACGAGGAATTTCTTTAACACCTGATCTTTATGCTAGTGATGCTATTAACCCTATTTTAGCCCCCGGCGGTCATCAATTTATTTATATTGCTGTTGATTACACTGCTGCTGATGAAATGGTATACTTCTCAGAAATTTCTCACCCAACCATTTACAAGGCTCATTTGAATGGTTCAGGTAAGGTTATTTTCTTTTATTTTTTTTCCACATTTATAAAGCTATAATCAACAAGAAGGTTGTTGACTACCGAAATAAGAACAGCATCTTAAGCAACAAACAGTATGGGCTTTGATCACACCAATCCGCTGCTGATCTCCTAACTACCACCGGTCCTGAGTATGATGATAAACTGCATCCGGCAACAAGACCTCTGATTGGGAGGTTGTGAGGAGCATGGAACCACTTCTTAATTGCTGTTGTTTCCAGGTTCACCCTGACTCGGAGTGGTAGCACATTTTAGGGTCCCAGCTATGGGCAAATAGTTAACCACCCTAAGTAAAACCTGGTCAAAACAAGATGAAAGTATAAAAATAGACTTTTATAGAAAAATATACATTTTTGAAGGAAAAAAAATTATTACCATAACACATTTTTAAAGAAAAAAAAATTATTGTCATATGTTTTTGAAGGAAAAAATTATGACCACCAATATAGTTTTGACTACAAAACTAGAAGACATCTTCAGTTTTCTAAAATAAAAATAAAAATTTTTTCATCAAAATCTGACTAAATCAACTTTCTCACTATAACCGAACATTAAAAAAATACCTTAAAACCCCACTTTTTTGGCATTAAATAACCCACAGAGGTGTTGATATGCTGTTAAAATAAAAAAAAGCCTCAAACTCAAACGTAACTGCAATCATTCACAGACTAAGTGAGGCACTTGACAATAAATACATCCCAAAAACTATTGCATTAGACATTTCAAAGGCCTTTGACAAAGTGTGGCACATTTGATTGCTACTCAAGCTCTCTATAGAATCACTGAAACAGTCTTCTCAATAATAAAGTCCTTCCTAACAAGTAGATCCCTGAAAGTAGTTATTAACGGCCATTCATTTCGGGCCCTAGCAATCAAGGGTTCACTTTTCAAACCAATACTTATTTTACTTTACATAAATGATACGCCTAAGAGTATACTCAGATCATTTGTGGATATCTATGCTGATGATACGATAATATATGGGCACACTCCCAAAACCTGTGATGACTAGTAATTAGCAACAGATTTCTCATCTGATCGAACTCTAACATCTCAGTGGAGGAAAAACTGGCTGGTTACATTCAGTGCCTCGAAAACAGAATTAGTTACATTCCATCATTGCTGATCAGAACCCAAACTACCACCAGTCTTGAAGAATGGTGATCTCCTCAAGAACTCTTCCATGCCTTGAGATAATATTCAGCCTTAAACTTACTGCTGACCTCAAGTGGAATGTCGATGTTTCATTGCTAAAGATGCACAAAAAATAATTGTTTTTTTTTTTTGTACTGCTCTAGAAGCTGTGGTGCAGTGGATATCGACTCAGAATGACAAATTGGGGAGCTGAGTTCAAATTCCACTTGAATTCCTTGCATTCACTTATGCCCATACACCCTTGGGAAAAGTATTAATTAATCTATTCCTTCCAGTAATGGATTAAATAATAGGACTGATTGGGTTCTATAGCCTTGGCTGGCAACCAATCTAATGCAGAAAGCAATGGCAACCTACTGCGGGATAATCTTCTACCCAGTCAGTCATGTCTCTTTCGAGACATGATCGCCCAAAGCGTGTAACACGTATGGCATTTAACAGTGTGACTGAATATAATAGCTAAAAACATGATTAAGGCTCCTACTGAGCATAAAGTGTGGGATCAGTTTTATATTGTTATGAAGTAATAAACTGATCCCCCAATTATTATTACTTAACAATATAAAACATCTCTTGACCCTTCAGGTACGAGTCAAATAACAGGACAGATTGGTTTCTATAGTCTTGGCTGGCAACCAGTCTACCGCAAAAAGCAATGGCAACCTACTGCAGGATAATCTTCTACCCAGTCAGTCATGTCTCGAAAGAGACATGATCCCTCAAAGCATGTATCACGTATGACACTTATCTGACTGACTAAAAGTACCTATCTTCTCAGATCCGGCCTGAAATGGGGTACTGCTGTCATTTACGAGCAGGAAATTTTTTTTTTTTTTTTTTTTTTTTAATCATATCACCCCGAGCAAGGCGGTAACGCCACTGATGTGCAGGGGGCTATGTAAGAGTGAAAAGATTAGAAAAGAGAAGGCCAGAAACCACATCCTAAACAGGGAACAAGGGATGAGCCTCTACACCTGTTCAATAGACGTGGGTGGAGTGTGAACCGGGCGATAGTTTAGTCTATCTATTCCAATTGAAAAGAAAAAAAATAAATGAATAAATAAATAAATAAATAAAAAAAAAGAAAAGAAAAGTGAAAAGATTGGAAAAGAGAAAGCCGGAAACCACATCCTATGGTCCCATTTTCTCCTCCAGTCCAAAAGCGCCTCCATGATCTTGTGAATTACAAATTATCTTCCACCCTACAACCCCTCACTCATAAACAGGATGTGACAAGTCTCTCACTGCTCTATCATTGCTTCCATGGAAAGTGCTAAGATAAACTGTATTCTTTGGTTCTGTCAGTTCTAAACTTCATCGCTAGGAGACACCATGTCAGTATCCAACTCCACATTCGACTTGTCCTGAGTACACCCACCCGACTTCCCTATTAGAACTGAGGCCAAACTGCACGACGTATATATTACCCCGACAGTAGTATCCCGAATAATTTCAAAACTCGACCCCCATAAGGCGTGTGGAGACGATGGAATCCCGGTGATAGTCCTTAAGAGGTGTGCTCCTGAACTTTCCCCTGTCCTCTCTAAACTATTTAACTACTGCCTTTCTGCTTCCTGCTTTCCTGCATGCTGGAAGTTCTCTTCAGTTGTTCCTGTATTTAAGAATTGTGGTGAACCCTCGGACCCATCCAACTATCGCCCTATCAGTCTTCTACTGATACTCGGGAAAGTATTCGAGGCTATAATCAATGCTGAAATAGTTCATCATCTCACCACCCACAAACTCTTCTCTGACAGGCAATATGGATTCTGCTTTGCCAGCATCGAAATGTGGCCTCTCTTTGTCTGTTCTATAAATACTTTCATGGCTTCTGCTCGGACGAACTTAAGTCACTGGTGCCTCCTCAACAGGTGTTTACTCGTGCAACCAGATTGGCAGCTGGGTCCCACCCATTCACAGTCAGGTTAGCCAAATGCAGACGACAATTCTACTCCTGCAGCTTCTTCTCTCGCACTTCCCGCCTGTGGAACTCGCTCCCGTATTCTTGCTTTCCTGACAGCTACAACCTCCAGAAATTTAAATGCAAAGTCAATACTCATCTACTAACCACTGGACTCTAGCTCTCTCCCCACCCCCCGTATAACCTTCTCTTTCTCTCCACCTATGTATCTGTCATCGCACCTGCATTCTCAGCTTTCTATTGCTCCTTTCTAACTAGTTTGTACTCCTCACTCTTTTCTAATTAATCTTTTTACATTTATGTAGTCCCCTGCACATCAGTGGCATTTCCGCCTTGCTCGGGGTGAAATGATTAAAAAAAAAAAAAAAAAAAAACTCAAGTCAGCTTCTTTCTGTCAACCACTGCTCTGTGGAAACAACTTCCAAGATGATAACTGGTCGGGTGCCCCTGCTATCCACCGAGGTGTATTTGACAAAATCCAATGGAGAATCTGTAATGTGATCGATCCTGACTTAGCATCCGCCTATGCATTGTATACTGCTGTCATATTTGGTCGTGTGCTCCTGCTATCCACCAAAGGGTTGTTGACAAAATCCAATGAAAAATCTGTAATGTGATCAATCCCAACTTAGCATCTGCCTGTGCATTGAATATTCTGCTATATAGGGTTGGGTGCCTCTGCTATCCACCTAGGTGTCCTTGACAAAATCTAATGGAGAATCTGTAATGTGATCGATTCTGACTTAGCATCTGTCCGGTAATTAAATACTGCAGTTATATTTGGTCAGGTACTTCTGCTATCCACCTAGGGGTCCTTGACAAAATCCAACGGAGAATCTGTAATATGATCTATCACAGCTTAGCATCCGCCCGTGCATTGAATACTGCTGCCATATCTGGTCAGGTGCTCCTGCTATACACCTAGTGATACTTGACGAAATCCAACGGAGAATCTGTAATGTGATCGATCTCTTCTTAGGATCCGCCCATGGATTAAATACTGCTGCCATATCTGGTTGTGTGCTCCTGCTATACACTTAGGGGTCTTTGACAAAATCCAACAGAGAATCTGTAATGTGATCGATCCCGGCTTATCATCCACCTGTGCATTGAATACTGCTGCCATATCTGGTCGGGTACCCCTGCTATCCACCTAGGTGTCCTTGACAAAATCCAACGGAGAATCTGTAATGTGATCGATCCCGATTTGGCAGCTCAGATACAGTCACTTTTTCACTGGCACAATGTGTCTTCTTGGTGTCTCTTTTACAAATGCTTTCACAGCTTCTGCTTCAATGAACTTAACTTACTGGTGACCCCTATATATAAATTTACTCGAGCCACAAGATTAGTAACTAGGTCGCACCCTTTTACTGTGAATCCAATAAGACTTAAACGCAAATTCTACTCTATCATTTTCTTTTCTTGCACTTTCTGCCTGTGGAATTCCCTTCTGTTTCCTTACTTCCCCGACACCTACGATCTCCAAGAATTTAAATGTAAAGTCAACAGTCATCTCCTATCTCACTAACCTACATCCTTTCTCTCATGCTTCTTTCTCCATCCACTCCACTCCCATCAGTATTCTCATCCTTCTCTTACCCACTACCTGACACCCCTAATAACCTGTCACTCTTTCACCTAACTTCCATCCTATGTAATGCTCTGCATGACAGTGGCAGTAAACTGCATTGCATGGGGCAATATGATAAAAAAAAAGAAAAAATGTTTCTACAATCCCTACAATTTTAATTTTTTCAGGTCTTTGGTTAACCATTTTCTTTGTTATATATCTGCATAAACTGTGTCTTACTCTGTAATCCTCTACCTTGAGTAGCCCCCCAGGCCTTTTATTAGAGGAACCTCGCTGTAAAAAAAAAATTGTATTCAGAGATTCTTGATAAAATCTAAAAAATCTGCAATATTATTGGTCCTGACCTGGCTTCAGTCACTTTTTCACCACTGTAACTTCTCGCTTGTGGAACTCTCTTTTGGCTTCTTGCTTCCTAGACAATTTTGATCTTCAAAAATTTCAGCTTGATGCCAACTGTTATCTCTGTCTTTTTGATTCTTTTTCTTTTATTGTCCTCTCTCCTTAATAGTACTTTTTCTCATATTTTCTAACACTTTATTGCCTTGCTTGGGGTGAAATAAAAGAAAACTGTTCTTGAAAAGAGCCAGAGATCTACCATTCATCTGTGCTTTGATCTTGTGCTCCTTGTACAATCTCAAGATTCTTGACAAAATTAAAAGTGTCTGTGATGTTATCAATCCTGACCTGCCATCTTAACTTCAGTTTCTCATGTCAGTGACCTGGCTTCTCTCTGTTTTCTCTGCAAATATTTTCATGGCAAATACTACGCCTCCTTGGCCTTACACTTTCGGCGGACCTCAAATGGAATGACTATATCGAATCCATTGCCAAATCTGCCGCTATGAAAGTTGGCTCTCTGTGCAGGGCCCGAAAGTTTTTCCCACCTGAATCTATTCTGCACATATACAAATCTACCATCTGTCCATGTATTGAATATTGCTGCCATATCTGGTCGGGTGCCTCTGCTGCTCTCCTTGGGCTTCTTGACAAAATACAAAGGAGGGTCTGTAATGTGGTTGATACTGACTTGGCAGACCGGCTGCAACCACTCTCTCACCGGCGTGATGTGGCTTCCCTGTGCCTCTTCTACAAGTACTTTCATGGCTTCTGCTCCGATGAACTTAGAGCATTGGTGCCACCTAAGCACGAATTTACACAAGATACTAGATTAGCAACTAGGTCCCACCCTTTTACAGTTAAACAGATAAGATGTAACCGTAAATTCTACTCCAACAGCTTCTTTTCTCGTGCTTCCCACCTGTGGAACTCCCTTCCACAAGTCTGCTTTCCCGACAGCTACAATCTCCAGGTGTTTAAATGTACGGTCAATAGACACCTCCTATCACACTAACTCCCAATTATTCTCAGAACACTCTCATCTACCCAACCCTCATTCTCGGTATCCTTACCCGCCTATCACCCACCCTCTGACATTTCCTATATTTAACCATTCTCGGTATCCCTACCCACCTATCACCCACCCTCTGACATTTCCTATATTTAATCATCCTTTCTCCACTCTATGTAGCCCCCTGCACAGTAGTGGCAGTGACATGCCTTGCTTGGGGTGAAATGCTTATTAAAAAAAAAAAAAGAATTATTTTGATAAGCTTTTCTTAATGCCTTGACTGCATGAATTCAAGCATGTTACTAGATTGGCAACTAGGTCTCACTGTTTTGCTGTTGAACTAAATGTAACTGTTCTATTCTAATACATTCTTTTCTCACCTGGAGAATTTCCTTCTGATTTCTTTCTTCCCTGCAACCTATAATCTTGAAATCTTTAAATGCAATGCAGTCCTGGGCATAATAGTAAACTGTATCTGGCAGCAAATCCTCTGACTGGGAGGTTGTGAGGAGCATGGAACCACCTCTTAATTGCTGTTGTTCTCAGGTCCCTCATGACCCGGTGTGGTAGCACCTGTTAGGGTCCCAGCTATGGGCAAATAGTTAACCCCCAAACTGGGGTCAAAACACTATGAAAGTATAAAAATACACTTTTATAGAAATATGCCCATAAAAATAGACTTTTATAGAAAAATATACATTTTTAAAGGAAAAATATTACCAACAATACATTTTTGAAGAAAAAATTATTACCATAACACATTTTTGAAGGAAAAAAAATTATTGTCAGCAAAACATTTTTGAATACAAAACTAAGACATCTTCAGATTTCTAAAATAAAAAAAAATAAAAACAAAAAATTTTCATTAAAATCTGACTAAATCAATTTTCTCACTATAAATGAACATTAAAAAATACCTTAAAACCCCACCTTTTTGGCATTAAATAACCCACAGAGGTGTTGATATGTTGTTAAACAAAACTCAAACTCAATTAAATGCAATGCTAATTATATTTTCAGTCTCCCTAAAATCTATTCTTTTATTGTCCTTTCTTCTCACTAAAATTTTCTCATTGTGTCCTCAATATTACTGTTTAGAATTTTATCGTAGCTGTAAAGCTAATAAGCATTGAATCTTTAATAAAAATATTGCATAATCTTTGTCATTACAGGTGTTGAACCACTGATCAGCCATGATATAGGTTTTGTTGGAGGCATTGCTGTTGACTGGATTGCCAGAAACTTGTATTTTTCTGATGGTGTGAGAGGCACCATTTCTGTAATCAGAATTGATCATCCTGATGATCGCAGAGTATTGATTTCAAATATTGGGGACGCCAGATCATTTGTTGTCCACCCTTATATAGGGTAAGTAAATTTTTTTATTTCCACAAATTAATTTGATTCCTACTGCAAGACTTAATAGTATTTAGATTTATTCAAATTTCAGATATCAAAACTTGTTGGGTTAATTTTGAAGTGAAAGTATATGAGACAAAAGTCACAATGCATTAGGTAGATGTAGGTTTATTTTTACACCAGTCAAGAGGTCAGGTGTATGCCCATTTTACACCAGAGTCTAAAGGCAGGGATTTCTCTGTTTTTCACCAGTGCCTAAAGTGCAAGCATGGGCCTATTTTACACCAGCGACTAAAGAGCAACCATGGGTCAATTTTACACCAGCAGCTAGAGAGCAAGCATGGGTCAATCTTACACCAGTGTCTAGAGAGCAAGCATGGATTCATTTTACATCAAAATGGGCAGGCATATGTTCACTTTAACACCAATGTTGAGAGGGCAGACATGGCTCCATTTCACTCAGAAATCATGAAAGCTCACATGTTTCCATCTTACACCAGAGCCAAGGGGCATGGACCCATGCATGCTTTTCCCTCTGCAGTTGATGTAGTCAGAATATTCTGGGCAAGCATTGTTCGGAAGTACTTTGTTTGAATCTTTTTTATTCCATTGAAAAAGAAAAGAATACTGAACTGTTATGTGATATCTGTTTTCTTGTATATTAGGAACAATGGACAATGTCCTCAAAGATGAAGAAGAGAATCAAAGCAACAGAAATGTTGTTCCACAGAAGGATGCTGAGGCTACTATGAGCCAAACATGGGAGCAACAGCAAGGATTTGTAGAGAATGAATACAAAAAGGAAACTTATACTTAACATTAGGAAAAGACAGTTTAAATTTCTAGGACATGTGATGAAGAAGGAAGGCTTAGAAAATCTGATACTCACAAGACAGAGGAACAGGGAAAAACAGTGCGTGACATACTTGATGAGTTTAAGCAAATGGATTGGATAGCAAGGTTTGCAATAAATAATATGACAAAAATATATTGAGAGCTATAAGCGGCAGGAAAATGTGGAGGGCCATGATTAGGCAATATTTTTAGGCAATATGTTCTCCAGCTTTTCTCAGATCTGAGTGTCAAAGCCTTCTGCTAACTTGAAAATTTTTTAGGTTAAACTGAATGCATTTTATAATAAAATTCTTTTTTTAAACATTTCACCCATTTCAATATGGAAATGCCACTAGTAAGGAGTGGGTATCATAGAGTGAAAGTGAAAGAGAAGACTAAGAATAGGAAAGATTGATGAAAAAACAAATGATGAATGATATTCAAGAAAACAAAAAATGGCAATTGACATTGCATTTAAATTTTTTGAAGATTATTATTTATCAGGGAAGCAATTAAATCGTTTCACCCAGAGCAAGACGATAATGCCAATAGTATGCACGGGGTATCGGGGTGTGAAAGAGAAGACTGAGAATAGGGAGGATTGACGAAAGTATAAAAGCTAAACGGGATTCAAGAAGGCAGAAGATGGCCATTGAAATGGCATTTAAATTTTTAGAGATTGTCACTATCAGTCAAGAGAAAAGACTGGGTAGAGAGGGAATTGAGGAAAGGATAAAAGATGAATGGGATCCAGGAAGACAGAAGATGGTGATTGACGTTGCATTTAAATTTTTGGAGATTGTAGCTATCAAGAAAGAGAAAAGGCTGGGTAGAGAGGGAATTGAGGAAAGGATAAAAGATGAATGGGATCCAGGAAGACAGAAGATGGTGATTGACGTTGCATTTAAATTTTTGGAGATTGTAGCTATCAAGAAAGAGAAAAGGCTGGGTAGAGAGGGAATTGAGGAAAGGATAAAAGATGAATGGGATCCAGGAAGACAGAAGATGGTGATTGACGTTGCATTTAAATTTTTGGAGATTGTAGCTATCAAGAAAGAGAAAAGGCTGGGTAGAGAGGGAATTGAGGAAAGGATAAAAGATGAATGGGATCCAGGAAGACAGAAGATGGTGATTGACGTTGCATTTAAATTTTTGGAGATTGTAGCTATCAAGAAAGAGAAAAGGCTGGGTAGAGAGGGAATTGAGGAAAGGATAAAAGATGAATGGGATCCAGGAAGACAGAAGATGGTGATTGACGTTGCATTTAAATTTTTGGAGATTGTAGCTATCAAGAAAGAGAAAAGGCTGGGTAGAGAGGGAATTGAGGAAAGGATAAAAGATGAATGGGATCCAGGAAGACAGAAGATGGTGATTGACGTTGCATTTAAATTTTTGGAGATTGTAGCTATCAAGAAAGAGAAAAGGCTGGGTAGAGAGGGAATTGAGGAAAGGATAAAAGATGAATGGGATCCAGGAAGACAGAAGATGGTGATTGACGTTGCATTTAAATTTTTGGAGATTGTAGCTATCAAGAAAGAGAAAAGGCTGGGTAGAGAGGGAATTGAGGAAAGGATAAAAGATGAATGGGATCCAGGAAGACAGAAGATGGTGATTGATGTTGCATTTAAATTTTTGGAGATTGTAGCTATCAAGAAAGAGAAAAGACTGGGTAGAGAGGGAATTGAGGAGAGGATAAAAGATGAATGGGATCCAGGAAGACAGAAGATGGTGATTGACGTTGCATTTAAATTTTTGGAGATTGTAGCTATCAAGAAAGAGAAAAGACTGGGTAGAGAGGGAATTGAGGAGAGGATAAAAGATGAATGGGATCCAGGAAGACAGAAGATGGTGATTGACGTTGCATTTAAATTTTTGGAGATTGTAGCTATCAAGAAAGAGAAAAGACTGGGTAGAGAGGGAATTGAAGAAAGAATAAAAAATGAACAGGATTCAAGATGGTAGAAGACGGCCATTGAAATTGCATTTAAATTGTTGAAGATTTATTTATTAAGGAAGCAAGTAAACAGTAGGGAGTTTCACTGACAGAAAGTATGAGAAAACAGATTTTTGGAGTAAAAGTGGCAGTTGGATTTCACTGGTTCAACACTAAATTGGTAGGACCTAAATGCTTAAATTCGTGTAGTTGGGGCACCAGCAAAGAAAAGCTCATCAGAGCAGTTACCATGAAAATATTTGTAGAAAAGACAGAGGGAAGCCTCATCATGTTGGTAAGAAAGAGACTGAAGTTGAGACTAAGTCAAGGTTGATTACATTGCAGATCCTTATTTGGATATCGTTAAGAACCTCTAGATGAATAACAGAAGCACAAGACCAGATACGGCAGCAGTATTCAATGCATGGATAAATGGTAGATTTGTAA
This sequence comes from Ascarosepion bandense, assembly GCA_037127315.1. Classification (NCBI taxonomy): domain Eukaryota; kingdom Metazoa; phylum Mollusca; class Cephalopoda; order Sepiida; family Sepiidae; genus Ascarosepion; species Ascarosepion bandense. The sequence continues at coordinate 1,546,725 of JBBBDQ010000736.1, forward strand.
ATGTGCAAAATAGACTCTGACAAAAGAAATTGGCAAACCTGTACAACATTACCACCACCTGTAAATTTGTTGATTATCATTTTTTTTTTCAATGCAATATCATCGATTAGACCCTAAACTTTCCAATTATCAAAAAAGAATTGGGAAAAAATTCATTATTCAAGATTTTTAGGGCGTGCTCAGTTTCTCAGACAACTTTTATAGTAAATCAATCCTCCATTTTGGAAACACTCATTTTGAGTTGTTGCCCTTTTTCTTTTTTTTCGTTGGGGTTGCTTTGATGTCGGTGAGACCATGTATAAAGAAGCTTACAATTTGAAGATCAACAAACCCATAGAAAATTTTTAATTACCCATACTTCATATCAATGAAAAATAAGTTATTTGAAACATTAAAAAAAAAGTATTTGGGACATAGTTTCTTTAAAATAATTTTTGTTGTAAAAGAATTTGGAATGAAAAATATGACATGTAAAACATTTGACAGAGAATCTTTAAAATAATTCCTATACTAAAAATCTTTTGAATAAAAACATTTCCGGAACGATTTTTTTCATTAATTCCCTACAAGTTTTGGAATAAAAGAAAAAGGGCAACAACTCAAAGTGAGTGTTTCCAAAATTGAGGATCAATTTACTATAACGATGTATAAGAAACTAAGCACCCCCTAAAAATCTTTAAATATTGAATTTTTTTCGAAATTTTTTTTGAAAATCAGAAACTTTATTTACTGATCGATAAGAATACACAGGAAAAAGTAAAAAAAAAATCATAATCAACAAATTTACGGGTGGTGGTAATGTCGTACAAGTCCACCAAGAAATTTTCTAACACAAAACAGTGAACTAATTTTTCTTGCAGTAGATTCAACTTTTGATTCAATGTAGTCACTCCACTTCAAGTTGTTTGAAAACTTGAGGCCAAGGAGTTGCAGGGTGTTGGTCTTCAGGAGTCTAGCATCAGCCATGCTGGTGGTGAGTAGAAAAGATTCTCTATGGGTATTAAATGAGGGCCATTTTGATTTAAAGGTGTTAAATGAGGGCCATTTTGATTTAGATGTGTTAAAATTTACAATTCATTTCTGTTGACCATGTCCACTATAGTTTATGAATATAGAATACAGCACAGTATGTAATCTGTTCAATGAAACAACATCAAAAGATTAACATTCACGAGTCAGACACTCTGCTGAATCGGATTATATTATCAATACTCAGGAAAATATGGTCGCCTTTTTTCTATGTGGATTAAATGATGGCCGTTTTGATTTAAAGGTGTTAAAATTTACAATTCATTTCTGTTGACCATGTCCACCATAGTTTATGAATATCAAATAGAGCGCAGTACGTAATCTTTTCAATGAAACAACGTCAGAGATTAACACTCACGAATCAGACACTCTGCTGAATCGGAATATATCGCTAATACTTGGAAAAATATGGTCGCCTTTTATACACGTCACATTGAATATTTTGAGCCTTCTGATTGGTTAACCCTTCTATTGGTGAACTATAAAATGAGTCAGCCCATGGCTGTCTCACCAGTATACAGCTGTACCCTAAAAAAACTCCAACAATTTCCTGCCCGTCTTAAACACTGATTGAAAGTCCTTTTCAACAGTGGAAGCCAGGTTTATTTTGTCAGCTCTGACAGACTTGCTATTGGGGCAAATGTAAATTGTAGTGTCATCTTCATAAAGGCCTACTTAGAAACTGATGACTGGAAGATCAGTGATGTAAATCAAAAACAGTGTAGGACCCAGAATTGTGTCTTGGGGGACATCTGCGTTCATGTGAAAGGATCTGGAAGTGAGTCCGTTCATCCATTCATATGTGATAGAAATGATTGGATTAAATTAAACAGTTGTCTGTAATATTGAAATCATATAAAAATGCATTGCAAATAATTTAACTATGAAAATGCATTGCAAATGATTTTACTATAAAAATGCATTGCAAATAATTTTACTATAAGCATGCATTGCAAATAATTTTACTATAAGCATGCATTGCAAATGATTTTACTATAAACATGCATTGCAAATGATTTTACTATAAACATGCATTGCAAATGATTTTACTATAAAAATGCATTGCAAATGATTTTACTATAAACATGCATTGCAAATGATTTTACTATAAACATGCATTGCCAATGATTTTACTATAAACATGCATTGCAAATGATTTTACTATAAACATGCATTGCAAATGATTTTACTATAAACATGCATTGCAAATGATTTTACTATAAACATGCATTACAAATGGTTTCACTATAAAAATGCATTACAAATGATTTTACTATAAAAATGCATTGCAAATGATTTTACTATAAACATGCATTGCCAATGATTTTACTATAAACATGCATTGCCAATGATTTTACTATAAACATGCATTGCCAATGATTTTACTATAAAAATGCATTGCAAATGATTTTACTATAAAAATGCATTGCAAATGATTTTACTATAAAAATGCATTGCAAATGATTTTACTATAAAAATGCATTGCAAATGATTTTACTATAAAAATGCATTGCAAATGATTTTACTATAAAAATGCATTGCAAATGATTTTACTATAAAAATGCATTGCAAATGATTTTACTATAAAAATGCATTACAAATGGTTTCACTATAAAAATGCATTGCATATGATTTTAGCATAAAAATGCTTTGCCAATAATTTTACCATAAAAACTGGAGCTTACATAGAAAACCAGTGTGCCAAACCTTGTTAAATACCTTGAAGATATCTAGAGCCACAGCTCAAGCTTTGCCTTTCTTATCAAGTGCTTGATTCAGTGATAGCATTTAGCACATCAGCAGTGGACCTGGTGAAATGGAAACTATATTGTTTGTCTGAGAGTAGGTAGTAGGAAATAAGATGCTTAACCACTGACATCAATTAACGTTGTTTAGAACTTTGAATACTTTGCTAAAAACAATAAGAACGATAAGTTGGGCAATAATCCAAAGTTCTTAAAAACAGTAACTACAGATGAGGACTTTCAACAAGCTGTAAAGCAGGAAGCAGAGAGGCAATAGTTGTAGAGTTTGGAAAGAACTGGAGCCAGTTTGGGAGCATATTTTTTTAGAACGACAGCTGGGATACTGTCAACCTTCTCTTGCTTTGTGGGAGTTTAGTTTGAAAATATCACACAGTAGAGTTGAAAAAATCAGATATGAGTCTTCCAGATAAGTCAAGTGCAGAATTGGAATAGAATTTACAAACAAACCATTCAACCTCATTTGCTGTAGATACCAGGATTGATTCAAGAGAGGAGAGACTGATGATTTACTATTGTTTAGCACACTCTTGTAGAGCCGCCAGTACTCTCTAGAACCAAACTTGTAAGATGTTATGCATTGTTTCATTCTATCAGCAAATGGTAACATTTCTTTGAAAACATGTTTGCACTCATTACAGTCAGACAAAGTGACCTCTGTTACAATTAGCTATGTTGCTCTCATACAACTGGAAAAAGTGATTCCTGTCGGCTATAGTGGCCAGGCGTGCAAATAAAAACCAAAGAGATGAAGGGGATTTAACATGGTATTTCCTTGCTCTAATGAATGCTTCAATGTCAGCTTTCACTCGGGAGGATACCTCAGAGGCACATTTTTGAACAGGAAGATTAAAGATGTCACAAAGGAAGTCACGAAACAAATCCCAATCAGCTTGTTGATAACAGAAAGATCTTCTCTTGGTTGGAGGTTCTTCGCTGGTAGGAGAGAGAAAAGAGATGTTTACGGACACTACTGCATGAGCAGAATTTCCAAGAGGGCAGAGCTGCAGAGTATGACATGAGTCAGGGATGGAGGTAAAGAGGAGATTGAGAAGAGAACTATCTCCATGTCCAACTCTTGTGTGAGAGATTGAGAAATTCAGGGTTTAGATGACAGTGAGGTCAGTAATAGAATGATTAAACCACCTGACATGGTGGGCATTAAAGTCACGGAACACATATTTTCAAGTGTGTATAGCGGGATGACCTTGTCTATATTATCCGAAATACTATCTAGCATGCTACAGTTATGAGAGGAGAGGGAACAGTAGCACAAGCAGACATAGCTGACTGAATTAAGTAGAGAGAGAGGAAGACACATAAGAGTGGTCAGAAGATTTAAAAGATGTTAGCCAGTAGGAGATGTTTGTGGACATAACTCCCAGTCTATGCATGCGGAAATTAGAGCCCAACCTAGAAGAGAAGAAGATAGCCTGAAATTAAGGATTCAGAGGAGGGTAGGGGTAGGGGTAGTTTCACAGAGATTATGTCCAGAGATTGTTGGGAAATAAATGATTCCACACGGCAGAAGTTTGTATGAACATCCCAAATTTTGGAGAAAGAAAGGTTGAGAAGTTTACGTGTCTTTTGTTGAGCTGGTCTGGCTATATTTTGAGGGTTGTTTTTCCATAAGGAAAAGATCGAGAGAGTAATACTAACAGAAGTTGGTCATTTGATGTAACATGTGCAGGCTGAGAACTGGTGCAGTCAGTAACATAGTGTGGTTTTGGGGTGGCCCACTGGAGTTGCTTTCAGGGACACCCTTCCATGAATGACATGGCACTTCAAAAAACTTCAATATTAAGTAAAATCATTTGAAATACATTTTCATAGCAAAATCATTTGCAATGCATTTTTATAGTAAAATCATTTGTAATGCATTTTTATAGGAAAATCATTTGTAATGCATTTTTATAGGAAAATCATTTGCAAATCGTTTTCATAGTAAGATCATTTACAATTAATTTTAATAATAATTTGCAATGCATTTTTCTAGCAAAATCATTTGCAATACATTTTTATAGTAAAATCATTTGCAATGCATTTATATAGTAAAATCATTTATAATGCATTTATATAGTAAAATCATTTATAATGCATTTATATAGTAAAATCATTTATAATGCATGTTTATAGTAAAATCATTTGTAATGCATTTTTATCGTAAAATCATTTGTAATGCATGTTTATAGTAAAATCATTTGCAAATCGTTTTCATAGTAAAATCATTTATAATGCATTTTCATAGTAAAATCATTTATAATGCATTTTCATAGTAAAATCATTTGCAATGCATGTTTATAGTAAAATCATTTGCAAATCATTTTCATAGTAAGATCATTTACAATTCATTTTAATAATAATCTGCAATGAATTTTATAGTAAAATTTGCAAAGCATTTTCATATTAAAATCATTTGCAATGCATTTTTCTAGCAAAATCATTTGCAATGCATTTTCTAGCAAAATCATTTGCAATGCATTTTCTAGCAAAATCATTTGCAATGCATTTTCTAGTGAAATCATTTGCAATGCATTTTCTAGCGAAACCATTTGCAATGCATGTTTATAGTGAAATCATTTGTAATGCATGTTTATAGTGAAATCATTTGTAATGAATGTTTATAGTAAAATCATTTGCAATGCATTTTCATAGTAAAATCATTGGCAAAGCATTTTTATAGTAAAATCATTGGCAAAGCATTTTTATAGTAAAATCATTGGCAAAGCATTTTTATAGTAAAATCATTGGCAAAGCATTTTTATAGTAAAATCATTGGCAAAGCATTTTTATAGTAAAATCATTTGCAATTCATTTTTATAGTAAAATCATTTACAATTCATTTTCATAGTAAAATCATTTACAATTCATTTTCATAATCATTTGCACTGCATTTTTATAGTAAATTTGCAATGCATTTTCATCGTAAAATCATTTATAATTCATTTTTATATCATTTTTTTAGTAAAAAAAATGTTTACAATACTTAATTTCTCTATCTGTTTGCTATGTTATCAGCTTTTTTTCGCGTGTAATACTTATTTTCGTAAATCCTACCCATGATATCACATTTTCTTTTATTGTCTTGTTGCCATTATTCCATAAATATTCTTTTTGATCAACATTTTCTCTTCAACACGAAAGACATCTTTTTGATCAACATTTTCTCTTCAACACGAAAGACATCTTTTTGATAAAAGTTTTTAAAAAGCCACATATATTGATCATTGTGTGTGGATTTAATTTACATTAGTCATGATGTACTGAAATTTGTTAGCCATTATTCTTGAGTGAAGCATTCTTATTTCTTAAGGTAGCTCAGTATGACACAAGGTCATATGGAAAAGGGCAGATAGTTTCTCATCTTTTTTATTTTTCAGGACTTTTCATTCATTTAGTTAGTGGTCTGGAATCAAAACGTTCTTTTGAAATGGAATTTTATCAACTGGATTATTTCAATAAGTTCACTTCATACATTTACAGGAAATATTAGTGGTTAATTCCTTTATCGTATGACTTTCCTTTGAGATTTTGTCATGTCTTTTCTATCCCACTTGAATTTTTAAATTTTTTTTTTATAAGGTAAATTTTTCAGGCTTCTGGCTGATCAGACAGGTTTGTGTATGTCAAAGGTTAATTGAAACAGGTGTCTCAAAAAACAGTTTTCACATGTGACTTGTGGATGGGTGGGGACTGTCATCAAGAAATAAAACATGAAAGTCAGCCCTTTTGTGACCCCACAGGATGTGTGATTGTCAGGTGGAAAATAAAATAAAAATTAGTCATTTTTCAACCAGAAAAAATTCATTAAACTATATACAGGTGTCTCTCTCTCTCTCTCTCTCTCAGAGGTCTGGTCAAAAAGTATCAGGACTGTCACTATAAAAAGAGTGCTTTAACACATATAAATTCAGTACTTAATCGCCTACAAAGTAATACCCAATTGAAGTCACACACTTTATCCAATGCTGTTTCCATTGATGGAAGCATTCCTAGAACTACTTTCTTGGAAGATAGTGAGCTGCTGCCTCATTAAATTCTCTTGGATTTCCTCAACATTTTGAAATCTTGTTCTTTAGGAATTTGATTTCTGTAAAGAGGAAAAAGTCTTAAGGGGGCAAGATCTGGTGAATATTTTGTTTTTCGAACCTACAGAAAGTGGGCTTGGCCAAAAACAGCAGCACAAGCCATGGTCATTGATGGAACCTCTATGGTGTGATGAGACAACCAAACTCTACACCCTTTTTTTTTCTTTTCTCTGTGATAAACAAAAGCAGTCACTGAGAAAGTTATAACTTTTTTTGTTTTAATCATTTCACCCCAAGCAAGGTGGTACCGCCACTGATGTGCAGGGGGCTACACAAGAGAGTTAAAGTTTTAGACAGGAAAAGAGTGAAGGCAAAGACAAACCAGCTATAGGGGGAGAAAGGGAAAGGGAAGGATATGAACACAGGAGTGAAAACAGTTACGAAGGTAGAGAGAAAGGAAAAGAGCAAGATACACAAACAAAAATTCCTGCAGAGGAGAAGAAAATATTACCAGCAATACCTTTTGAAGGAAAATTGAAGCAAAAAATATTACCAGCAATACCTTTTGAAGGAAAATTGAAGCAAAAAATATTACCAGCAATACCTTTTGAAGGAAAATTGAAGCAAAAAATATTACCAGCAATACCTTTTGAAGGAAAATTGAAGAAAAAATATTACCAAGCCAAAAAATATTACCAGCAATACCTTTTGAAGGAAAATTGAAGCAAAAAATATTACCAGCAATACCTTTTGAAGGAAAATTGAAGCAAAAAATATTACCAGCAATACCTTTTGAAGGAAAATTGAAGCAAAAAATATTACCAGCAATACCTTTTGAAGGAAAATTGAAGCAAAAAATATTACCAGCAATACCTTTTGAAGGAAAATTGAAGCAAAAAATATTACCAGCAATTTTTTGTTGGTAGAGAAATACACCAGCAATACATCCAACTCTCAGCAAAACCCTATTTACAAAAATACATCAATAAACATGATTAAGGCTTCTACTAGGCATAAAGTGGGGGATTAGTTTTCTATTGTTATGAAGTAATAAACTGATCCCCCCACTAATTACCATTGATTAATATAATAATATAATCAATCTCTTCTCCCTCTAGCTATGGGATGAATAAGAGAACAGATTGTGTTCTATAGCCTTGGTTGGCAACCAGCCTACAGCAGGAAGTAATGGCAACATACTGCAGGAAAATAGTCTGCCCAGTCAGTCATGTCTCTCTCGAGACATGATCGCCCAAGCGGGTATCACGTATGACACTTAACTGAATGACTATATAATATTAAGAAACATAAGTAAAGATTCTATAGGGCATAAAGTGGGGGATCAGTTTTCTGTTGTTATGAAGTAACAAACTGATCCCCCAATAATTACTACTCTTCTCCTTCTAGCTATGGGATGAATAAGAGGACAGATTGTGTTCTGTAGCTTTGGTTGGCTAAATCAGCCTTCACACCACAACCAAACATTTAAAAGAAAAAAATTATAACCTCTAAAAACTCCACTTTTTGGATTTAAATAACTCCCAGTGGTTGATGTGTCATTAAACAAAACTTAAGCTCTTTTTTCAGAAACAAAACTCTGATTTTTTCCTACAAAAACAAATATTTAATTTCTTAATCAAAAAAAATTAATTATTTCATTTTTTCTTATTTCAGGTCTATTTTCTACATTGATGGTCTACGGGATCGCACACGTGGTCCTTACATTGCTCGAGCTAATTCAGATGGAACCAATATTGTACGTATTCGAAGACACGAGCTTGGCTGGCCAAATTCAATTTGTATTGACTATGGTGAAAGTCGACTGTATTGGATTGATATTTTTTTTCAGAGGTAAACTCTTCCTCTTCTTATGACTTTCTTGATTGACCCTTGCCTGTATCTTCATATTCTTACCCTTCTCTTTTTCAATCTTCATCTTTGACATCATTTCATATTTGTTCTTGTTGTTAGATTAAGTGTAAAAAGCATTTATGAACACTATCGATGAACTCAGAAAAGGATTATTAGAGAATTGTCTGTGGTACTGTGGGGATGACGTCAACATTCTCTTTGAAATGTTTGACAAGTTTATTCTTGTCATGATGATGGGTGTTTTCAGAGTTGTGGACTGTGGGTATGCAATTAAATCACTTCACCTTGTCTTGCATGGGGAGGAGACTTTGCAGTCAGAGAAATTTACAGGATACGCACTTGGGCGATCATGTCTCAAAAGAGACATGACTGACTGTTCAGAAGATTTTCCCACAGTAAGCTGCCATTACCTTCTGTTGTAGACTGGTTGCCAACCAAGGCTATAGAACCCAATCTGTCCTCTTATTCATCCCATAGCTAGAGGGAGAAGAGATTGATTATAGTATTATATTAATCAATGGTAATTAGTGGGGGATCAATTTATTACTTCATAACAATAGAAAACCAATCCTCCACTTTATGCCCAGCAGAAGCTTTATTTATGTTTCCAACTATTATATTTAGTCAGTCAGTTAAGTGCCATACGTTATATATGCTTGGCTGATCATGTCTCGAATGAGAATTGACTGAATAGACAGAAGATTTTCTTGCAGTAGGTTGCAATTACTTTCTGTGGTAGACTGGTTGACAACCAAGGCTATAGAACTTAATATGCTCTGCTATTTAACTGACAGCTGGACAAAGAACCGACCAAATATGTTTTCACTAAAGTATTTGCGCTATAAGTGAATGCAGCAAATTCAGTTGGAATTAGAACACGGCTCTCCAATTTCATGTTCCAAGCCGACATCCGCTGCTCCGAAATGCACGTCCACAGGGCAGGTAAAGGAGCAAAAAAAATGACCCCCTTGATATAGAAGGATATATAAAGAACCGGTATTTTACTTGTCTTCAGCATTTTCCACACTCTGCAATATAATCTAAAAGAGGATCTGCAATATGATAGATCCTGACTTAGCAGCTCGCCTTCTCTCAGTTTCTCACCAATGTGATGTGGCTTCCCTCTGTCTTTTCTACAAATATTTTCATAGCAACTACTCTAACAAACTTTTTTTCCTGGTACTCCGACCTCATGTATTTACTCATGCTAATAGATTGGCATCCAGGTCCCACCCTTTTACTGACAAAATATTTAAATGAAATGGTCTCTTCTAATAGTTTCTTTTCTCACGCTTCCCGTTCATGAAACTCTCTTCCGTTTGCTTGATTCCCTGATAGCCACAATTTCTAAAAGTTTAAATGCAACATTAAATGTCATCTTTTATCCTTTCTTTTTTCTGTCAGAGATTAAAAACAAAAACACAAAAGACAAAAGTTGTTGTTGTTATTACATATTAAATTATTATTACCAATTATTTTTGTTATTATTACATGTTATTATTACCATTATTAGATATTATTATTACATGAATATTACCGATTATTATTGTTATAATTACATATTAAATTATTATTACCAATTATTTTTGTTATTATTACATGTTATTATTACCATTATTAGATATTATTATTACATGAATATTACCGATTATTATTGTTATAATTACATATTAAATTATTATTACCAATTATTATTGTTATTATTACATATTATTATTGCCAATTATTATTGTTATTATTACATATTATTATTGCCAATTATTATTGTTATTATTACATATTATTCTTACCAATTATTGTTATTACATATTATTATTACTGATTATTGTTATTATTACATTATTATTACATATTATTGTTATGATTTCATATTATTATTACATTATTACCGATTATTATTGTTATTATTACATATTATTATTACTGATTATTGTTATTATTACATATTAAATTATTATTACCAATTATTATTGTTATTATTACATATTATTATTACTTAGCTTTATTATTACATATTATTGTTATTATTACATTATTATTACATATTATTATTGTTATTATTTCATATTATTATTACATTATTACCGATTATTATTGTTATTCTTACATATTATTATTACTGATTATTGTTATTATTACATATTAAATTATTATTACCAATTATTATTGTTATTATTACATATTATTATTATTGAAACTGAAATCTATTTTAAAAACATTTCCTTTTTTGTTTTCCTAGGATACAACATTCTGATTTTAATGGAAATGATGTACAAACTTTGAAAGGAAAGAAAATATTACGTTCATTTGAAATTGCTGTTTACAAAGGTAAACGTAGATCATGGTATTTATTTTATAATATACTAGCAGTGCTATCCTACTGTTTTTTCCTTTGTTTTGTTTTATGATTCTGTGTATAAGAAATTTGCATCATCAAAGCAGTTTGTCGACTACAGTCCAAATTCCAACTGAATTTATTGCATTTAGTTCCGCACAAATACCCTTGGGAAAGGTATGAATTCATCTCTTCTCCCTAAAATTATGGGTTAAATAGCAAAACTGATTGTGTTATATATCCATGGCTGGCAACTAGTCTACTGTGGAAAGAAATGGCAACCTATGCAGGAAAGTCTTTTGCCTAATCAGTCATGGATTAAAAGAGACATGATCACCCAAGCGTGTTTTACATACAGCCCTTAACTGACTGACTGAAATATAAAATGACTAGCAGTATAGCCTGGTGTTGCTCGGGTGTAATGAAAGCTTTAAAACTAATCCATGGTCCTGGAGCTCAGACTCTTTGGACGTTGGCACGAAAGACTAAAAAGCAATAGTTGTTTCCAGTTAAAGCGAAACCGTAGACTGAAAGAAAAATGAACGGATGTAAGTCAAATTTTGATTTCCTGGTAGCGATATCAGATAAGTTTTTTTTCGTCGTAAACTGAATTTTGAAGGCTAAATAAGTCCTCTGAGTAAATGGTATCATTGCTGAGACTAAGAACTACAATTATACCTACTTAGAGCCAAACCCGAAGCAAAAACTAAAATAAAAGGGCTGAAAAAATACAGACATACAGACAGATAAACAGATACACACACAAACATCTTGCCTTTTATATATATTATCAATTTTCTGCACTATTGTAAGAACTGCAACCTTGAAACTTCTGAATATCGTTTTTTATGTCTTTGTCTATGAGTGTATCAAATTGGATTAAAATCGGACCACTCCTTCTATAACCCAGTTTCTCGAATATCGATTTTCAATATTTATCGGGGGTACCTCGACACAAAACCTAGCTAAGGACACTCGCAGACACTTATAGTAGAACTGTGTAAATTTTCAAGAAAATCAGTTCAGCCGTTTCAGAGTCTATAGGTAACAGATACACACACAGACACACACACAGACAAATTTCCATTTATAAATAAGTTTAGATTAGATTTAGATTCTCATAAGTAATTGAATAAATAAATCATATTTAACCCATTTTAACCCAGTATCCTTATTTGAGGACAGCATAAAAAACTGTAAAAAATAATGGGTATAAATCATTATATAAAACCAATATTATACATAGGTAGTGAGGATATATTGATTCATCAATAAAATTACCTTCCAAATATTGCCCATTTGGAAGAAAAATTCTTGTGATTTGTAAATGAATTTAATGTTCTAAAACCTGAGTTAATATCCTTGTTTTCAATTTTCAACAATAAAGAAAATGTATAAATCTACTTTCATATGTTTGAGTTTCGTTAATTTCTACTCATCACATTTTAAAACAAATATTGCTAAAGGAGTCAAAGGTGTGTACAGTAATCGTAGTTTCAAAGAAATCATCATCCTTTTGAGACACCAGATTTATTTTTTTGCAGCTACAATCGTTAAACATTGCCAAAATTTCTTCAAACAAGGAAGAAATGTTTAATTCAACACCTTGAAGTAGCATGGTCTGTCTAGATAAGGGTTAAATCTTTTTCTATGTGCCACATCCCTTTAGTACGTAGGTGATTATGACCTTCTACATCTCCCTATTCCTAGTGGCTTTTAGCATGCTTTCTCTTGTTACCATACCCAAACCCCGCTCTGCCCTCCACTTGCTTCAGCCTTTCAAGTGTTGCTTTCCCCTGTCTTGCTTCCCTCTATCTGACCTGTGAGTGTCAGGTTCTCTAAGTCATATCCCAGAAACTTCAGTTGTCGTTTCCTGATGTTAAATATTAGTTTCCTTTTTGTTTCCATCCTCTCCAAAACCTCATTGTTGCTCAAGTTTGGTCCATGGTATCCTCAGCATCCTTCTGTAGCACCACATTTAAGTTGCTTCAAGTCTCTCCTTCATCTTGGAAGAGATTGTCCAGCATTCACTGCCATATTGATGAACAGACATCACATGGCAATCCGGTACTCTCTTCTTTGTTTCTAGAAAAATTTTCCTGTCTCTCAATACTCTACTCAGTTTCTGAAAGGCATCTTTGAACATGCTAATTTGACTTCAGATTTTGATATCATACTAAATAGCTGTGCAAATTGGGCTCAGCTCTTTTGGTAGAGCAACCAGTCAAATAGAAAGCAAACTATGAATTCAAACGCCTGCAAATAATAGAGAAGACTGGTTTCTATATCCTTGATATATCTAAAAGGTCAAATATGAATTTGTTATAGTGGAACATCCTGCCATCCCCGAGAATAGAATGCTCTACTTTATAAAAGACGGTAACGAGTGGTACAACGAGGGAAAGGTCTTAGGCGAAGGCATTCACTATTCGATAGTCGATTCCGCTCCAACCAGTGGATTGCCTATATGTGTATTATTGTTAATTGTACCTTAGTACAATAAATTTGTATTTCTTATTCCTGGTATGGAGTTCCATTCTTCAACTGAAAAAGGTCTTAGGCGAAATCATTCTCTATTCGATAGTCGATTCCACTCCAACCCGTGGCTGGCCTATATGTGTATTATTGTTAATTGTACCTTAGTACAATAAATTTGTATTTCTTATTCCTGGTATGGAGTTCCATTCTTCAACTGAAAAAGGTCTTAGGCGAAATCATTCTCTATTCGATAGTCGATTCCACTCCAACCCGTGGCTGGCCTATATGTGTATTATTGTTAATTGTACCTTAGTACAATAAATTTGTATTTCTTATTCCTGGTATGGAGTTCCATTCTTCAACTGAAAAAGGTCTTAGGCGAAATCATTCTCTATTCGATAGTCGATTCCACTCCAACCCGTGGCTGGCCTATATGTGTATTATTGTTAATTGTACCTTAGTACAATAAATTTGTATTTCTTATTCCTGGTGTGGAGTTCCATTCTTCAACTGATCATTTTATACTGTATTCCTTTTCGGGATATATCAGAATTCAAAACCAGCGTGAAGTGAGATACATGACTGGTGCAAGCCTCTCGTGCCCCTTCAAATGTACGATATGGCACCTTCCTCATTTTATGATATTGGGGGACTAATTATGTACGACAGTATAGGGGAACAATTCAATATAGGGGAACAATTCAACAAGAAAAAAATGAAGATAAATACAGTATATCTAAATACAAATTAGAAACATCATAATAGGACCTTCAATATTTTGCAGCAATTTTAAACATCGACTTGATTTTTCTTGTTAAAATGTTGATGAATGTGTTAAAATTTGTCAATATTTTTTTAAAAATTCAATGTTAAAAATAGAAAATAGTCAATTATAGTGGTAAATTTTCGTTGTAAGTCCCGACGCTTTTCCCCTTCAAATTTAGCCAAAATAACATTATCTCTGTGCAAATGTATATGCTGAACTCAAATCAAGTGTTAGTTATTGAAGAAACTTACCTTTTTTTTATCTAAATGTCCATAAAAAAACGAACTATATCTTGCACTTTTTCTCTCCCGTAACTCTCACGAAATCATGTAATTAACTGCAGAATGACGGACTGCGTATGTGAACGAATTTTGGTAGATTTTTCTTCATCTACTGATACTTCCAGCGATGTAATTCTGGTAATGAAAGTAATGCGCTATTGTATTTCTACGCTTATTACTCTCAAAACAGGAAGTACATCGCTGGAAGTTTCAGTAAAGAACAAAATTCAACCAAAATTGCTGCCTACATAGAACATCATTCTGCAGTTAATTACATGATTTCCTGAGAGTTACGGGAGAGAAAAAGTGCGAGATATTGTTCATTTTTTTATGGACTTTCAAAGCAAAAAAGGGAAGTTTCTTGAATAACTAATTGTTGATTTGAGTTCAGTATATACATTTGCACCGAAATAATGCTATTTTAGATAAATTTGAAGGGGGAAAAGCTGTCGGCACCTAAAATAAACATTTACCATTATAGCTAGTGTTTTTTTAAGATGAATTCATATATTTGGACGAAAAAAAAAAGTTCCCAGAATGATAGCAAAAATAAGCCAAAACTTTTCATTATTTAATTAATGCTAACAGTCAGTTATGCTTAATTTGTAACATATAAAAAAACAGGTTAAAAAAAAAGGTAAATGTTGACAAAATAGCAAGGGTCACAAAACACCGCCCATGACCCCCAATAAGACGGCACCTGTTATATCTATTAATTAAAACTATGAGTTATGTAGAAAGAAAGTGTCGTTATTGAGACTTGTGGTCAAACACAAATCTCCTGGCAACAAACGTAACTGTTGAATGAATTGTGTGTTCTGTGTTGTGCATCTGTCTGGTGTTGTGCATCATTGAAAAGATTGTTTTTGAGTGAATGACTTGAAAAAATTATTATATGAGCATTATTGTGCATTATTTGAAGGATTTATTATATACGTTGACTTTAGACTGAAAATATCAAAGTATTATAAGGAATGAATAGTGAGTTACCAAAAATTCCCTGTCCTGGGTATGACGGTAAGCTGCATCCGGCAGCAAGGCCTCTGATTGGAAGGCTGTGAGGAGCATGGAACCACCTCTTAACTGCTGTTGTTCCCAGGTCCACCCTGACCTGAAGTGGTGGCACCTGTAAGGGTCCCAGCTATGGGTAAATAGTTAACCCCCAAACTGGGGTCAAAACACTATGAAAGTATAAAAATACTTTTATAGAAATATATACATAAAAATAGACTTTTATAGAAAAATACATATTTTTGAAGGAAAAATGTTACCAACAATACATTTTTGAAAAAAAATTATTACCGCAACACATTTTTGAAGGGAAAAAATGTTATTCTCAGCAAAACATTTTTGAATACGAAACTAGAAGACATTTTCAGTTTTCTAAAATAAAAAAAATAATAAAAAATAAAAATGAAAATAAATTTTTATAGAAAATATACATTTTTGAAGGAAAAATATTACCAAAAATACATAAAAAAAAACATAACACATTTCTGAAGGGAAAAAATTCTCAACAAAACATTTTTTAGTACAAAGGTAGATGACATCTTCAGTTTTCTAAAATAATAATGAATAAAAACAAAAAAAATTCATTAAAATTTGACTAAATCAACCTTCTCACTATAACTGAACATTAAAAAAATTCCTTAAAACCCCACCTTTTTGGCATTAAATAACCCACAGAGGTGTTGATATGCCATTAAACAAAACTCAAACAAAAATTCCTTTCAGAATAATGTTATAAGACTCTGATTATTTGAATAAACTTCATATCTAAAAAGTCTGACCAAATATTTAATCAAAGAAGAAATTTATACGTCTTAATGAAACAATATATTTAAAGGTTTACTTTTAGTGTTTCTTTTTCTTTTCTTTCCAGATAGTATCTATTACATGAACTGGGATCATCACACTTTGATTCGGATGAACAAAAACTGGCGGGGTGAGCCTACCATCTGGAGCAACATGAGTCTCATGTTGGATCTCAAGATATATGACAAGAGTTTACAACCTTTCAATGGTAAAATTCACACAACTTTTCATAAATTTAAAATTAAGGTGTAACAGGAGAAAGCTCTTAGCACGCTTTCTCCTGTTACACCATGCAACCCTCGTTCCATCATCCACCTGATCAGGTCCTTCAAATATATTATCCACTGTCTTTTTTATCTAATATATACTGTGAATTTTATGTTAAAGTGGATGTGTGTTGTGGTGAAGTGGATATCAACTCGGAACGACCAATCGGGGAGCCGAGTTTGAATTCCAGTTCAATTCGTTACCTTCACTTACACATAATATCATTGGGAAAGGTATTAATCCATCTCTTTTCTCTAGTTATGAAATTAAATATTAAGACAGATTGGGTTCTGTCTCTTTTGAGACATAATCATCCAAGCATGTATTGCGTATTGCACTTAACTATGTTAAAATTGCTTTTCAAAATACAACACTTCGAGCGGATATTATTTTTGTAACAACCCAATAGTAGAACTACAAACCAAATACAATAGCAAAAACAAATCCTGTTCTGTCATCATCAAACAAAAAGAAATCTATAAGTTCAAAACAAATAACTATTAGGTTGTCCCAAAAGTTGTTAAACACTTGCAAAAAATTGAAATTTTACTTGCAAAAACAACAAAAATTATTGTTCAAAATAAAGACCATCATTTTCCAAGACTTTCTGCCATCGATCTGCAAGCTTTCAGATCTGGTCAAAGTACCATTCAGCCGGCTTTGAATCAAAGAATTCTTGACACGCTTCCTCGACTTTATAAAACGAGTCGAATCGGCGGCCCTTCAGAAAGTGTTGAATTGAGCGGAAAAGGCATAATCTGATGGAGCACAGTCAGGACTGTAGGCTGGATATGGCAGAACCTCAACGCAGTCCAGCTCTTCAAACTTGTCTTTAGTCTTCCTGGCGGTGTGTGGCTTGGCATTGTTCTACTGCATCAAAGCGCGTTTTCGGTTAATCAGAGCCGGGTACTTTTGCTTCAACTTTTCATAGACCCGCTCAAGTTGCTGACAGTAAAGTTCGGCACTGATGGCACGACCCTTCGGAACCAACTCAAAATGCACGATTCCTTTAAAGTTCCACCAAATGCACAACATGACTTTCTTGCCGAATCGATCTTGTTTTGGAACCGACGGTGTCTCTTGCCCTTTTTGAACCCATCACTTGTCTCGATTGAGCTGGACCAGATAGACCCATTTCGCAAGTGTTTACGAACTTTGGGGACGGACGACCTAATAAAAACCCCAATCCAATGTACAAAAACAGTCCAAGAATTTGAACCTTATGACATTTCCCTCTGTCAGTTTTCAAATTGCCCAATTTCTGTGGCTGGATCAAATAAATTGATCCCGTCGGTCACCTAATCTTATTTCACATTGTGATTTAATTTGATCATAAGACAGGTGAAGTCAAACATCCCTCAGGAACCGCTGCAAATGAATTGTTCAGGTTAAGCTAGTCACAAGAAGAGAGAAAAAAATATCTTTATAAAATTTCATATCTTCAATTTTCGGTATAGGGCTTTATCATTTTAACAGTCAGTCTATCTACTTCCATGCAAACAGCTATCATCCCAACCCACATCTTAGGTTGAAATATTATGCTTCAGCTGGTTCTATTAAGTTTGGCACAGGGTTTGAGTCTTAGATATGCAGTCATGTGACATCAAGCAATGTGGTCTCTTGTCTCAACCGCAATTCTATGATACTTTGGTTGAACTGCTCCTAGAACACTTCGGGCTTTTGTTTATATGAATTTCCACCCAAAAACAGTGCCGGGGATGACTGGTCTGGAGAAATTGATGATTCTCTAATTTTAATAAAAATTTCTTTGTTTTCTGGTTTTTGAAGATTAATTATCTTTTTCAATTCAGAGGTTTTTCTTTTCTATGAGTAGCAGTCACAGGTATCAATCCGCCCAATCAATTCTTTCCTTCCTTTGTTGCTATCTGACACACACTATTCAAGGACCATGAAGAACTTCTCTGCCTTCCCTAGTTTCCACTTCTGCTCATTCCTTCAGTTCTTCTTTGATCAGTATGGTAAATTTATTAATTAAAAGTTTATTACTTCAAATTTCTCCTACACAAAAACAATCTGGTTCCTACTTAGAGATTTGCCAGATGACTCCCTCGGTTCTTTTATCAGGGTCATTAATTTCTTAATTCACGAAGAAATCCTGCTTGTCTGCTCAGCTGGTCATTAAGAAATTTTTATTATTTCAATTTTTCACTTGTATAAGATTCTCTATTTGATCCTGTGTTTTGATACCTTGTACTAAAAGGCAAGGTCATTAATCTTCTTTTTCTATGTGCCTTGTCCCTTCAGGACGTAGGCGATCATGGCCTTCCACTTTTCACTATCCCTGGTGGCTCTGAGCACGCCTTCTCCTGTTACACCATACAATCCTCATTCTGTCATCCATTTGATTAGGTCCTTCAAATATGTTATCCGTTGCTTTCCCCTATCTCTTTTTCCCTCTATCTGGTCTGTTTGTATCAGATTCTCCAAGCCCTCCTTCCTCATTGCGTGTCCCAGGAACTTCAGCTGTTTCTTCCTGATGCTCAGTATTAATTTCCTTTTTGTTTCCATCATTTCCAAGACCTCATCATTGCTCACATGCTCAATCCATGATATTCGCAGCATTCTTCTGTAGAACCACATTTCAGTTGCTTCAAGTTTTTCCTTCATCTTTGATAGTATTGTCCTGCATTCACTGCCATATTGAAGGACGGACAGCACGTAGCAATCTCTTCCTAGTTTCTAGTGAAATTGTCCCATTTCTTAATACTTTACTCAACTTCTGGAATGCTTCCTTCGACATGCCAATTCACCTTCGGATCTCTGTGTCGCACTTTCCGTCTTCTGTTATAACGCTTCCCAGGTATTTAAATTTTCGTACCTGCTTAATCAGCTGTTCAAATTCACCACATGGATTCTTTCGTATTCTGCCTTTCCGTGGGAAATCTTTTTAGGTTTTAGAGATTTCGTATTTTCTCACAAAAACAGAAAACTCTTCATTCAGGTTGTTTGGCATATCTTTCTATTCATCTTTTAACCGTTCAGTGCCAAATAGTGTTACAACCTTCCAAACATTCACAAGAGAAACAAAAGGTCCAAGAGAAATGGACATAGATGAACAAAACTCTATCTCATATCAAATACGGGAACGGTCATCATCCAGACAAAGATCGCCAAAAGAACCTAATGGAAAAACAGCTCAAGCAAGACGAAACAGACAAGCGGAAACCTCCAAAGAACAGACCATGGCAAGAAACTAAGCCTGGACAAAGCAGAGAGCGTAGAAATCTTGGATACTTCACTCACTAAACATAAACTGGACAAACAAAAACTCATAACTCTGTCGTGAACAAAACAAATTCTAGATTTAAAAATTCAAATCTGACTCATTGTTAGAAACAAACAAATTTTTCCCGAATTTACAAATTTTGCTTGACACACACAAAACTTGCAAAATTTCACACCTCGATGAGAAATATTTGTTGTCCAATGAAAAGGCCAGAATCAAATCCGAAAGTCAATTCCCAACCGATATAAAAGACTGGACAAGATGACCATTGTGTCAGAGTGTTAATATGAGGAGTGTAATACATACTCTTGACTCACGTCAAATGATCGCTATCACCTCTCCCTTTCTCTCCCATCTTCTTTTTTATTGTTCGCCCATCTACTTGATAACCGCACAGAACCCTTTAAGACTGAGCGATAGCTTCAAAGAAACTTCTACCCAGCAACAAACGCTCATACATGCATACGTTCCTGCTTATGTACACATAAACTCTTTCCAATAGGTTACTACTACAAACTCTTGATACCTTGAACTCATTACTAGTTTCTCATGAACCTTGAACTTCTACCAATTCATGTTGTTCTCTTTTATCAATAAATTTCTATCAAAATATGCAAAAGGCATACATTTATTCTTCCCCAAATCCACACATTCCAATCTACAACCTTCTGATGATTACGAATAAATCCTAAGTTGTAGGGAGTTCCGTTATGTTTGACACAAGGCTGATTCACAAAAAACATTAACCATCTCCCTCCGGCTTCAACTCCATCCTAATACCTTAATGCATGATACAAAATAATCAACTTCCTGCCAAAAAACATTCCTAGATTTGATTTTACAGTAAAATAAAAACTTTAAAAAAAAATGTTTATAAGTGTTTACACAATTAAATCTGATCTTTAATCGGAAAGTTTTGTAATTTGCTAAAGCATTGTGTATATTAGGTGTATGATTAGGTCTTGAAGGTTGTCACAATGCATTTAGCAAAATAAAGGATGATAAAGAAGTTGTTGGTTATTATCTATTTATTATACATTAATATTTCGAGATCAAAATCTCATCTTCAGAATGTTAGAAGCTTGTGTTTGAGTTCATGCCTTTCAACAAATGGTCATTCCTGGCTGCTGCTGCTGTTATTAACTGTAGTCAAACTTGAACTCAGGCTCTTCTACCATTCTGAAGATGAGATTTTGATCTCTAAATATTAATGTATAATAAATACGTAACACCCAACAACTTCTTTACCTTCCTTTATTTTACGAAATGCATTGTGATAGCCTTCAAGACCTAACCATACACCTGTTATCTTTAATCATTTTTCATGAATAATAAAAACTTCTCTACCATACTTCAGAAAAATCTTTTTAAACAATATTTGAAGAACTATAAAACTTACTCTCATCCACACTTGACAAAATATAAAATATTTTTACAACACAATCAATTTGGCTGTAAATGATACTCCAGAGGTTACGGGGACATTAAGCACAATCAATCAAAGCTCCCAAGAAAAGTAAATTTCAGCATAAAATGACCCAAAAGGAGTTGATGTGCCATTAAAACAACCATAAATCTAACTTATAATATGTAAGAGCAAATGGATCATTATCTCAAATACATTACAACCTGGCTTACAGCCATATCACATTTAATATACCGGTTCTCGCTTGATCACTGAAGTTAAGTAACATTGAGCCTGGTCAGAACTTAGGTGGGTGACTGCTTGGGAATACCAGGTGCTGTAAGCATTTAGTGACGGATGTGCATTGTGGTGCAGTGGATATCAGCTCAGAAAGAGAAATCGGTGAGCCAAGTTCAAATTCCAGTTTAATACCCTGCATTCACTTAAGCACTGGTACCCTTGGGAAAGGTATTAATCTGCCCCTTCTCTCTAGTTATGGGTTAAATAACAGGGTAGGATTGGAGACCCTGCCCTTAAAAACAAATCCCAATGAATCTTGATACTCAAAAAGAAAAAAGTATTACTAGACAAAACTTACATAAAAACAACAATAAATTGTTGAAAGAAAAATGTATTGACAACAATAAATAAATAAAATTTAGTTGGCAATAAATGACCCACCAAGGTTGATGTGCCATAAAACTAAAAACAACCAACCAACCAAACATTACAACCTCTTGCACTGTCAGACTGCAAAAAACAGCGGATGACAAATCAGCCCTAAAAATAATCCCTATGTAAACATTACCTTGGTCAGCTCAATTCACGTATTCATTGCTGTGCTACCAAAAATAAAACAAAGCTTAAAAGAGGAAATAAAACAATGTTACTAGTTTGGTAATTAGGTCTCACTGTTGAAACAACTGAATGTACCACCACTTTTACTCTAACAGTTTTTTCCTTGCACTTCCTACCTGAGACCTGAGGAACTCCCATTCATTTATTTCAAATGTAACATCTTGAATCCCATACATCTTCTGTCCTTTCCTCAATCCTTCATATTCTCAATCTTCTCTATGATTTTCACTCCCTATAGTCGCCTGCATATTAGTGGCATTCCTGATTTGCTTGGAGTGATATGATTAAAGAAAACAACATCTAATAGCCCTATTCTATCAGTAATGCTTGCATTCATTCCTGACCACTGACAATCCCTTTCTTCCTGATTTTCAATGCATTTTTATAGTAAAATCATTAGCAATGCATTTCCATTATACATCTAATAGCCCTATTCTATCAGTAATGTTTGCATTCATTCCTGACCACAGACAATCCCTTTCTTCCTGATTTTCAATGCATTTTTATAGTCAAATCATGAGCAATACATTTCCATTATACATCTCATAGCCCTATTCTATCAGTAATGTTTGCCTTCATTCCTGACCACTGACAATCCCTTTCTTCCTGATTTTCAATGCATTTTTATAGTAAAATCATGAGCAATACATTTCCATTATACATCTAATAGCCCTATTCTATCAGTAATGCATGCATTCATTCCTGACCACTGACAATCCCTTTCTTCCTGATTTTCAATGCATTTTTATAGTAAAATCATGAGCAATACATTTCCATTATACATCTAATAGCCCTATTCTATCAGTAATGCATGCATTCATTCCTGACCACTGACAATCCCTTTCTTCCTGATTTTCAATGCATTTTTATAGTAAAATCATGAGCAATACATTTCCATTATACATCTAATAGCCCTATTCTATCAGTAATGCATGCATTCATTCCTGACCACTGACAATCCCTTTCTTCCTGATTTTCAATGCATTTTTATAGTAAAATCATGAGCAATACATTTCCATTATACATCTAATAGCCCTATTCTATCAGTAATGCATGCATTCATTCCTGACCACTGACAATCCCTTTCTTCCTGATTTTCAATGCATTTTTATAGTAAAATCATGAGCAATACATTTCCATTATACATCTAATAGCCCTATTCTATCAGTAATGCATGCATTCATTCCTGACCACTGACAATCCCTTTCTTCCTCATTTTCAATGCATTTTATAGTAATATCATTAGCAATGCATTTCCATTATACATCTCATAGCCCTATTCTATCAGTAATGTTTGCCTTCATTCCTGACCAATGACAATCCCTTTCTTCCTCATTTTCAATGTATCTCTATTATATCAGTCATGTTTGTATTCATTTCTAACCACTTAAAATTCCTTTTTCTTTCTGATTTTCAGTGTATTTTTATAGTAAACCTTTTTTCTTTTTTTTTTAAGAATATCACCCATGTGCTCTAAGAAATGGAGACTGTTCACACTTTTGTTTCCCAATATCGGCCCCCCATTCTGTTTTGGGAAGGCAACTTAACGGTCATTGTGGCTGCCCCTATGGAATGAAGTTAGACATTGGTCTCAGAAACTGTGTACCAAATCCTGAAGAGACAGATGTACACACATGCCCGGATAACTACTTCCAGTGTGCAACTAAACGTTGTATTGAAAGCTTTCGGAGATGTGACGGTGTACGTGACTGCTTTGATAGCTCCGATGAAATCAACTGTGGTAGTGGTAAGTCACATTATTAATTGAATCTTGTTATAATAATAATGATTTGACATGTAAAAGAAACAAATAAATAAAATTAATTCGTTGTCAATAATTCTTCTTTTTTCTAGATATAAATCAGTTAGATGTCTATAATTTTGTGAACTGTTATTGACATTGAAATAGTTCTTCAGAGAAAATACCATTATTTTTGGATATAAATCAGATAGATGTCTATAATTTTGAGAACTGTCATTAACATTGAAATAGTTCTTCAG
Organism: Ascarosepion bandense; assembly: GCA_037127315.1. Taxonomy (NCBI): domain Eukaryota; kingdom Metazoa; phylum Mollusca; class Cephalopoda; order Sepiida; family Sepiidae; genus Ascarosepion; species Ascarosepion bandense. The sequence continues at coordinate 1,570,870 of JBBBDQ010000736.1, forward strand.
AGAAAATACCATTATTTTTGGATATAAATCAGATAGATTTCTATAGTTTCGAGAACTGTCATTAACATTGAAATAGTTCTTCAAAGAAAATACCATTATTTTTGGATATAAATCAGATAGATGTCTATAATTTTGAGAACTGTCATTAACATTGAAATAGTTCTTCAAAGAAAATACCATTATTTTTGGATATAAATCAGATAGATGTCTATAATTTTGAGAACTGTCATTAACATTGAAATAGTTCTTCAAAGAAAATACCATTATTTTTGGATATAAATCAGATAGATGTCTATAATTTTGTGAACTGTCATTAACATTGAAATAGTTCTTCAGAGAAAATACCATTATTTTTGGATATAAATCAGATAGATGTCTATAATTTTGAGAACTGTCATTAACATTGAAATAGTTCTTCAGAGAAAATACCATTATTTTTGGATATAAATCAGATAGATTTCTATAGTTTCGAGAACTGTCATTAACATTGAAATAGTTCTTCAAAGAAAATACCATTATTTTTGGATATAAATCAGATAATTGTCTATAATTTTGAGAACTGTCATTAACATTGAAATAGTTCTTCAAAGAAAATACCATTATTTTTGGATATAAATCAGATAGATGTCTATAATTTTGAGAACTGTCATTAACATTGAAATAGTTCTTCAAAGAAAATACCATTATTTTTGGATATAAATCAGATAGATGTCTATAATTTTGAGAACTGTCATTAACATTGAAATAGTTCTTCAGAGAAAATACCATTATTTTTGGATATAAATCAGATAGATTTCTATAGTTTCGAGAACTGTCATTAACATTCAAATAATTCTTCACACAAAATAGCATTTTTTTCTTTTTTTTCTGATATAAACTAAATCAAATCAAGAACAGCAAATATTATTTGTGTTTTTTTTTGTCAACTCTTGCAACACTTACCCTAATCATGAAAATAAATTATATATATAGTTTTCAATGGTAAAGTTCACTTTCATTTGGCCTTTAATACAATAGTACTAGTAGTCGCATAAGTCAGTATTATCTCCCTTTGGTACTTATTTACTTTGTAATAGCAAAAATAAAATAAAATCTGTGTGCCAAAACTAAATTCACTTGCAGTAACAAAAAATGGGGTCAAAAATCTAATCTTTCCTTCTCAACATCAAAAATCAAAGTTTCCTCTCAAAGCTCCAAATAATTAAAAAAAAAATTACTCTCTGTTACTGCCTCTCAGTAGGAGTTCAACTCCCTCTGTGATTTCTGGTTTGTCTATTTATTGATACCAGAATCTACACAGCTTTGCACTTATCCAGGCATGTGAGCTTAGCAAAACATCCTGGCACCTGAATTAAACTAAGCATTTGCATTGCGCTTAAGGTGCATTTTTTGCATTCAGAAGGATGCAAGTTCAATCTTAGACCAAAGTTCTACATGCCAGACAAAATCTAACCCTCTTTCTTTGATTTGACTCATGTTCTCTGTCACATACTCTAAAGTTAGTTTACGAACTAGTAACAAACTTTTACCAAAAAAAAAATTTGGTATGCTTTTAAATATATTTTTGTAATATAAAATATAATTTTAATGCTTCCAAAACAAAACTGCTATCGATTAACCATCACAGACAATCACTCCTATCCCCCCCCCCCCCATTAGCATGGATCAGGCTAGTCTCCCTGAAAGCAAAACACTGCATCTCCTCAGGTCAACTCTCACAACAGACCTCAAGTGGGATGAATATATAGAATCCATAGCTAAATCCGCTGCTAAGAAAGTCGGTTCTCTCTGTAGGGCCAGGAAGTTTTTTCCGCCTGAAGCAATCCTGTACATATACAAATCTACCATCTGCCTGTGCATTGAATATTGCTGCCATATCTGGTCGGGCGCTCCTGCTATTCACCTAGGTGTCCTTGACAAGATCCAACAGAGAATCTGTAATGTGATAGATCCTGACTTAGCAGCTCGGATACAGTCACTTTCGCACTGGCACAATGTAGCTTCTCTGTGTTTCTTCTACAGATACTTTCATGGCTTCTGCTCTGATGAACTTAGCTCACTGGTGCCCCCGATATATAAATTTACTCAATCCACAAGATTAGCAACTAGGTCCCACCCTTTTACTGTGAAACCAATAAATTGTAAACGCAAATTCTACTCCAGCAGCTTCTTTTCTCGCACTTTCGGCCTGTGGAATTCCCTTCCATTTACTTTCTTCCCCGACATCTACAATCTCAAGAATTTAAATGTAAAGTCAATAGTCATCTCCTATCTCACTAACCTGCATCCTCTCTCTCATGCTCCTTTCTCCGTTCACTCCACTCTCATCAGTATTTGCATCTTTCTCTTTTCCACTTCTTGACACATCCTATAACCTGTCACTCTTTTTCATAACTTTCTTCTTATGTAACCCCCCTGCAAAATAGTGGCAGTAAAATGCCTTGCTTGGGGCGATATGATTATAAAAAAAAAATATCTTGGAAATTTCTACTATGTGAAAATGGGCTATAATGCACAAAAAAAAAACTGGGAAGCGCTGGTCTCATGCCTTGCTGATTCTTTGAGTAATAACACTTGAAATATAAGCTGTGGATCTAGCAAAGTGAATTTCATACTGGCTATTGCTAGGATACCTCGATGGGGTGTAATTGTTAGCAAGCTAGTTTCACTAGACCATTTACAACTGACCAGTGAGTTCAATTCTCACTGCATGCCTCATATTTTTGGCCTTGTGCCATATTTAAGTGACACTTAGTAAATCACCATACTGGTTAACTAAGGAGAGTAATATCGCAACAGAGGAGCACTCGCCATCATTCTTAAAAACAGCACACACAGTTGACACCTTCCATATATGTGTGTGTGTGTGTGTGTGTGTGTGTGTGTGTGTATCTATATATATATATATATATATATATATATATTTTTAATCGTTTTGCCCCATTTAAGGCGGTAATGCTACTGATAGGCGCTACATAAGTGTAAAAGATTAGTTAGGAGGAAAGTAAAAGGAAAGACGAACCAGTTACAGGGGGTTCAGAGAAAGGAGCATGAGAAAGATGGGAATACAGGTGTGATAGCAGTTGCAAAGGTAAAGAAAAATGAAAAGATATACAGGGTGATATAGAAAGAACTAGAGTCAAGTGGTTAAGAGATGGGTGTTGACTTTGCATTTAAGGTTGTAGCCCTCAGAAAAGCAAAAATGTGGAAGAGAATTCCACAGGCGAGAAGTGCAAGAAAAGAAGCTGCTGGAGTAGAATTTGCGTCTGCATTTGGTTGATCTAACTGTGAATGGGTGAGACCCAGTTGCCAGCCTGGTTGCACGAGTAAACTCCTGTGACAGGGGCACCAGTGACTTAAGTTTGTCAGAGCAAAAGCCATGAAAATATTGATAGAACAGACAGAGAGAAACCACATCCTGTTGGTGAGAAAGCGGCTGGAGCTGAACTGCCAAGTCGTTACTTATCACATTACTGATTCTCCTTTGGAGCCTGTCAAGAACACTGAGATGAACAGATAGCTCTACCACTTTATCTGATATAGAGAACTTTTTCTATTTTGGTGTACTATTGGTAGTTTTTTTCTACTGGCTTCCTATATGTAATATTTAAGCTCTTTTAAGTTGGAGTTAAGTGGATATGCATTGTGGTGCAGTGGTTATCGGCTTCGAACGAGAAACCGGGGAGCCGAGTGCAAATTCCTTGCATTCACTTATGCGCAAATAGAATTTTCTTCATTCTCTGTTTATAAGGGGTCGAAGAATGAATGCCTTAAAATGACATGTTGAAAATGGCTATTTCCCCACTAAGTTTTATCGGAATTTACAGATAAAGATATATATATGCAAGTCAAAATCATCCAGGTTTCGGTGTAAAGTGCACCATCATCAGGCAGTGAATATTATTCAGTTACAGGGTCATATGATAGTTGAAATGAAAAACTTAGATGTTCATATTAGGTAAAAGGGGTGAAGTGGATATGTGTTATGGTGCAGTGGTTATCGGCTTCGAACGAGAAATCGGGGAGCCGAGTTCAAATTTTAGTTGACTTCATTGCATTCACTTATGCGCAAATACCCTTGGGAAAGGTATTAATCTGTCTCTTCCTTCCAGTTGTGGGTTAAATAATAGGACAGATTGGGTTCTATAGCCTTGGCTGGCAACCAGTCTACCACAGAAAGCAATGGCAACCTACTGCGGGATATAATTCTGCCCACTCAGTCATTTCTCTTTTGAGACATGATCGCCCAAGCGTGTTTCACATATGGCACTTAACTGACTGACTGAATATAATAGTTTGAAACATTGTTAAGGTTTCTAGTGGGCATAAAATAGGGGATCAGTTTTATATTGTTATGAAATAATAAACTGATCCCCCACTAATATACTTAATAATATAATACATCTCTTCCCGTCTAGCTATGAGTCAAATAACAGGACATATTGGGTTCTGTAGCTTTGGCTGGCAACTAGTCTACTGCAGAAAACAATGGCAACCTACTGTGGGATAATCTTCTGCCCAGTCAGTCATGTCTCTTTCGAAACATGATCGCCCAAGCATGTTTCACGTATGACACTTAATTGACTGACTGACTAAGTTGGGGTGTTGAATGTCTTGATGGGATTGAGCACATTTTTAGACGTTTTATCTATTGTTGTCTGTATGACATGCTTTCCCAACAGATACTTTAATTATTCCGATTTTTTTATTGAGCCCTTTTTTACTCTAAAATTAAATCTCTTTCCCATTAAAGAGTGGTGTATTTTTTTTTCTTCTCCTCCTCTCTCAGAGCATTTATGGTTATTTTTACATCTTAGCTAAATTTGGGTATCGCATTCTATTGGATTGCACGATGACAACAGCCCAGTATTTTTTGCCATCTTACCCTTTGTGGTACAGTGGATATCGGCTCGGAAGAAGAAACCAGGGAGCCGAGTTCGAATTCTAGTTGAATCCATTGTATTCACTTATGCGCAAATACCCTTGAAAGGTATTAATCCATCTCTTTCTTCCAGTTATGGGTTAAATAGCAGGACAGATTGGGTTCTATAGCCTTGGTCGCCAACTAGTCTACCGCAGAAAGCAATGGCAACCTACTGCGGGATAATCTTCTGCCCAGTCAGTCATGTCTCTTTCAAGACATGATCACCCAAGCGTGTATCACGTATGGCACTTAACTGACCCTAATCTAGGTTTTAAATGTTTTTGAATTGTTTAGTCTGGCATTCCTGCAGCCTGATTGCACATACGTGCATGAAACTCAAGTCACAACCAGCTTCAGGTTTCAGGAATTACCAAAATGTTGGAATATATAATTTTCAATGGTCACATTTGCTTTCATGTGTTCTTCAATTCAGTGGTAGTGGCAGAAGCCAGCACCACATTTTCAGTGTTATTTGTTTTCTTCTTTGGTATTTTTTTACTACAACATGAAGTCAATTTATAAACCAGTAATCATAGAAAGGGGTGTAAGACAAGGAAGTGTCTTCTCACCAGATCTATCCAACTTATACAGCAAAACAATTCTGAATGAAATAAAATCCTTGTCAGGATTAGTCATTAGTGGCCACAATCTCAACATTATAAGACATGCGAATGACACAGTGCTAATACTTAATGCAGACAAAAAAATTCAGGACCTTCTACAGAAGATAACAAGAGAAAGAGAGAAGAAAAGATTGAGTATAAACTTCAAGAAAACTAATTGTATGGTCTTCAGGAAAGAAAAAAAAGAACCCAAAATGCCAACTACAGGTTGAAGAAACTAAAATAAAACAAGTAAAGAAATTTCAATACCTGGAAAACGTTCTGACAGGATGGAAGACAACATTGAGATCCAAAGATACATTGGCATAACTGAGGATACATTTTAAAAGCTAACCAGAATACTGAGAGATAGGAAAATCTTATTGGAAGCAAAGAAATTTTGCGTATCCAGGCTTCTTTGATAAAGGCTAAGTTTATGAGAATTAACTAAATTGAAATTTCCCTGAGAAAAGAATTAGAGGCATAAATGTTCCGCACAAAATGAGTAAAGAGAAAATGAAAAGAACACGGAAAGAAGTGATGTTGTAGAAATTGCACTGCTTCATTTTTTGCTGAACTGCTATGTGACATCTGTCCTTATGTATGGCAGTGATTGTTGGGCAATCTCTTTAAGAATGAAGGTGAGGCTTAAAGCAACAGGAATTTGGTTCTACAGAAGAATACTGAGGATACGATGGACTGAGCACATGAGCAATGACGAGATGTTGATGAGGATGCAAACGAGAAGAAAACTCATACTTAACACCAGAAAGAGACGGCCAAAGTTCCTGGGACATGTAATGAGGAAAGAAGGTATGGAAAATCTAATACCCACAAGATGGATAAAAGAAAAGAGAGACAGGGGAAAGCAGTGCAAGTCATATTTGATGGCAATAAGCAAATGGATGGCGGAGAGATACCTAGAGGAAAGATATTAAGATTGACAAGAAACAGGGACAAATGGAAGTCAATGATTGCCTACATCCTGAAGGGACATAGCACATGAAGAAGAAGAATAATAACCTTTTACGAAACAATTTTGGTATGCAGTATTTACATTATTCGGACTATTGTCCTCATCTTTCTTACCATTTGTACGATGTTTCGGCTGTTGTATGCTTTGGCCTTCTTCAGATGCTAAAATTTCGAACCGAACCCTTTATTACAATCACTGGGGTATATGAACAACATTCCTTGCGTAAGGCCTTGATTGGAAGTCATGAGTTATCTCCCTCTAACCCAGCAAGTTACTAGTTCACCACTGCTGTAGCCTGGAAAAACGGACATGTAACCCAGTGGATATAGACGTTAGTTAGTTCCTGAGTTGACTCTTAGAGTTGTGAGTTCAATACCAGGCTACAGCAGTGGTGAACAAGTAACTTGCAAGGTTAAAGGGAGATAACTCATGACTTTCAATCAAGGTTTTATGCAAGGAATGAGGATTATATACCCTGGTGATTGTAATAAAGTGTTTGGTTCCAAATTGCTCGCTCCAAAAGAAGGTTGGAGCATACAATGGTCGAAAGGTCGAACAAATGGTAACAAAGATGAGGACAATAGTCCAAATAATGTAAATACTACCTTATCTCAGAAATATAGACAAATAGAATGATCTATTATTAAACGTCGTACAAATGGCAACAAAGATGAGGACAATAATTCGAATAATGTAAATACTACCTTATCTCAGAAATATAGACAAAAAATATAATGATCTATTATTAAACGTTGTACAAATGGCAACAAAGATGAGAACAATAGTCCGAATAATGTAAATACTGTTAATACTAAGTCATCTCAGAAATATAGACAAATACTAATTTTGGTATACATTTCAATATTTACGATACAGATAGGGGAGGAAAAATTTTTTCAATGTGAAAGTGGGCTATGACGCAAAACAATATTGGGAAAACTATAGATTATATCAACAGTCCAGAGTTTGAAATGAATGTGGGTAGCAGAATCGATTATAGCAGTGATTCACAAACTTTTTCTCTCTGTTAAAAGGACGCAATCAGCCCTACGGCAAAGAAAGTCTAGAGAGGAGTTTAAAGGACCATAACCAGAGATTTAAAGTTAGAACATTATCATTGATAACTCTCTCCCCCAGTTTGTGGACCCTAGTTCACTCAGTTAAGTGTCATACATGATACCTGCTTAGGCGATCATGTCTCAAAAGAGACATAACTGACTGGGCAGAATATTTTCCTGCATTTAATTGCTATTACTTTCTGTAGTAGGCTGGTTACCAACCAAATCTATAGAACCCAATCTATCCTGCTGTTTAACCCATAGCTGGAGATGGAAGAGATGGATTAATACTCTTTCCCAAGAGTATTTGCACATAAGTGAATGCAAAGAATTCAACTGGATTTCAAACTTAGCTCTCCAATTTCTCATTCCGAGTTGATATCCACTTCACCACAATGCACATCCCAGATGCTATGTTCTTAATACTTGATATTATGCAAAAATATCACCATGATAAAATTGGTCAATAATTATTTACAGTGGAACCTCTACTTACGAAATTTGTCCTGTGTATGACCGTAAACTGCATCGAGCAGCAAGGCCTCTGATTGGGAGGTTGTGGGGAGCATGGAACCACCTCTTAATTGCTGTTGTTTTCAGGTTTACCCTGACCTAGAGTGGTAGCACCTGTTAAGCTCCCAGCTATGGGCAAATAGTCAACCCCCAGACTAGGGTCAAAACACTATGAAAGTATAAAAATAGACATTTTTGAAGGAAAAATATTACCAACACTACAGTTTTGAAAAAAAAAAGAAATTATTACCATAATACATCTTTAAAGGAAAAGAAATTTTACCAGCAATAGATTTTTAATACAAAACCAGAAGGCATCTTCAGTTTATAAAATAAAAATAAAAAAGTTTTCATTAAAATTGAACTAAATCAACCTTCTCACTATAACTGAACATTAAAAAAATACCTTAAAACACTACCTTTTTTGGCATTAAATAACCCACAGAGGTTGATATGCCGTTAAACAAAAATCAAACATCGACAAAATTAATTCGTTCTGGAAGTTGTTTCGTAACGTGAAAAGTAGACGCTTTTTGCCCCATAAATGCCCTAATTGGTTCCAAGCCTCCACCTCAAATCACTCAAAATCTCATGAGGCAACAGCATCAGGCCACAGCTTTCTCCAAGCCACATTAAGGGTACGTCTGGTCACCTCATGCCAAGCCATGTCGATTATTTTGAGGCAGACAACAATATCAAAGTGCTGCTTCCAAAACTCACAAAGGGTAAGTTGGGTATTTTCAGTGATGTCAAAACACCTCTTGAACAGGTGTTTCGTGTTGCATTTCTTGAAGTTCAAAATGACTTGTTGGTCCATGGGCTGGAGAATAGAGGTGGTGTTAGGTAAGAGGTACAGCACCTTAATAAACAAGAACTCTCCAGGATATCATCTTCGAGGCCGGGTGGGTGGGCAGGGGCATTATTGAGAATGACGAGGCACTTGAGGAGACAATGGGGTGAGCTGTGAGTAGCAGCACATATTTTAAAATTTTCACCTTTCATATCCTGAAATTTCTTTCGTAACAAGAGGCAATATTTTTCCAAAAAGTCGTTTCGTAACCTGAAAATTTTGTATGTTTCACCTTTCGTAAGTAGAGGTTCCACTGTATAACTATTTATACCGGGACTCCTACATGCAACTACAAGTAACCCATAGTCATATTTTAAATTTTGAAATCATATTTATTTTTGGCAGAAGAATTTTCTAAAACTGTTTCTAAATCTTTGTCTTTCAATCATTCCACCTCGCCTGCTATCTTCTACCACACTCTTTGGGAACCACTGGATTATAGTGTCTCATTATTAAAATATCATGACAGTTGAAAGACATTTAACGTGTGTCACCTTGCAAAAAGCATTATATAAAAAGCCTTTTTCTCTTTACAGGCTCAACTTGCCCTCCAGATGCTTTCCAATGTAATAACTCCCTTTGTATCAACAAATTATGGGTCTGTGATCGAGAGTTTGACTGCTTAGACAAATCTGACGAACAGAACTGCAGTAAGTTATCATTGGTATTCTTTGATCTTTTACCAGAGTGTACACAAAAGATTTTTGGCAATTTTCTACCATGGTTTCTGATTTCTTGTTTGGAGTTCTTGTTTATGACACCAGATTTTATATTGACATTGTTCAGACTGTTGTTTTTGTGACACGATAACTAGGCATATATGTATTTTGTTGTAATGGATTCGGATGGAGGATGGTTAAGCATAGAAAATAGTTTAAAAACATATTTAACAAAAGTGAAAAAGAAGAGAAAAAAATAAATAAATAAATGCTTTTTCTTTTATGAGGAAAATTGTGGAAGAGACAACGGTATCCGATTACTGTCTTAAATCCTACCACTCTTTCCGGTAAATATTTGACTCAGTGATTTAATGTGATCAAGAGATAAAGTTCAGCAGGTGAATTTCCGAATGACCCGGTCAAAGGCTGTCCTTTACTGTATCTTGACCACACATTAAGAATTTTCCGGCGGAAGCCTTATTTAAGATAAAAAAAAAGATAACTGAAATTTCGGACTTACAGTCACCAATGCTTATCTTTTAGTTTTATTTTAGCCTGTGGGTCTTTAGTCACTTCCGGATTGTTTTAAATAAATTCAGGTAATTTTTCCGAGTCAGTCAAGACAAGTGAAGAGGAGTCCCGCCGGGCATGTGAGTGAAGTCGAATCTCCGTTCGTCTTGTTTCAGCCAGTTCGGATTTGTTGATCTCCATTAATTAGAGTTAGAGCTGTGTGTCACATTCGCCTGCCCCAACCGACAAGGCTAACTCTAAATGAATAAAGCATCCTTTTCAACTCATCCAAGTTGTGGAAGTTTGTTCCTTATAGTTCAATCTTGTACCCCCAGCTGTTCGGCCGACATTTTCAACAAACTCCTGGCAACATCACAGCGTGGAGAACGGCCGCCAGAGAAAATTGTTAGGACGGACCGTTGGGGTGTTACATTTTCATCTTTGTGTAATTGTTTTTCACTGTTTACATTGTTCAAACTGTTGGACTCATCTTTATTGCCATATTCATGACATTTCGGGAATTTACACTATGTGGTGCAGTGGATATCGACTCGGAACGACAGATCAGGTTACTGAGTTCGAATTCCAGTTGAATCCCTTGCATTCACTTATGCGCAGATACCCCTGAGAAAGGTATTAGTCCGTCTCTTCCCTCCAGTTATAGGTAAAATAACAGGACAGATTGGGTTCTATAGCCTTGGCTGGCAACCAGTCTACTATAGAAAGCAATGGCAACCTACTGCAGGATAATCTTCTGCCCAGTTAGTCATGTCTCTTTCGAGACATGATCGCCTAAAGCGTGTATTACGTATGGCACTTAACTGACTGACTGACATTATTTGGACTATTGTCCTCATTTTTGTTGCCATGTTTATGACGTTACGGCTGTTGTACACTCGGCTTTCTTTAGGTGCCAGGATTTTCGTATCTTATTCTCTTTTTCTTATTTTTTTCCCCTCTCTCCTCCCACTAACCCTCTGCACACCAGGAGCAGTACTGCCTTTTCTTGAGGTGAAATGATTATAAAACAAAATTTTTAAAAAAGCATCTATTAGAGAGTAACTGATAGCCAATATCACATTCACATTTAAATGAACCGATTGTGTTCACACATTTTTGGCTACAATGTCCTGGAGGTTCACATTCATTATCATCTGTGAAGAAATAAGTAATAAAAGCGAATTTCAAAATGTAGTTAAAATGTTAAGCGGCATTTGGCTTCATAATATATACGGGTGCGATGTGTAAATTGTCGTTTAAACGACTGAAATAAGCGGCATTCGGCCTCATAATATATACAGGGTGCGATGGGTAAATTGTCGTCTAAATGACAGTGAAATATCAGGTAGCATTTGGCCTCATAATATATACAGTGTGCGATGAAATACAAGGAAATACAATGTAACCCGGATATAAGAGAGCTGTCGGAACCGGAAGAGTTCTCTTATATCAGGGTTTGGTCTATTTTATATACATTACCACAGGCTTTAATTTGGGACCAGAGAAAATCTCTCTTATATCCGAGTATCTCTGAAATCAGGGTCTTTTATATCTGGGTTATACTGTCTTAGGCGGGATTTGGTGATAATATATAGAGCGTGCGATGGGTAAATTGTCGTCTAAACAACAATGAAAATATTAAATGACAATGAAATATTAGGCAGCATTTGGTCTTATAATATATACAGGGTACAATGGGTAAATTGTCGTCTAAGCAACAATGAAAATATTACCAAAAATCATACAGGGTACGATGGGTAAATTGTCGCCTAAATCACAACGAAATATTAGGTCGCATTTGGTTGCATATACAGGTGCGATGGGTAAATTGTCGTCTAAATGACAATGAAAATATCAAATTTTAACAGATATACAGGGTGCAATGAGTATGAAAATTGAAGTATAGCTTCCAAATCTTCACTTTCCATACTTACCGGAGTTCAAAGTCATTTACATGGACTTGTGGGCTTTCCACTCTACAGCACCTTTCTTCACAGACATAAAATTGCAAACCTATCACTACTTCAGGCTATATCAGATGTGTTTTGCTCCTTATGTCTGTTTCAGTGATATAATGGCCAGCATTCACATTTTTGATTGTTGTTACAATATTTTGTTAAAGATAAGTTCAAATATTTAACAATGCAATAGAGAACTTTCTATTGATATTTTATTGTTGTAGAACTCACTATGGCCTTATTTTATCATTAACTTAAGAACTAAGATTCATCAGAAATTTCAAATAGGAAATTTCACAGATTAAAACTATTCATTTTTATTGAAAAAACATTTACTGAATGTTTCTCCCTACAGCAAGATTGTGAGAAAATTTACAATGCTTTCTTTATTTTTCAGATTCTAGGAGAGAATGTATGGAAACAGAATTCAAATGTAACAACAGTTTTTGCATTCATCTACATTTTAAATGTGATAGAGAGAATGACTGCGGAGATGGTTCTGATGAAGGTTCATTTTGTGGTGAGTCACTTGTTTGTTTTCTATACTCAATCTATCATCTGCCCTGTCGGCAGGGGTTTACAAATATGCTGACTGCATCACATGGGGCAGGTTAAGACTGCACCAAAATAAGACCTCTAATTATTATACCTAGTATACAAGGTATAATAAACTAACTTTTTGAATCCTATGCAATATCTAGAAGTGTAAAGTAGCAGTGGTTAACACTTTAATATTCTGGAGGTGATTTTGTTTGCAAAGCAAAAATTTTATCCAGCCATTGCAAGTGTACTCAGAAGAATCACTGATAGCATGTTTGAATTTTGCTGTTGTGGTTTCCTATCCAGCTATGGCAACATAAAATGGCCATGACTGAAATTGAGTAGTTTGAATTTTGCAGTTATGTTGTCATATCCTGCTACAGCAACATAAAATGGCCATGACTGAAATTGAGTAGTTTGAATTTTGCAGTTGGGTTGTCACATCCTGCTATGGCAACATAAAATGACCATGAATGAAATTAAGTAGTGTAGTAGAGGAGCCCTGAAAAACAATGCAGTAGTGAATAATGAAGTGTGTTTAAGATTAAATGCAAAATAAGCAACCGAACTGTCCAAAAAACAGAATTGACATTGTTTGCAATAAAAAGAAAAGAACAGCACAAAAAACAATATAAGCAATATATGCAAGGCAAATTAACAATAATAAGACAATGTCTCTTCCCTCCAGCTATGGGTTAAATAACAGGACAGATTGGGTTCTATAGCCTTGGTTGGCAACCAGTCTACCGCAGAAAGCAATGGCAACCTACTGCGGGATAATATTCTGCCCAGTCAGTCATGTCTCGAAAGAGACATGATCGCCCAAGTGTGTATCACGTATGGCACTTAACTGACTGAATAGTAATATGGCAAAACATGCTGGGTGGGGATTATCATCTCTCAGTTACGTTTCTATCTTTGGAAAGAGTGCAGCTCAGTTGTGTCTCTCTGCAGAGAGATATGCAGCTGAGAAAAATAAACTACTGAGAGGTGCTCACTACCAGAAAACAGATGCCCAAGACTGCACCACCCCAGTGCCCTGGATTGGTGGTTGCTACCGAGGTCAGCACGACTGATGGTTGCATGGGTTGGCAATTTTGGCCCTGGCCCAAGTGTATGTGCATAGGTTCCCCACCATAAACTCGATCTTATGTCACATCGTGGGGGGATGGGTAAATATCCATTTCTAATTAAGCTTGGAATAAACAATACGCTAACTAAAAAAGTTCTTGTGTTTTGGTTTTTTTTAACATTGTGTGGGATGAAGTGATACATAAATGAGTGCATCACATCACCAGGAAAGGGGTGGGTGTTGGGGTATTGCTCGTGACCGATGCAGGTGCATTGCACACACCCATCAGTCATAGCATATTCAGTGGCAAGGAAACATGGCAGTGTCAAAGCACCTTGTTCAGGGTCATTTGCTTTCTGTCAGTCTTTTGGGGATAATGCCCTAAATGAACACATTAACAAGCATTGGTTCCCGATGTTCAGGTCAGGAGATCTGGCCCTTTGTGATGAGACCATGAAGGCAGCCATAGATAGTGACAACAGCCTGTGGTGATCTGTGACCAAACACTTCCAAGTTTCTGATGAAACAGTCAGACTTTACCTTGGACACCTCTAGGTGGTGTAATGATTAGTAAGTTTATATGGCTAGAATCATTACAATTGAGTAGTGATTTCAATCCTCACTGAGTTTACCATACTTTCAGCCTTGTGCCATGCATGGGTGGCATACAAGTTGAATGAGTGCTACCCCACACACTGTTGGAAGCCAACAAGCAACACCCTGTTTCTCATTGCTGCTGTGTACAAATATTTGACCGAGTGCTCACCAGCGATGAAATGTGGATCCTGTGTGGCGTACCTGACATTGGTCGTCACCACGGAAACATGTGCCTCCCACTCAAAGGCCACCTCTACACCCGCACAAGATCGGGCTTTCTATCTGGTGGACTAGTTGTGAAGTGGTGCACTATGAACTGCTACCAATGGGCATTTGAAACGTGTACAACAGGCACTGAAGCAGGAAGAGACAGCATTGATTAATTGCAAGATTATTCTGTTCATCCATGAAAATGCCACGCCTCAGGTAGCGTAGATAGACACTTGGCTAGAAGACACTGATTGCCTTACTCTGCCAACCTTTTGTCAACAGATTAGCACCTTATCCAGTCTCTGGTTAACAAACATCTTGATGGGAAATTCATTGCAAATGCGACAGACTTGTGGCAGGCACTCAGAGACTTCTTCATATCCAAGATACATGATTTTTACCACCAGATTTTTCTGGTGAAACTGTCAGACCTCACCTATACCACATAGGGAAGGTATACAAGTTGAGCAAGTGGGAACCCACACACTGTTGGAAGACAGCAAGTACAGTAAGTGACAGCCTGTTTCTCGTTGCTTTCTCGGCCCTGCAAAATATGATCGAGTTCTCACCAGTGATGAAAAGTGGGTTCTGTATGACACGCCCAGCTATACAGCACCTCTACCCCAACACATATTTAGGCTCTGTGTCCGGTGAAGTAGTTGTCAAGTCGTAGACTATGAGCTCCTACCAACAAAACAAATCTGTACTCACAGTAATTAGAATGTATGCAACAGGCTCTGAAGAAGCCAGTATTGGTTTATTGCAAGAGTATACTGTTCCCTTACGACAATGCAAGGCTTCAGGTGGCCAGGCATAACATATGACATCTTGTCTGAGAGGAGATACTGTGCCAGTCACCTTACTCATCAGACATTGTACCAACAGGTCATTCTTCTTCTATGTGGCCTATCCCTGGTGGCTCTTAGCACGCCTTCTCCTTTTACATCACACAATCCTTGTTCAGTCATCCACCTGATTAGGTCCTTCAAATATGTTATCCGTTGCTTTCCCCTGTCTCTTTTTCCCTCTATCTGGCCTGTTAGTATCAGATTCTCCAAGCCCTCCTTCCTCATTGCGTGTCCCAGGAACTTCAGCTGTTTCTTCCTGATGCTCAGTATTAATTTCCTTTTTGTTTCCATCTTTTCCAAGACCTCATCATTGCTGACATGTTCAATCCATGATATTCCCAGCATCCTTCTGTAGAATCACATTTCAGTTGCTTCAAGTTTTTCCTTCATCTTCGATGATATTGTCCAGCATTCACTGCCATATTGAAGAACTGACATCACATAGCAATCCAGTACTCTCTTCCTAGTTTCTAGCGAAATTGTCCTGTTTCTTAATAATTTACTCAACTTTTGGAATGCTTCCTTCGCCATGCCAATTCGCCTTCGGATCTGTGTTACACTTTTTGTCTTCTGTTATAACACTTCCCAGGTATTTAAATTTTTGTACCTGCTTGATTCTAGTATCCCCAACCTGTATTTGGCATTATTTCTTGGACAAATACCTTCGTAGGAAATCCTTTGCAAATGAGGTAGACTTGTGGAAGGCACTCACAGATATCTTTGCATCCAAGACACATGAATTTTTACTGCCAGATTTTGGATGCTGATAGGAATTACTTTGATGTGCCAAACTTGCTCTATACCTTCTTTTTTTTCTTTATAAATTGGACTGCTATATATTTATCTCTTCCTATTCCACCCTGACCCAGAGTGGTAGCACCTGTTAGGGTCCCAGCTATGGGCAAATAGTTAACCCCCAAACTGGGGTCAAAAAACTTTGAAAGTATAAAAATACACTTTTATAAAAATATATACATAAAAATAGACTTTTATAGAAAAATATACATTTTTGAAGGAAAAATATTACCAACAATACATTTTTGAAGAAAAAATTATTGCCATGACACATTTTTGAAGGAAAAAAATTCTCAGCAAAACATTTTCAAATACAAAATTAGAAGACATTTTCAGTTTTCTAAAATAAAAAAGAATAAAAACAAAAATGTTCATTAAAATCTGACTAAATCAATCTTCTCACTATAACCGAACATTAAAAATAATATCTTAAGACCCTACCTTTTTAGCATTAAATAACCCACAGAGGTTGATATGCCGTTAAACAAAACTCCTATATGGCAGCAAATGTTGGGAAATCTCAAAAATGAAGGAGAAACTTGAAATGGGGTTCTACAGAAGGATGCTGAGGATACCATGGACTGATGTTGTGGGCAATGACAAGGTTTTGGAGAGAATACAACTAAAAAGGAAACTTATAATTGGCATCAGAAAGAGACAACTGAGGTTTTTGAGACACATACTGAGGAAGGAGGGCTTGGAGAACCTAATACTCACAAGATGGATAGAGGGAAAGAGAGACAGAGAAAAGCAGCACAGGACCTACTTGGTTTGGGAGAGATACCAAGAGGAAACATATTAAGAGTGGCAAGGGTTAGGGGCAAATAGAAACCCATGATTGCTTACGTCTGAAAAAATGACACAGCACATGAAGAAAAAGGACTTATTTTATTGTTGCTTTTCAACTTTCTGCTGCCGTTTTCTTTAATACTTTTTTTTTTTTTAATCATATCACCCCAAGCAAGGCTGTGACGCCACTGATGCGTAGGGGGCTACTTAAGAGTAGAATAACTGGAAAAAAGAAAGCCGGGAACCATATCCTAAACAGGAAACAAGGGATGAGCCTCTTCACCTGTTCAAAAGACGTGGGTGGAGTGTGAACTGGGCGATAGTTAAGTCTATCTACTCCAATTAAGAAAAAAAAGAAAAAAAAAGTGTAAGGAGATTGGGGAAAAAAAAAAAAGGAAAGCCGGGAACCACATCCTAAACAGGAAACAAGGGATGAGCCTCTTCACCTGTTCAAAACTTCCCTGTTGCTTACTCGCTCTATCTGTGGAATTCTCAGTATCCTTCTGTAAAACAACATTTTTGCTGCCTCCAGATTTTCCTCATTCATGGGGAGATTGTCCAACATTCATTACCACATAAGAGGGTGAATATCACATAGTAATCTGATACATTTTTCTGTATTTAGATTGTTTTTGACGTTTTGGCCATTGTACGCTCCATCTTTCTTTAAGTGGTAGGAATTTCAAACTGAACCTTTTATTTTGATCACTGAGATATATCATTTTCATTCCATGTGCAATGCTACTTCCAGATGTCATGCAGTTATCTCCCTTTAACTTAACTCTCTAAGTTATTTGTTCACCTCTGCTGTAGCTAGGTATTGAACTCACAACTCCTTGACATCTGTGGAGAATTATCTCGGAGGTCTAAGAAGACTAGAGTAGCATAGCCTAAATGTACGAACGAATTGCTAGTGGGGTAGGCAGGCCATGCATCGGCGCTGGAATGACGAGATGCATGCATTAGTAGGCCAGGTCAGTATGTAAATTAGTAGGCCAGGTCAGTCTGTAAATTAGTAGGCCAGATCAGTCTGTAAATTAGTAGGCCAGATCAGTATGTAAATTAGTAGGCCAGATCAGTCTGTAAATTAGTAGGCCAGATCAATATGTAAATTAGTAGGTCAGATCAGTCTGTAAATTAGTAGGTCAGATCAGTCTGTAAATTAGTAGGCCAGATCAGTCTGTAAATTAGTAGGCCAGATCAATATGTAAATTAGTAGGTCAGATCAGTCTGTAAATTAGTAGGCCAGATCAGTCTGTAAATTAGTAGGCCAGATCAATATGTAAATTAGTAGGTCAGATCAGTCTGTAAATTAGTAGGCCAGATCAGTCTGTAAATTAGTAGGCCAGATCAATATGTAAATTAGTAGGCCAGATCAATATGTAAATTAGTAGGCCAGATCAATATGTAAATTCTCTGGCTTGTCAAAAACATATAAAAAAAAGGCTGGTTTTGTTGAATTGGAAGAGGAAATTTGTTCAGTGTAGTTCATATCGGTGCATACTAAACCAAAATTCATTGCAATGGTGTTTCCAGAATTTGTACTACAGAATCCCAGGTTTCCTGCTGCAAGCTAATTCAGCACCATTACCATGACAAAAGTGCACATAAGCAGGAACATGATAAAGCCATTTACTGCCGAAGAAAACGTGGCGTGGTTGAACAAAGAGAAGCTGGTGGCGAGACTTCAGCTGAGGGATGTCACAGGTCTGCTGCCATTGTATCTGGACAGCAATGCACTATGGAGATGGATGAAGATGACCAAAGGGGTATCGATATGATAGAGGCCTGGTTGAAGAGGGCGTTTTCTGATGGTGTGTTTACATCCCACAGAAAGCTGAGCCAGGTCAGGTGAGCTAGCGGGCAGGTAGGCATTTACGCGAACAGGGTCAGGCAGTTAGCCATATGGGCTGGGTTCGAGGGAGTTGGGCTGGAAAGGCTTACCAAACTTACTTTTGTTACCAAATTCCTTGATGCCATCTCCATCGGACTTCAGAAGGCGCTGAACATTGATGCACTACCTACGGCAAACTTGATAGCGAGAGCACAATTACTGATGACAACTGGGAACCAAAGTCAAGAAGTAGGTTCACTGCTGCAACCGCCTTGCAGTAATACCCTAATCCCTACCAAGAGCGGTCTAAGCACTAGTGTAACCTGCAGCAGCAAGGGTCACATGGCAAGGAACTGCAAAAAGTATTGAACAGATTACTATCAATGCGGCAAAGTTGGGCACTGGGTTCGGGACTATCCAAGAAATGAGCCAGGGGATGAGGCATAAGTGCCAACCTTCTTCCCCACCAAGATGTAAACCCAGCACTCCTGGAGATGAGCATTTATGTTCATGGGACGCAATGTTTGGCACTAATTGACATTGGTTGCTCACAAACAATAGTAGATGCAAATCTTTGCCAATCTTGGAGGCAGCAAAGAGTGGATGTCAGAATGATTGCAAAGATATGTTGTGGTGTTGGAATGGTCACTATATCCACGGGCAAAGGCAATTATGACAAAGTTGATATTCTGGTGGTGTGTGGCAAACCCCACTGGGTTTTGACCTTCTGTTGGGGATCAATTTGATAAAAGCATTGGGAGGTGTTGTTGTTTGGCAAACAGGATTAGCACAGATCGGCGATGGGAAAGTCACTATGTGTGCAGACATTTCCATCAATGAATCTGATTTCAGCACCACCTTCTACCATAAGAGCCAAGCATGGACGCAGTATGGAAGTGGTCAGAGGACTGAGCAATGGAAGGACTGAGAAATGGAGTGTCAGAATACCCAGTAGCTGCAGAGGTCTGAGATGACTATGTACAAAAGCTCCACTCATGGATAGATAATGGTTGGTTCATGCCATACTCAGAAGAAAGGCTGGGACCTCCCAAAGGGTTTACTTCTCTGATGGCCGTGTTGCAGCAGATCAAATGTGTTTCCTGTGATGAACTACCGGGAACTCCACCATAAAGTTGATGGGCACACAGCTAATGCAGATGTCTGTGCTGCTAAGCTACACAAATGGCAGCAGGAAGTTTTGAATGTCTCTCTGTTGGACCTCAAGAGAGTACATGTCTACAAGACTTTGTGACCATTCCAGACTGTAAGGCTTATGGCCTATCACGTTGAATACACCGGTTCTCGCTCAATCACCGAAGTTAAGCAACATTGAGCCTGTTCAATACTTATATGGGTGACCGCTTGGGAATACCAGGTGCTGTAAGCGTTTAGTGACAGATGTGCATGCTTACGGCCATATCACATTGAATACACCAGTTCTCGCTCGATCACCGAAGTTAAGCAACATTGAGCCTGTTCAATACTTAGATGGGTGACCGCTTGGGAATACCAGGTGCTGTAAGCATTTAGTGATGGATGTGTGTTGTGTTGCAGTAAATATCGGCTCGGAAAGAGAAATCAGTGAGCCAAGTTCGAATTCCAGTTGAATACCCTGCATTCACTTAAGCACTGGTACCCTTGGGAAAGGTATTTATCCATCCCTTCCCTCCAGTTTCGGTTTAAATAACAAGGGTGAGACTTGGGGACCCTGTCCTTAAAAACAAATCCCAATGAATCTTGATACTCGAAAAGAAATAAGTATTACTAGACACAAAACTTATATCAAAACAACAATAAATTGTTGAAAGAAAAAGGTATTACCAGCAATAAATAAATAAAATTTAGTTGGCAATAAATGATCTGCCAAGGTTGATATACCATAAAAACAAACCAACCAACCAACCAGATTGTAAAGATTGACAGGGAATGGTACTGCCTGACACATTAGGGGTGTGGCATAAATGTAGCTCCTCTCTTATCATGAGGGCCATTGTCAGCATAGTGATCTCGCAGAAAGAAGATATTGACCACACAACATCAACCTAAATTGATGACATCTATGTTGACAAAGATGTTGTGCCCACGATTCGCATCAGGGAACACTTGGCTCAATTTTGACTGGAATGCAAGGATCCATAAAGGTTAAAAGATGGTGCACAGGTGCTGTTAGGATGGAATGCAGTGAATTGCAGTGGAAGCAAGGAAGCATGGTCCGTGAAGCTTCCGACATCATTACACAACAGACTGTGTTCTCCTTGTCTTGGAGGCTTGTTTTGTACTTCCTGGTGTGTGGGTGGCTTTGTATGGCTTTTAAAAATTATCAGGACAAGAGCCAAAGCTGGGATAATGAAGTGAAGGACAACCTACTCCAGTGTATCATCTTTCAGACTATGGATGCAGTAAAGTGCAAAGTGGAGGACACTTGTTGAAAACGACTGGCCAAAGTGGACGCTATGTTAAAAGGCATTAACTTGGCTTTCCAATGGCAGAATAATGTGTTGCACATAAAGACTCTGTGTGTGTGTGTGCCACTTGGTATCGGACACTCTTACAGGGAAGGCACAAGTGCATACCAAGGCAGTAAGCAAGATGCTCATCAGAAATTGTAGCCAGTATGAGTTGTTCCATCCAGAAGGCTGTCTACTGGTACAATGTGACTTTGAAAGATGACCACTCACACTTGACCACACTGGCCAATACTGATATGAAGTTCGGGTGAGGGGTGTTGATGCTGTGACAAATCCCTCAGTTCCTAACCATTTTTCTAAGATAAGGCTACAAGAACATTGCAAAGCCGTAACACAAGGGGAGATAGAAAAATCAGGCATAACTGACTATATATGGAGGGAGAAAGGAAATCAAGTTGAAATAATAGATAGAGAACGCCACTGAAAACTACGTAAACTTAAGGAATCAGCACATATTCTAGGCTTCAAAAATCTCCTAAGCTGGCCAAGGATAGATATGAACACAATATGGGAACCAGTAATACGGAGAGCCAGAGAAAAAGCATTAGTGTCAAAAATTGCAATATGAGCTCTGGTAAAAAGTACTAGAGAAAACCATTAACAAAAGAATATTAGAAAAAACTATTAACATAAAAAAATTGCAATATGAACTCTGGTAAAAAGTACTAGAGAAAACCATTAACAAAAGAATATTAAAGAAAACTATTAACATAAAAAAATTGCAATATGAACTCTGGTAAAGAAAGGGTTACTGATTATTAGGTTTATCGTTCCCCAAAATCCTTAAGGACACATGGGTACAGATGCTGGTTAGTTCCTGTGACTTGAGCCAAAGAGTTGTGAGTTCAATACCAGGCTACAGCACTGGTGAACAAGTAGCTTATAGGGTTAGAGGGAGATAACTCATGACTACGGAAAGAGGCACTACTACACAAGGAATGGAGTTCATACACCCCAGTGATTGTAATAAAAGATTCGGTTCGAAATTCCTAGCAACTGAAGAAGGCCAGTGCATACAACAGCCGAAACATCATACAAATTGCAACAATATCTACTGCATATCCATAGGGGGGGCGGTGATCCCCTTTCTTCCTCCATATGTGGTCAGCTATGGGATGAAGTTGAAATAATAGATAGAGAATGCCACTGGAAATTACATAAACTTAAAGAATCAGCACATATGCTCGGCTACAAAAATCACCTAAGCCAACCAAGTATAGAGATGAACACAATATGGGAACCAGTAATACGGAGTGCCAGAGAAAATCATTAGTGTCAAAATTGCAATATGAGGTCTGGTAAAAAAGGGTTACTGGACATTAGGTTTATAAGTCCCAGAAATTCAGTTGTTCCTTAAAGATACATAGCTCAGTGGATATAGACATTGGTTAGTTCCTGACTTAACTCTTAAAGTTGTGAGTTCAATCCCACTCTACAGCAGTGGTGAACAAGTAACTTGCAGGGTTAGAGGGTGATAACTCATGACTTCCAATTGAGGCCTTATGCAAGGAATGAGGATGATATACCCCAGTGATTGTAATAAAATATATTTTTATACTAAAAATACCAGCAATACATTTTTATATATAAAAAAATTATTTTATTTGTCTATACTCCTGAGATGAGGTAGTATTTACACTATTTACATTGTTCAGACTGTTGTCCTCATCTTTATTGCCATGTTTACAAAGTTTCGACCATTGTACGCTCCCACCTTCTTCAGGTGCTAGGAATTTCAAACCAAATTCTTTATTACTATCACTGAGGTATATCATTCTCATTCCATGTGCAACGCCACTTCTGGTAGCCATGTAGTCATCTCCCCTTAACTTAATTCTGTAAGTTATTTGTTCACCACTGCTGTAGTCTGGTAATGAACTCACAAGGCCATAACACAAGGAGAGACAAAAAAATTAAGTCTAGCTGACCACATATGAAGGGAGAAAGGGAATCACTGCCCCCTATGGGATGAATTTGAAATAATTGATAGAGAATATCAGTGGAAAGTTAAGTAATCAGCATATATGCTAGGCCACAAAAATCTCCTAAGCCAATCAAGCATAGAAATGAATAAAATAGGTGAACGAGTAATACGGAGTGCTACAGAAAATCATTATTGGCAAGGATTGCAATATGGGCTCTGGTAACAAATGCTAGTGAAAAAATCATTAGCATCAGAGGTTGCAATATGAGCTCTGGTAAAAAAATATTTACTGATACATTAAGTTTATAAATCCCAGAAATTCATGTACTGGTGTTCTCAAGTACAGATGGCCCAGTGGATATAGACGTTGGTTAGTTCTAGTGACTTGACCCAAAGAGTTGTGAGTTCAATACCAGGTTACAGCAGTGGGAAACATTAAGTTAAAGGAAGGTAACTACATGGCTACCAGAAGTGGCATTGCACATGGAATGAGAATAATATACCCCAGTGATCATAATAAAAGGTTTGGTTCAAAATTCCTAGTAACTGAAGAAGTCTGGAGTATACAAATGCTGAAATGTCATATACATAGCAATAAAGATGAGAATAGTGTAAATACTTTTTATAGTAAAATTACCAACAATACATTTTATCTGGAGTTGAAATTGCATTCAAAATATATTCAGTTGAAGCGATAAAATTGTAACGAAAGACATGACTTACCTGCGAAACTAACGTAAATGTTTTTTGCCTGCAAGATAGTAAAAAAAAAAGAAAGATAGCTGCTATTGAAGACACAATTTATGCATTCATATCTTGTCCAAAACTAGACAATATTTACACAAATACAAAATTTGGCCATTTTGGAATGGGATAAAAAGCGGATTGCTGTAGTGTAGTAGAAGAGGATTTTTCAGGTGTGTATGTTAAAGTTAAGGATTGACAGACTGACAAAGAAGTAGTAGGTGCAGCTTAGTTGGTGTCTGTTTCACAACTGCCCGTGTAACAGACTCAGAAAGGGAAACCTGAAATCCATTTCATTGAGGCACCAAAGAAAGAAAACCAGCTGTACTTCCCTCCCACCCCTATCATCATTCATTTTTTTACTACAAAAATTGTGTTCGAAACATACCTGATGAAACAGCGTTCCTTCAATGTCTAAACAAAAAAAGACCCTGTGTGGAGTTGAGAATTTTTTATTTGAAATATTCTTAAAGTAAGTCTTTTTTTTCTTCTTCTGCCTAAGCTTTTCATGTTTAATTGGTTTGCTTTAATTCTTTTTTTGATTTTAGCAGAAATCTCTTGACTGGACTTTTACTACCATGTTTTTTTTTTGTTTTTTTTTTTAATTGGAGTAGATAGACCTATCTATCGCCCGGTTCATACTCCACCCATGTCTATTGAACAGGTTAAGAGGCTCATCCCTTGTTCCCTGTTTAGGATGTGGTTTCCAGCTTTCTCTTTTCCTATCTTCTCACTTTGTTTTTTTTTTTGTTTTTTTTTTTCAATTGGAGTAGATAGATCTATCTATCGCCCGGTTCACACTCCACCCACGTCTATTGAACAGGTTAAGAGGCTCATCCCTTGTTCCCTGTTTAGAATGTGGTTTCCTGCTTTCTCTTTTCCAATCTTTTCACTATTACGTAGCCCCCTGCACATCAGTGGCATTACCGCCTTGCTCGGGGTGATACGATTAAAAAAAAAAAAAATTAAATAACCCATAGATGTGCCACTAAAATAATCAATCCATATGAAAGAATTCTTTCATGAAAATGACTCCATATAATCATCTACAATTTCTTAAAGAAATCAAGCTCTATTCCAAAATATAACTTTAACAATTACACATATCATTGCCTCTAGTAACTATGTCCACACAAACATGCATATGCACAAAATCTGCGTTATCATATATGTGACACGATAACTAGGCGTATATTAAGGTGGATTTGTAAAATTTGAATTTTATTATAATAGATTAAGAATAGAAAATGGTTAAAGAATAGAAAAATAGTTTAAAAACATGTGTTTCGTTTAACAAAAGTACTAAGTGAAAAAGAAAAGGGAAAAAAAATAAATAAACGCTTTTTCTCTTATAAGTAAATTTAAAATATTTGACTAAGTGATTTGATGTGATAGGTGACCAGGTCAAAAACTGTCTTTACTGTCTCTTGACCACACATTAAGAAAATATAGAAAAGATAATAGAATTTTCCCTTTCTCCAGGCAATAAAAAACGCCTGGTTAAGGTAAAGTGTCAGGGCTATAAAAACATCTGATGGCCTTCACACGAAGCTTTATTAAGATAAAAAAATCCTGGAAAATACTAAGGCTAAGTGCAGACGGGATGTCTGCGGGAAGTTTACACATCAAAGGAAGCAAAATTTAAGTACCTTGAAATTTTGGACTTACAGTCACCAATGCTTCTCTTTTGTCTTAAGCTGGTGGTTTAGTGAACTTCCAATTATTTCAATATAAATACAAGTGATTTTTCCAAGCCGATCAGTTAGTTCAGCCGGGAGTGTGCTTGATGTAGGGAAACTCCGTTCATCTGAGTCGGTCGGTTTGGCATTTGATCTCCATTAATTAGAGTAAGAGCTGAGTGTCACATTACCTGCCCCAGCTTCAAGACTAACTCTAAACGAAATAAAGCATCGATTTAACTCATCCAAGTTGTGGAAGTTCGTTCCTTATAGTTTATCTTGTACCCCCAGCTTGAGACTTCGACTTTTGCAACCAACCCCCGGCAACATCACAGCGTGGAGAACAGCCGCTGGAGAAATTGTTCGGACCTCCACTGGGGTGTTACATCTACCATGTATTCAATTGTGAAAGCAGAATAACATATATAATTACTGCAAAGCTCTCAAGAAAATTGAATTTTGATATTAAATGACCCATAAGAAGTTGATATGCCATTAAACTAAAAAACAAATAAAACCTGATCATTACAATCAGGTTATGATACAAACATGTGCAGGTATAGGCATGTAATGCATGCAAAGTCAATTGCAGAAAGGGCAATTGAGGAGATGTCGTATTTCTTTTTATATGCTTCTTTCCATGTTTGTCCTTTTTATTCTTTTGCACAAATATCCGTAAATAATTAAACTTTTTCCTTTTTTTCCTTCCCCTGGATGTAGCGGATCACACATGCTTACCTGGATATTTCCAGTGTGATAACAAACTTTGTATTAATCAGGAAATAGTTTGTGATGGAGACAACGACTGCTATGACAACAGCGATGAGAGAGACTGCCCACCTGTGAACTGCACAGAGTCACAATGGAGATGTCAGTCCCAAATTGAGTGTATTAAAAAAGAACATCGGTGTGACAGATTCCCTGACTGCAATGACAAATCGGATGAAGTGGGCTGTCGTAAGTAATTCTTACATTTTATTACAGTGATTTCCAGAATCACTCCATGCAATCCTCTTCTTAAAAACCTAGATTTCCACAATTCCTCCCTGATTTCAAATTTTTAGCTTTTAAATTTTTGTACAATTTTTTTAGATGGACTATTGTTAATATTTGATATGTCCCGGAAAGATATATATATATATATACAGACACAATATATGCAGTTGAGTAAAAAATAAAGGAAGGTAAAGAAGTTTTTGGGTATTACCTATTTATTACACATTAATATTTCGAGATCAAAATCTCATCTTCAGAATGGCAGAGAAGCTTGTGTCTGTCTGAGTGTGTTCTTGGCCTTTCAAAAAATGGTCATTCCTGGCTGGCTGTCTGCTGATGCTGCTGTCATTAATTTTACTGTGATTTATAGTTGGGGCCTTTTTCTGGTCTGATGATATCAGTCTATATATATATATATATATATATATATTAGATAAAATTTTCAAAATTCAAAGGTGTCGGATGTACATTTTAACATAGGATCTCTAATAGAGATTCTACATCACGTCAGCGACATTGTTTTTTCCAAATGGCAAAGGCCCTGGGTTAGAGTGTGGAGGGGTTTTAGGTTAACAACAGTCACAAAGTAGAAAAGGACAGAGCTTGTATTCGCGGGGTTACAGGGTGTTGAAACGGTATATTTAGGAACGGTATATATATATATATATATATATATATATATATATATATATATTAAAAAATGATATTAAAATAAAATATTAAAATAAAATTTTTAATATTAATTAGGATTGGGTTTTTGGGAATTTACCTTCCTGCTTTTTTCCCTTGGATTGAAGTATCTGAATTAAAATAGATATATATATATATATAATTCAAGGTAGCTAAACAGTTTAGGCAAATGTAACTGGGTAGAACAATCTAGTATGTAGATGTAATGGACGGTACTCATCGTATGCAGTATCCTGAGATGTAGGCGTAATCAAAAGACATAGACCAGTAGACTTCTAGCAGTAGACCTCTACGCATTCTCACTTTCGTCTATATTTATGGCTGACACCAGCCAATCACAAGGTGTATGCATATTCATTACATCTATATTCAATCAATTTTTGGAATATCCTCATCATTGTTCTTTTTGTAAATATAATTTCTTTGCATGTATAATTTAACTAGAAGACTCAAGAGCCACTCATGTAAAGGTTGACTGAATTAAGCTGTTCTAAGGATACGGGAGTAGGAGGTGAATCTTATGAGGATATGTAAGATAGATAACACTGGGCAAACATTTTATTTTTACCCAATTGTTGGGCAATGGGCATATGTTTCTTGACTATTCTTTAACTGATTCTGAAAATCGAGTCTGTTTTGATCCCTCACATCACATTTTCTCTGCACAGATGATGCCTTTTTGTCTCAAAATAGGCCAAAATATCTATTCACTATGAAGTGCCAGGACAATAAGTAAAACTTGAAATTGTTATATTTTAGGTTTTACTTATCATACTAAGAAAAGCATCCTAATAACCTCCTAAGTATTTTCTGACTCTATTTTCTGAATTAGAAATATTTCATTTTATATATATATATATATATATATATATATATATATATTAGGTTTAACTTATCATACTAAGAAAAGCATCCTAATAACCTCCTAAGTATTTTCTGACTCTATTTTCTGAATTAGAAATACTTCATTATATATATATATATATATTTTAGGTTTAACTTATCATACTAAGAAAAGCATCCTAATAACCTCCTAAGTATTTTCTGACTCTATTTTCTGAATTAGAAATATTTCATTATATATATATATATATATTAGGTTTAACTTATCATACTAAGAAAAGCATCCTAATAACCTCCTAAGTATTTTCTGTTTCTATTTTCTGAATTAGAAATACTTCATTATATATATATATAAATATTAGGTTTAACTTATCATACTAAGAAAAGCATCCTAATAACCTCCTAAGTATTTTCTGTTTCTATTTTCTGAATTAGAAATACTTCATTATATATATATATATATATATATTAGGTTTAACTTATACTAAGAAAAGCATCCTAATAACCTCCTAAGTATTTTCTGACTCTATTTTCTGAACTAGAAATATTTCATTTTCGGTGAATTTATTACCTGACGAAAAGAATCCCTATTTTCTGATCTAAAATACTTGCTTTTCTGTGATTTTGGTTTAGAATTGATAAACTTTTTATTTTCTAACAATTTGTTTGAGCATTCTGGGGTTGATAATACAGATCAAAGTGTTGTTTAAGTGTTGGGGCACTCTCCACCTTTCCACGTAAATGAACTATTCAAATCACTATATAAAATAGTGATTATACCTCGAGGAAGGAAGTCGAGTGAGCGAGTCAGTCAGGTATTTCCGGCATTGCACCGGAAGTGTTCTACTAGTCAATCTATCACGTCTCTATGACGATACTGTATACTAATTACCTTGTTCTGTATTCTACTAATCCTCACCTCTGGTAAATACTTCTCTTTCCTGTCAATACACCTACTTTTATACTATTACGTTGTTTTGTATTATTTCACATAATTCTGTTACCCGACATAACATTAAGAATAAGTAAATATATTAATCCTTATTAAATACATGTTTTGTGATTTTTGCATAGAATTGATAAACTTTTTATTTTCTAACAATTTGACTGGGCATTCCAGGGTAAATAACACAGATCAAAGTGTTGCTTAAGAATAAGTAAATATATTAATCTTTATTAAAAATCTAAGACATAATAAATGTTATCAAACATATATGTCAATAATTTATGTAAGAAATGTGAACAAAACAAAGATACATAATTTTGAGCATAAAAGAACCTATGATATTCGAAGTTTGTCATTTTTGGTCACTCAAAAGGATTTGCCTTGATCCATAATGGATGCCTAATTTCCATAGTCCAATGAATAAAATTTTTAGGAATAAAACTAAATAGCAAACTTAACTTCAAGGTGCACATCAATTACCTTTCTGTCAAAACTGAATTGTGGGGGCCAACCAAAAA
Organism: Ascarosepion bandense; assembly: GCA_037127315.1. NCBI lineage: Eukaryota > Metazoa > Mollusca > Cephalopoda > Sepiida > Sepiidae > Ascarosepion > Ascarosepion bandense. Next base: position 1,600,413 of record JBBBDQ010000736.1, read on the forward strand.
ATACTGAACAGAATATAAAGGTGACACATCAAATCAAAATTAGACTATGTAAACGTCATTTACGGTGCCACATGTAAATCCTATCTTAAAAAACTACAAACCATACAGACAATAAGTCTTGGAGCCTTTGAGACCTCACCCAGACAAACTACCGCAAAATTGTACATTTTGTTTTGACATTGAAAGAACAATGTCTCATAATAATGGTAATAAACGTACCTGATGAGACATTGTTCTTTCAATGTCGAAACAAAATGTACAATTTTGCGGTAGTTTGTAGTTTGCACATGTTCTAAAGTAATAATTAATAATAAATATTGTTTCCTCTACTTTTATGCTGAGTACTGTTTTAAATTAATATTTTGAATGTTACAATTATTTTCTTAGTTCTTATTCATTTGGAGATATATGTATATATATATCTCCAAATGAATAAGAACGAAGAAAGGATTTTTTTTCGTTGCTGAGGTGATGCGTTATCCCCTGTGGGGATTTCATGTCGAAATGTACATACAACATCTTTGAATAAATCCTATTTAATTTATATTTACTCTGTAATATTTTATTACATGAAGCTCTCTTCCTGTATCATTTTTTAATATTAAAATTAAATTTTTAATATTAATTAGGATCGGGTTTTTGGAATTTACCTTCCTGCTTTTTCCGCTTGGATTAAAGTATTTGAATAAAAATATATATATATATGTTACAAAGGTACATTTGTTTTGACATTGAGAGTTTCCCCATAACAAAAGGTTCAAGTTCAATTATACTGTCGAATAGGTTAGACAGTCTTTCTGCATGACAAAAAGGAAAAAAAATTAATTACAAAAACACTTTGGAGATCACAGACACAAAATGAAGTATAATGTAACACTAGTAGTATACACACATAAACACGCATAAAATTTTTTTTTTTTTTTATAATCATATTGCCCCAAGCAAGGCATTTTACTGCCACTGTTTTGCAGGGGGTTACATAGGAGGAAAGTTATGAGTGACAGGTTATATAGGGGTGTCAGGAAAAAGGTAAGAGAAGGATGAGAATACTGATGAGAGTGGAGGGGACGGAAAAAGGAGCATGAGAGGATGCAGGTTAGTGAGATAGGAGGTGACTATTGACTTTACATTTAAATTCTTGGAGATTATAGCTGTCTGGAAAACAAGTAAATGGAAGGGATTTTCACAGGCGGGAAGTGTGAAAAAAGAAGCTGCTGGAGTAGAATTTGCGTTTATAATCTATTGGTTTCACAGTAAAAGGGTGGGACCTAGTTGCTAATCTTGTTTATTTATTTTCCTTTATTTTACTAAACGCATTGTGACAGCCTTCAAAACCTAACCATATTCGTAAAATAAAAAATGCTTCAAGGAAATGACAACACTTTTCCTACAACTCTTTCATTTTTCACAACTATGTATCATGTCTGTTTTTTGTTTTGTCACATCCCACTTTATTTTTCTTGTCTACTGCTAGGAAGGTTGGATTATTGTGTCAGGCCAAAAAAATTTTTATTGTTAGAATCCATCTGACATGTTGATAAATCTACCGTTCATCCATGCGTTGAAGACTGTTGCCATATCTAGCCGGGTGCTCCTGCTATTCATCTTAAGTTTCTCAACAAAATCCAAAGAAGGATCTGCAATTTAATCAATCATGACTTGGCATCTCGACTTCAGTCACTTTCTCAACGACGTTACGTGGCTTCCATCTGTCTTTTCTACAAATATTTCCATCACAACTGCTCTGACAAGCCTTTTTCTCTATTGCTGAGACGACATAAATTTAAGCATGCTGTCTTTTCTACAAAATATCTGCAAAAGTTTAAGTGCAACATTGGCTTACGGCCATCATAGACAATCGCACCTTTAACCATCATAGACAATCATACTTACCTCCCTTGCTGGACCAGGCTTGCCTCCCAGAGAGTAAAATACTATGCCTCCTTGGTCTCACACTTTCAGCGGACCTCAAATGGAATGACTATATCATATCCATGGCTAAATCCGCTGCTATGAAAGTCGGTTCTCTGTGCAGGGCCCGGAAGTTTTTTCTGTCTTAATCTATCCTACATATATATAAATCTACCATACACCCGTGCATTGAATACTGCTGCCACATCTGGTCGGGTGCCCCTGCTATTCTCCTCGAGGTTCTTGACAAAATACAACAGAGAGCCTGTAATGTGATCAATACCAACTTGGCAGACCGGCTGCAGTCTCTCTCTCACTGGCGTGACGTGGTTTCCCTATGTCTCTTCTATAAATACTTTCATGGCTCCTGCTCCGATGAACTTAGATCACTGGTGCCCCCAAGGTTTGAATTTGCACGAGATACTAGATTAGCAACTAGGTCTCACCCTTTTACAGTGAAACCGATAAAATGTAACCGCAATTTCTACTCCAACTGTTTCTTTTCTCGCACTTCCCAACTGTGGAATTCCCTTCCACATGATTGCTTCCCTGACAGCTACAATCTCCAGGAGTTTAAATGTAAGGTCAATAGACACCTCCTAACACACTAACTCACGTCCGTTCTCTCAAACACTCATCCAATCTACCCAACCCTCAGCCTTGGTATCCTTACCTGTCTATCACCCTCCTTCTGACATTTCCTATATCTAACCACTCTTTCTCTATACCTTCCCCTGTGTAACCCCTTGCGCAATAGTGGCAGTGGAATGCCTTGCTTGGAGTGAAATGATTAAAATAAAAAAATATCACATTGAATACATTGGTTCTCACTCGATCACCGAAGTTCAGCAACGTTGAGCCTGGTCAGTACTTGGATGGGTGTCTGCTTGGGAATACCAGATGCTGTAAGCATTTAGTGACGGATGTGCATTGTGGTGCAGTGGATATCGGCTCAGAAAGAGAAATCGGTGAGCCGTTCGAATTCCAGTTGAATACTCTGCATTCACTTAAGCACTGGTACCCTTGGTAAAGGTATTAATCTGCCCCTTCCCTCCAGTTAGAGGTTAAATAACAGGGTAGGACTTGGGGACCCTGCCCTTAAAAACAAATCACAATGAATTTTGATACTCGAAAAGAAAAAAGTATTATTAGACACAAAACTTATATCAAAACAACAATAAATTGTTGAAAGAAAAAGGTATTACCAGCAATAAATAAATAAAATTTAGTTGGCAATAAATGACCCATTGAGGTTGATATGCCATAAAACAAAACAACCAATCAACCAATTAAGTTCAACATCAATTGACATCTTCTATCTACTTGACTCCCATCTTTCTCTTATTTTTTCTTCAACATATCCCATACTTTTTTATTTTCCTTTTTTTTCTCACTGTAACCCCCTGCACACCAGTGGCACTACTGCTTTGCCTGGAGTGAAATGATTATTAAAAAAAATATTTTTTCATGGCAACTGTTTTGATGAGGTTTTTCCATGTTACCCCAACCACATAAACGTACATGTGCTTCCAAATTAGCATCTAGGTCCCACCCTTTCACTGCTGAAATATTTAAATGTAACCGTTACTTCTACTCCGACAGTTTATTTTTTTACACTTTCTTCCTACCTGTGGAACACCCTTCTGTATATTTGCTTCCCTGATAGCTGCAATGTCCAAAAATTTAATTGCAATATAAGTTGCCATCTTCTATCTTCTTGAATCACATTCATCTTTTATCCCTTCATCAACCACCTCCATTCCTTTTCTCTCTCTTTCTCTCTCTCTCTGTGCACTAGTTGCCTTACTTGGGGTGCTATGATTAAAAAAAGAAAACAACTACTTATGTGATTTTTTTATCTATTTCTTTCTGATCTATCTTCAACAGCAACTGTATCTGCCAGTGCCTGTCGGTCATTCGAATTTAAATGTTTGGAAGGAGACTGTATACTTGCTTCTTGGCAGTGTGATGGCAAAGAAGATTGCAAAGATGGTTCAGACGAGGGGTCCACTTGCCGTAAGTTTGATATGTTTGGGATATTTTTTTTAATTACTTGAAAGTGTTGCTAGTCTTCTGTCTTTGTAAAAAATGATTAACTTTGCCTTATTTTACAGTGGGATGTGCTCTGTGGTGTAGTGGATATCAGCTTGGAATGAGAAATCCAAAAGCAGAGTTCAAATTCTCGTTAATACCCTTGTGAAAGGTATTAATCCATCTCTTCTCCCTCCTGCTATGGGTTAAATAGCAGGATAGATTGGGTTCTATAGCCTTGGTTGACAGCCAGTCTACCTCATTTAGAGGAAAAAGAGGTTTGCATGGGGTCAACACCGTTCTTCAAACAAAAAGTGTGTGGCCTCCATCAGTCTCAAAAAACTTTTGATCTGCACCCAAAGAGTTATCCTTCAGTTGTTGATGGTAGTGCATCATCTGTTCTGGCAGTACAGGCCCACTCAGGAATGAAGGTCTTTCTTACAAAGAATGCATGTGAAAATGCTCTCCTTGCACTAGCCTTTGGTGTAAATCGCATATTCAGCATAAGCAATTATTGGCGATGTATTCCTACCTCACAATGTCCATGTCAATCACCTCGTGTCCTTTTCCAGATATCCATGAAGCAAAGATGAGGTCACCCTCTTACTAGTGACCACTTCCCCATACAGAAAGACATTTGAAATTCTTCCATACGTTTACATGTTCAAAACAGTGGAGCTAGAGTTGTTGGAGAAGGGCATATAGGTTGGCCATGGGTGACCTGGTCAGACCAATTAATCATTATCTTCAATAAAATCTTTATATATATATATATATATATATATATATATATATATAAGGACCTTGAATTAGTTCTTGCTGTTTTCCAACAGATGTCTTTCCCAGAACTCTGTGTGGGGAATTTTACTGCACTACTTTATTCAAAAGAAAATCTGCAGCTGAAGCACACAAAAATTCTAGTTGAGACTTAGCGTGAACATGCCTTGTTGGAAACAACATGCAGAGATTGGTTTAGATGCTTCAAAAATAATGATTTTGCTGTTGAAGATAAAGAATGCTCTGGTGCACTAAAAACATTTGAAGACAAAGAATTATAGGCATTACTTCATGAAGATTCATGTCAGGCATAAGCTAGAATTACAGAATCATTATGAGTTGATCACATAACAGTTTCAAAAGATTTGAAAGCATTAAGAATGATTTAATAGCAAAGACATTGGGTGCTGTACAAATTGATGCTGAGAGATGTCAGATGGACATCTTGCCACGTGTGAACAGTTGCTTCAACAGCAGAAAAGGAAAGGTCTTTAGCATTTTATTGTGACTAGCAATGAAAAGTGGATACACTATGATAACCCTAAATTTAGAAAATTGTGGGGCTAGCCTGGCCATGCATCAACATTGGAGGCAAAGCCGATTATCTATGGTTCAAAGCTTTTGCTCTGCGTTTGGTGAGATCAGCTGGGTGTAGTTTATTATAAGCTGCTCATATCACCAAAACCATCACAGGAGATTGCTATCGACTACAATTAATGCTATTGAAGAAAAAATGGCCACTATACAAGCGGACACACATCATAGGAATTTTGCAATATGACAATGCTAGGCCCCATGTTGCAAAATAGGTAAAAAGTTACTTGGAAACATTGAAATTTGAAGTCCTGTCTTCACCTACAGTATTCACCAGAAATTGTTTCATCTGATTATCACTTGTTCCAATCGATGGCACAAAGCCTGGCTGAGCAGCACTTTTATTCTCATGAAAATGCCAAAAAATGGGTCATTAGCTTCAAAAGACATCATTTTTCCAATGTTGAATTCAAATGCTGCCAGATAGATAAGAAAAAGTAGTGACTAATGTTATACAATCTTTCAGTGACGTGTTTCTTAGTAATTTTTATAAATAAAACATTACTTTTCAGGAAAAATCAGTGAGAACTTATTCAAGGTCCTAATAAATAAATATATATATATATTAAAATACTTTAATCCAAACAAAAAAGTAGGAAGGTAAATCCCAAAACCTGATCCTAATTAATATTAATTTTGATATTAAAATATCATACAGGAGGAGAGCTCAATGTAATTAAAATTACAGAGCTCAATATAAAATGAAATAAATTTTCAACATTCAAAATTGTCGAATGATCATTTCAACATGAAATCCCTAAGAGAGATTTCACATCTCATTAGCAACAGTACCGATTTCAAAAAAAAAAAACAAAAAAAAAACTTTTTTCTTTTTTTTTTTTTTTTTTGAAATAGGTACTATTGCTGATGAGATTTGAAATCTCTCTTGGGGATTTCATGTTGAAATGATCATTCAACAGTTTTGAATATTGAAAATTTATTTTATTATATATATATTCTACAATTTCATGGGTAATACATAATTCGTGGCAGGAAAAAAGCTGCTCGTCAGACCCAAATGATACAACATATTATTCTGCTAAATTAAATAAATAAATTTATTAAATTAAATAAATAAATTTAACACTGAGTTCTTTTGAGTTCGTCTCTATTGGAATTTACCTAACTTATATACCAAGTATTCTACATTATATATATAATTGAATAGTACAGACTATTTTGCATTCTGATAGCTTCCTTGATGAATTTCATCTCAGCATCAAGAAACTGATTAGACAACTGGCAAGGATCAGTTTGAAAATAAATAGACACAATATGTCTATTTTATTCAATAGAACATGTTTGAATGAAGATCAGTCTGTCAGCTAGTTGCCATATGTACTGTATGCTTGGAAAATCATGTCTCAAAAGAGACATGACCGACTAGGTCGAATATTTACCCACAGTATGTTGCCATTACTTTCTGAAGTAGTCTGATTGGCATTGATATTTAACCTATAACTGGAGGGAGAAGAAATGGATCAATACTTTTTTCAAGGGTATTTGTGTGTAAGTGAATGAAATGAATTTGACTGGAATTCAAACTTGGCTTTCATTCTGGGCTGATATCCACTACACCACAATGTACAGCTGAAGTATGTCCTCTGCAAATAAATGTCTTACAAATTCCATAGTATACCAAGCTACCATCTTTACTACAGAAAATCCTCATTTTACCAAACATTATATTGGTTGTCCTAAGAATAGTTTTAACTCAAGTTTTTATCAGCATGACCTATCTTTTAACCATAAAATATATAGTAATTCTACTTATCCCTCTAAATACTACTGGCAACTGAAAGATGCAAATAAAACTCCTATAGTTAAATGGAAAATATTAACTAAAGCTAGAACGTGTAAAATGTTACATGAAATATGTTTCCTTTGCTTACAAGAAAAAAATCAATATAATTAAATTCCAAAAACTGACTTATTAAACCAATGTAATGAAATCACTAATTTTTTCCACCATAGAATTTTCCATACTCTTAAATATATCTAAAATTATCTCAGTGTATTTACTATTTGCCCTTATCTATAAAATTTACCCATTTTTCAATTATATACTTTAAAATTTAACTTATTTAACTGATATTTTGTCATCATCTATCTAGTACTTACATTTCTAAGACATCACTTATGTTTTTTTGGATCTATTTTTTTTTTACATCAACAAAACTCTTTAAGGAAAACTTTTTATTTTTTATATTATTCATATCTCGCCTTTGGCAATACATTGATACATTTTTGTCTGAGTTTCCACTATTCTTTCGAACATAATTACCTCTCACTTCATACTATTCATCTCATTGGATGGCCTCTTTATTTTTAGTTTAATTTAATTTAATTTGTTTTAATTTTAAAAACCTCCTTTTCATATATATATATATATATATATATATATCCAGGTAAAGAGAATGAACAGTTTTACAATTCCGAGTTCTCCAACATTTACTTTTTTTTATAAAAGTTCTCAATACAATAACTATTTTAGAGCATAATGACATGTCTTGAATCCCTGGACCAGTCTTTCATGTGCTTCCGTCTCTCACTTCTAAGCTCCGTTAGCTATCTCTTCTTCCTCTACTGCTCCCCATCCTCCTCTGACTGTTCAATGCTTGACAGCATCTCTGACAATATCGACAAGGCCATTTCTTCTCACCCATCTGCCCATATTTTTGTGTTTGGTGACTTTAACGCCCACCACACTAAGTGGCTCAAAAACTCTGTCACTGACCTTGCTGGTGTCCACATCATTACTTTTCAATCTCCCACTCCCTTACACAAGTGGTGGACTTCCCCACGCGTTTCTCCAATAGCCCTAATGGAAGGGACTCGCTACTAGACTTCTGCTTCACTTCCATCCCAAATTCTTGCACCACCAGACAGCTCTGCCCTCTCGGAAATTCTGACCACACCATAGTTTCTGTCAACATCTCATTCCACTCCACCCCTACCCAAGAAACCCAAACCCAGACCAGCAGAATATGCTACTGCTATCAAAGAGCAGACTGGGATTCGTTCCGTGACTTCCTCTGCGACGTCCGTTGGAACAATGTTTTTAGTCTTCCCATCAAAGACTGTGCATCAGAGGTCTCCTCCTGGGTTAAGGCTGGCATCGATGCTTCCATCCCTGCCAGGACATTTCAGCTTAAATCCCATTCATCTCCCTGGTTCTTGCCTGCTTGCTCAGCTGCCATTGCCCACCAGAATCACTTTTTCTGGCTTTATCGTAGCCACGCGTTGGACCAAAATAGGTGCCTTTTCGCCTCAGCTTGTAATAAGTGTAAAAAGGTACTTAGCGAAGCTAAGATGCTGTTTGCTGCCAGAATGAAGCAACGCATAGCATCCTCTAAGTTCGGCACTAAAGACTACTGGCGACTCTGTAAAAGCGTGCTTAACAAGAGTAAATCCTCAATATCCCCACCAATCAACGAGTTTGAGGTCCTCACCTCCTCAGCAGACAAGGCTGAATGCTTTGCCCGTAGATTCTCGACCAACTCGCGTCTGGATTTGTCTGGAGTCTATACACCCGATTTCCCATCTAGAACAGAGGCCCAATTGAATGACATCCACATCATGCCCTCGCCGATTTCTAACATAATCTCAAAACTTGACCCTCACAAAGCGAGTGGTGGGGACGGAATCCCAATCATAGTCTTGAAGAAATGTTCCACTGAACTCTCCTCTGTCCTTTCTAAGCTCTACATCCTCTGCCTATCTTCCTCCTGCTTTCCTGCCTGTTGGAAGTCTTCTTCTGTGGTTTCAATATTTATGAACACTGGTGAACTATCGAACCCCGCAAATTACAGCCCTATCAGCCTTCTTCCGATCTTTGGCAAAGTGTTTGAAGCCATTATCAATGCCGAGGTTGTTCAACATCACACAGCCCACGGGCTACTCTCGAACAAACAATATGGCTTTCGCTTCACCAGGTCTACTGCTGATATGCTAACAAACATCACTGAGTATATATACCAGGCTCTCAACAAGAATGGTGAAGCCCGAACTGTCGCCTTGGACATCTCTAAAGCATTCGACAGAGTATGGCATGCCTGCCTTCTACGGAAACTGTGAATATACGGCATAATTGGACTTTTGTTGGACCTAATCCAGTCATTCCTCTCTAACCGCACTCTGAAGGTGGTATTAAATGGACATGCCTCTCAGAACTATCCTACAAATGCGGGTGTCCCCCAAGGCTCTATCCTAGGTCCTACTCTCTTTCTAATCTACATCAATGATCTCCCCGATGCCGTAAAATCCCAAGTAGGCATGTACGCCGATGACACCATAGTTTACTCTCGCAACGATCAAAAATCTGGTGTTGGTGACAAGGCGAACCTCGCTGCCGAGCTTGAAAAGGACCTCCAATCCGTGATGGATTAGGGTAAGAAATGGCTCGTAAAATTCAATTCTTCCAAAACGAAGCTGCTGTCAATTAACCACCACAGACAACCGCACCTCCCTCCCATTAGCATGGAACATGCTTGCCTCCCAGAGAGTAAAACACTCCGCCTGCTTGACCTGACACTCTCAGCAGACCTCAAGTGGAATGACTACGTCGAATCCATTGCTAAATCCGCTGCTATGAAAGTTGGCTCTCTGTGCAGGGCCAGGAAATTCTTTCCATCTGAATCTATCCTGCACATATATAAATCTACCGTCCACCCATGTATTGAATACTGCTGCCACATCTAGTCGGGTGCCCCTATTCTCCTCGGGCTTCTTGACAAAATGCAGTGGAGAATCTGTAATGTGATCACTACCGACTTAGCTGACCACCTGCAGTTACTCTCTCACCGGCATGACGTGGCTTCCCTGTGCCTCTTCTATAAATACTTTCTCGGCTTCTACTCGGATGAACTTAAATCACTGGTGCCCCCTAGGTGTGAATTTGCATGAGATAATAGATTGGCAACTAGGTCCCACCCTTTTACAATGAAACCGACAAAATGTAACCGCAATTTCTACTCCAACAGCTTCTTTCCTCGCACTTCCCACCTGTGGAATTCCTTTCCGCATGATTGCTTCTCCGACGGCTACAACCTCCAGGAGTTTAAATGTAATGTCAATAAACACCTCCTAACACACTAACTCGCACCCATTCTCTCCGACATTCTCCCTATGTACATCCTAACTTGTCTATCACTCTCCCTCTGACATTTCCAATACCCAATCGCTCTATGTAACCCCCTGCGCTATAGTGGCAGTGGATGCCTTGCTTGGGGTGAGATGATTAAAAAAATATATATATATAATTAAATTTGTTTTTTAATTAAAAATACATTGCAACACAAAACTTTACAAACTTTATATAATATATATATGTATATATAATATATATATGTATATATATATAATATATATATATATATTTTTTTTTTTCTTACATACAATATGTGACCAATGACCACATGTGCATTTACTTTGCCCTCATCAGCTGCTAACCAAGGGTGAATACACAGTTTCGGTGGTTTAAAGCAGGGCTGCCACCCCTGGCACCACCAGCAGCAATCGCTACTGGGCAAAGTAAATGACAGAAAAATAAAATCAATTGGCACATTGAGACAGATGAAAACGCTTTAACAGTTTTTTAAAATTCAAGAGCAGAACGAGAACGGAAGAAGTAGACGACGTCATGCTTTCTTTGCGAATTTCTTCGAATTGCGCCAAATCCAGCATGACGCGTGTCGAACAATAGATTGAAGGCGACATATTTGCTTCTTTAAATCCCTTCCAGTGACGCCTATTTTCGAAAGAAATGAAATAGTGGAGTGTCCTAGAAATCCACGACAGCCAACCTCAATAGGCATCACATTACATGTCCATCCTTTTTCTATGCATTCGGCACGCACAAATTCGTACCGATTTTTCTTTCGTTCATGGGCCTCTGAAAAATTTTCTTCCCAAGGGACAGTAAGTTCAATTAGAAAGGTACCTCGATCTTTTTGGCATATATAGCATAAATCACAGTCTATATATCCCCATTGTTTGAGGTTTGATGCGCATGGCAACAGGTCATATGTAGACCGTAAAAGGAATGATATCGCCAGTGGTTCCATCGATATTAAATTGGTCCATGATATTTTGACTGGTTCGATATCATTCCATGTTGTCCATGCACATTGTATATGTATATATAATATACATATGTATATATATATATATATATATATAATATATATATATGTATATATATATATATATATATATATATATATATATATATATATATATATATATATATATATATATATATATATATGTATATATGTATAATATATATATGTATATATGTATAATATATATATGTATATATATATGTATATATATGTAATATATATATGTATATATATAATATATATATTATATATATATATATATATATATATATATAATATATATATATGTATATATATATGTATGTATATATGTATATATATGTATATATATATATATTTCTAATATATCTTTTATTTTAGCTCCTCCTGTTTGTCCTAATGACTGGTTCCGTTGCAATAATGGACAATGCATTTCCAAGTCGTCACGTTGTAATGGATTCAATGATTGTGGAGATAATTCAGATGAAGATAAATCATTAAATTGTCGTAAGTAGTCTTCATCTTGACATCTTCTTACCTATTGATACAGTTTTCTTTTTTCTCTTGATTTTATTTTTGCTGTTTATTACTTAATATCTCAAAGTTTGTAAATAGCTAAATCCAATGATGGCATCCCAAATTTCCAGGAACCAGTTCTATAAGAATCTAAATCTAATCTAAACTTATTTATAAATGGAACTTTGTGTGTGTGTGTGTGTGTGTCCGTTAACTATAGACTCCAAAACAGCTGAACCCATTTTCTTGAAAATTTTCACAGTTTTACTATAAGCGTCTGCGAGTGTTCTTAGCTAGGTTTTGTGTTGAGATACCTCCGATAAATATCGAAAATCAAAAAAATCGGGTTATAGAAGGAGTGGTCCAATTTTAATCAAATTTGATACACTCATAGACAAAGACATAAGAAACGATATTCAGAAGTTTCAAGGTTGCAGTTCTTACAATAGTGCAGAAAATCGATAATATATATATATATATAAGGCAAGATGTTTGTGTGTGTCTGTTTATCTGTCTGTATGTCCTTTATACAAATCCATAATTTTTATCCGATTCTCACCAAACTTCACACAAATATTCTTTAGGCTTAGTCTGACCTCCAGGACCATGGATTAATTTTAAAGTTTTCATTACATCCGAGCAACACTGGGCTATACTGCTAGTAGATAATATTCAGCAACCTATTCTGATTATTTTCTTTTCAATCTGACAATGGAAACCACTTTTTTTTGTATCAAAAAGAATTGAACCATTTTGATAAATTAATAGAAAACATTTATTTTTTTAAGATATTTCCAAATTGAAATTTTGTTCTCCATCATATTTTTCTTCAGAAATGTGATGCATTTTCTGTCTCTAGTGTTATTAGCTGTGTGATTTTTTTATGATCATGTGTATTTCCACACAACTGCATTCACTCATTATACATATACACACGTGACAATCACATGATAATCTTGCTTTCTCACTTCTTTATGGGATGTATATATAGCAGACACGTGGTATGCCCAAAAACAGTTGCAGCAGAAACACAAAACACAAAGCAGAGCTGCCCCGAATAGCAGCATGCTATTGCAGGGTTTGCGCTCTTCAATATCAAGCAATTCTCTCACACACCCGCACTAATTGCAAGACGCAAGTAGATGCCTTTTATTTCTTTAAATAGCACTTGTACATTTTTACCAATCTTCTATCAAAATTATTCCTAACACAACTTACATATGACACTGATAAATCTTCCAGAGACAAAGAACTTTATGACTTACCTCAAAGGCTTTAACACAATCTTATACAGAAAATGAAAGACATTTTAATCAGACACATTCAACGTCTACAAAGTATGTAATTCTTGTTATTTGTTAATGCACTTTATATAATTACAATTAATGCCTTGACCATTTTATTCAATGTTCCATTTAATTTCATGAATGATTTCAAGTGTATGAAATAATTGTTGGAATGCAAGAATTTAGTTAGGAAGTTCTTTGGGAAATGGCCTTGTGCCATGTAAAATTCAAACCTAAATTTCTACACAAATAACCCACCAAAAGTTTCCTAACCACATTCGGAGTGAATGACTGCAATTCCAAAGACCTCTCCCTTTCTTGCCTATTTTTTCTACATGGCAACTGTTATCTATGTCTTTGTTTTACTTTTTCTTCTTTTTTCTTATCCACTGACTGCTGGAGTAGAGGGCATGTCTATTGGTCTCACTCTGGGTGTGCACAAGCATAGTGTAATTAAGTATTAGTACCTAGATCATCTGCTATTAATATATAAGATTACTAGCAGTATAGCCCAGCGTTGCTCAGGTGTAATGAAAGCTTTAAAACTAATCCATGGTCCTGGAGCTCAGACTCTTTGGACGTTGGCACAAAAGACTAAAAAGCAATAGTTGCTTCCAGTTAAAGTGAAACCGTAGACTGAAAGAAAAATGAATGGATGTCAGTCAAATTTTCATTTCCTGGTATCAATATCAAATAAGTTTTTTCGTTGTAAACTGAATTTTGAAGGCTAAATAAGTCCTGTGAGTAAATGGTATCATGGCTGAGACTAAGAACTACAATTATACTTACTTAGAGCCAAACCCAAAGCAAAAACTAAAATAAAAGGGGCTGAAAAAAAATATAGGCATACAGGCAGATAAACAGACACACACAAAAACATCTTGCCTTTTATATATATATATATATTATCGATTTTCTGCACGATTGTAAGAACTGCAACCTTGAAACTTCTGAATATCGTTTCTTATGTCTTTGTCTCTCAGTGTATCAAATTTGATTAAAATCAGACCACTCCTTCTATAACCCGATTTTTTTCGATTTTCGATATTTATTGGGAGTACCTTGACACAAAACCTAGCTAAGAACACTCGCAGACACTTATAGTACAGTTGTGTAAATTTTCAAGAAAATGGGTTCGGCCGTTTCGGAGTCTATAGTTAACGGACACACACACACAACACACACACATACACACACACACACAAAGTTCCATTTATAAATATGTTTAGATTTAGATTAGATTTTCAGATAATCCAACAACCAGTTTGCTAAGCTTTCATCATTTTCAGAATGGGTTCCTATTAACCAAGAGGCTAAATCTCATTTCAGTGTCATTTTATTCTAAGTTAATCTTATTTTTATTTTCTGTTACAGCACCTCCACCCTTTTCCTGTCCCTTCAATCAGTGGGAATGTCCTGGAGGAAGTCGTATTTGTATTCCTGATGCTAAAGTCTGTAACAATAACCCAGACTGTCCTGACGGCCAAGATGAGAGTCCGTTGTGCAGTAAGTTTTAAATTCTCTTGATGATTCCTTAGCATGTTTTTCTCTGTTAGCTTTACTGCATAAGAAATGACTGAATGGATTGATGTACTCCAAGGCAAACAAGACCAGGCTTGGCAGTGAGGCTCTTCAAAGTTTCTTCTACACAAGTTTGAATCCCGCCCGAGGTTATGTTTTTTTGGTGGAGGAAATAACTGTTTATTCAAAGACGTGTATCCACTAAAACTGATGTTTGAAGTAATTCTTTTTGAAGACGATGGTTTCTTCTACAAAAGGGGGATGGAGATTTGAATCCTGCTGCAGGGCACATTTTCGCAACTGGCACAGGCTAATAGACAAGATAAGATCTTCTTCTTCTATGTTCCATGTCCTTTCAGGACGTAAGCGATCATTGCTTTCCACGTCTCCCTATCCTTGGTGGATCTTAGCACACTTTCTCCTGTTACACGACATGACCCTTATTCTTTTATACACTAGCTCAAGGCAATAAATCTAGATTATAAATGTATGGAAACTAGTGTGGCCCCGAAATAGGGGATCAGTTTATGTATTGATTAATATATAGAATTGATCCCCCATTTTATCTCCACATTATAATTTCTTATAAACAGTTAGCATATATATTCTTCTTCTATGTGCCTTGTCCCTTCAGGACGTAGGCGATCATGGCTTTCCACGTCCCCCTATCCTTGGTGGCTCTTAGCATGCGTTCTCCTGTTACACCACACGACCCTCATTCTGTCATCCACTAGCTCAAGACAATAAATCTAGATTATAAATGTATGGAAACTAGCGTGGCCACGAAATGGGGGATCAGTTTATGTATTGATTATTATATAGCATTGATCCCCCATTTTATATCCACATTTTAATTTCTTATAAACAGTTGGCATATATATTCTTCTATGTGCCTTGTTCCTTCAGGACGTAGGCGATCATGGTTCTCCACGTCTCCCTATCCCTTGTGGCTCTTAGTATGTTTGCTCCTGTTACTCCTGGCAACCTTCGTTCGGTCATCCACCTAATCAGGCCCTGCAAATATGTTATTCGCTGCCTTCCTCTGTCTCTCTTTCCTTCTATCTGGCCAGTCAGTATCAGGTTCTTCAAGCCCTCCTTCCTCATTGCGTGTCCCAGGAACTTCAGTTGTCTCTCCCTGATGCTCAGTATTATTTTCCTTTTTGTTGCCATTCTTTTTAACATTGTTGCTTGCATGCTCAGTCCACGATATCTGCAGCATCCTTCTGTAGAACCACATTTCCACTGCTTCCAGTTTTGTCCTCATTTTCGATGATATTGTCCAGCATTCACTGCCGTATTGAAGATCTGACATCACATAGCAATCCAGCACTCTCTTCTTTGTTTCTAGTGAAATTTTCCTGTGTGTTAGTACTTTACTCAGCTTCTGGAACGTGTCCTTTGCCATGCCAATTCGCCTTCGGATCTCTGTGTCGCACTTTCCATCTCCTGTTAGAACACTTCCTAGGTATTTAAATTTTAACTGTTTAAAAAATGGGACATTCTACTCAAATAATGTGTATCCACTAAAAATGATATTTAAAGAAATAAAAATGTATTTAAGAAACAATACAAAAATATGTGACTATGAAACAGTCAAAACAGGAGGAAAAATAATGGGGACAAAAGCATCTTTGAAAATAGCTATAAAAGTGGTCTAAAGCACTAGAGACTATATATATATATATATATATATTTATATATTTGTGTATTTAGGCAGCAAATTTTCTTTTAAACATGTCAGATTTAATAAATTGCAAACATTATGTCTGCTTATTTTTAATAAAATCTGTTCATACTCACGGATAATCTTTCGCGTATTATAATTGAAAGATATCAGAAATGAGCTGTAACGTTGACAGATGTTATTATCATTCATTTCTCAAGATACCCAAGTACTTCCACCCTCTTTTCGAGATCATCTTCAGGGGTGTGACTTATGGTAACAAAAAATAACCTCAAAACTGTGCTACTAAAAATTACTGTACATTTTTTTTGCTTCAAATATAATGGTTGACAAATTGCTAGTGTTCATTAGAACTTGAAAATTCTCCAAAGTGGAATTTTTTTTTATATTGTAATGTCATGGTCATGCACGTGTTAATGCATGAAACAACTAAATTAAAAATAAGCAGACATAATGTTTGCAATTTATTTGATCTGACACATATATATCCACACACACGCGCGCGCGGATTGGAGTAAATAGACTAAACTCTCGCCCGGTTCACACTCCTCCCACGTCTATTGAACAGGTGAAGAAGCTTATCCTTTGTTCCTCGTTTAAGATGTGGTTTCCGGCTTTCTCTTTTCCAATTTTTTCACTCTTATGTAGCCCCCTGCACATCAATGGCATTACCACCTTGCTTGGGGTGAGATGATTAAAAAAAAAAAATTTCTTGAGTTAATTAATCTGACACATAAAAAAAAAAAAAAATTTCTTGAGTTAATTAATCTGACACACACACATATATATATATATATATATATATATATATATATATATATACATATATCCACACACACACACACACATATATAAATGCATTTCTTGCGTTAATTAAACAGTACTCAGTGTAATATAACAGATCTATGATGATTGCATAGTGCATGAAACTCTGATATCATTCTATAGACGTAGGAAAATATATATGAAATTGAGAGGAAAACTCAACACATCATTAAACGGTATTTTTCCACGGTGTGAAAGAAGCAGATTGTAATTTCTACAACTGACAAAATAAATTCTGGATTTATAACCGTTTAATTATGTGTTTTGTTTTCCTCTCAATATTTCATATTGGTGTGAATAATATCCTTTCACCTGTCTATTTTGATCTATTTAATATTTTATATTAATTCAATAAAATCTTTTGGATTATTCTCTGTTTTTAAAGGTTTGAAATTCTCTCATATATATATATATATATATATATATATATATATATATATATAATAGTTAAGTGCAATACGTGATACATGATTGGGCAATCATATATTGAAAGAGACATGACTGACTGGGCAGAAGATTATCACCGCAGTAGGTTGCCATTACTTTTTGTGGTAGACTGGTTGCCAACCAAAGCTATAGAACTCAATCTGTCCTGCTATTTAACCCATAACTGAAGGGAAGAGATAGATTAATACCTTTCCCAAGTGTATTTGCACGTAAGTGAATGCAAGGAATTCAACTGGAATTTGAAAACAGCTCTCCAATTTCCATTCTGAGCTGATATCCACTGCACTACAACACACATCCATCATATATATATATATATATATATATATATATATATATATATATATTGACAAAAAACTTTTATGAGCACATTCTATTGAAATGACAAGAATAGAAGTATTGTTTTGAGTGTGTCAAGATTCTTTATTTATATTTTTTTTTTTAATCATGTCACCCCAAGCAAGGCATTCCACTACCACTATAGCGCAGGGGGTTACACAGGGCGATAGACGAGTTAGGATGTAGATGGGGGAGAGTTGGAGAGAATAGGTGTGTGTTAGTATGTTAGGAGGTGTCTATTGACCTTACATTTAAACTCCTGGAGATTGTAGCTGTCGGGGAAGCAAGCATGTGGAAGGGAATTCCACAGGCAGGAAGTGCGAGAAAAGAAGCTGTTGGAGTAGAAATTGCGGTTACATTTCATCGGTTTCACTGTAAAAGGGTGGGACCTAGTTGCCAATCTAGTATCTCGTGCAAACTCACACTTAGGGGGCACCAGTGATTTAAGTTCATCAGAGCAGAAGCCATGAAAGTATTTATAGAAGAGGCACAGGGAAGCCACGTCACGCCGGTGAGAGAGTGACTGCAAGCGGTCAGCTAAGTCAGTATCAATCACATTACAGATTCTTCGCTGTGTTTTGTCAAGAAGCCCAAGGAGAATAGCAGAGGCACCGGACCAGATGTGGCAACAGTATTCAAAACACAGGCGGATGGTAGATTTGTATAAGTGCAGGATAGATTCAGATGGAAAGAATTTCCTGGCCCTGCACAGAGAGCCAACTTTCATAGCAGCGGATTTAGCAATGGATTCGACGTAGACATTCCACTTGAGGTCCGCTGAGAGTGTTAGGCCAAGCAGGCAGAGTGTTTTACTCTCTGGGAGGCATGCCTGTTCCATGCTAATGGGAGGGAGGTGCGGTTGTCTGTGGTGGTTAATTGACAGCAGCTTCGTTTTGGAAGAATTGAATTTTACGAGCCATTTCCTACCCCAATCCACCACAGATTGGAGGTCCTTTTCAAGCTCAGCCACGCGGTTCACCTTGTCATCAACACCAGATTTTTGATCGAGGCGAGCGTGTACTGTGGTATCATCAGCGTACATGCCTATTTGTGATCTTATGGCATCGGGTAGATCATTGATGTAGATTAGAAAGAGAGTAGGACCTAGGATAGAGCCTTTGGAGACACCCGCATTTGTAGGGTACTTCTGGGAGGCATGTCCGTTTAAAACCACCTTCAGTGTGCGTTTGGAGAGGAATGACTGGATTAAGTCCAACAAAAGTCCAGTAATGCTGTAGCTTTGCAGTTTCTGTAGAAGGCCGGCATGCCATACTCTGTTGAATGCTTTAGAGATATCCAGGGCGACAGTTCGGGCTTCACCATTCTTGTCGAGAGCCTGGTATATATATTCGGTGATGGTCGTTGGCATATCAGCAGTAGACCTGGTGAAGCGAAAGCCATGCTGTTTGTCCAAGAGGAGCACGTGGGCCGTGAGATGCTGAATGACCTCGGCATTGATAATGGCTTTGAACACTTTGCCGAAGATCGGAAGAAGGCTGATAAAGCGGTAATTTGCGGGGTCCGATGGTTCACCAGTGTTCTTGAATATTGGAATCACAGAAGAAGACTTCCAACAGGCAGAAAAGCAGGAGGAAGATAGGGAGAGGATGTAGAGCTTAGAAAGGACAGAGGAGAGTTCAGGGGAACATTTCTTCAAGACTGTGATTGGGATTCCATCCCCACCACTCGCTTTGTGAGGGTAAAGTTTTGAGATGATGCTAGAAATCAGCGAGGGCGTGATGTGGATGTCATTCAATTGGGCCTCAGTTCTAAATGAGAAATCGGGTGTCTGGACTCCAGACGAATCCAGACACGAATTGTTTGAGAATCTACGGGCAAAGCATTCAGACTTGTCTGCTGAGGAGGTGGGGACCTCAAACTCGTTGATTAGTGGGGGTATTGAGGACTTACTCTTGTTGAGAACGCTTTTACAGAGTCGCCTGTAGTCTTTGGCTCCGAACTTAGAGGATGATATGCGCTGCTTCATTCCGGCAGCAAACAGCATCTTAGCTTCGTTAAGTATCTTTTTACCCTTATTATGTGCTGAGGCGAAAAGGCACCTGTTTTGGTCCAACGCGTGGCTACGATAAAACTGGAAGAAGTGATTCCGGTGGGCAATGGCGGCCGAGCAAGCGGGCGAGAACCAGGGAGATGAATGGGATTTAAGCTGAAATTTCCTGGCAGGGATGAAAGCATCGATGCCAGCCTTAACCCAGGAGGAGACCTCTGATGCACAGTCTTCGACGGGAAGACTAAAAACATTGTTCCAAGGGACGTCGCAGAGGAAGTCACGGAATGAATCCCAGTCTGCTCTTTGATAGCAGTAGGACATTCTGCTGGTCTGGGTTTCTTGGGTAGGGGTGGAGTGGAATGAGATGTTGACAAAAACTATGGCGTGATCAGAATTTCCAAGAGGGCAGAGCTGTCTGGTGGAGCAAGAATTTGGGGTGGAAGTGAAGCAGAGGTCTAGTAGCGAGTCCCTTCCGTTAGGGCTATTGGAGAAACGAGTGGGGAAGTCCACCACTTGCGTAAGGGATTGGGAGATTGAAAAATTAAAGGTGTGGACACCAGCAGGGTCGGTTACAGAGTTTTCGAGCCACCTAGTGTGGTGGGGCGTTAAAGTCACCAAACACGAAAATGGGCAGATGGGTGAGAAGAAATGGCCTTGTCAATATTGTCAGAGATGCTGTCAAGTACTGAACAGTCAGAGGAGGAGGGGGAGCGGTAGAGGAAGAAGGGATAGCTAACAGAGCTTAGAAGTGAGAGACGGAAGCACATGAAAGACTGGTCCAGGGATTCAAGATATGTTACTCTAGCTAGGGGGAGGTGTTCACTGACATATACACCAAGCCCATGCATATGGATGTTGGATCCTTCCTGAAGATGGGAAGGTGACCAGGAACATAGAACTCAGAGGAGGGGGTAGACGGGCCAAGGTTAGTTTCACACAGGGCTAAGATATCAGGTGAGTTAGTTTGGAGGAATGATTCTACGCTATAAAGATTAGTGAGAATACTGCGTATGTTAGTGAACGTGACACAGAGAGGTTTGGGCATTTTCCGAGTAGCTGGTTTGATTTTGGTATTTTGTTTGTTTTTTTCCATTGGTGTTTTGGTTGAGGAGAGAGGTCTAGAGTAGAATCAGTCGGTCACTATTTGCAGCATGTGAGGAATGGAGACTGGCGCAACTTGCAACATAATGTGGCCTCAGGGTTGCTCACCAGAGGTTCATGAAGGGACGCCCGTCCATGCGCGATATGGCACTACAGGAACCCCGATATTATTCAACTGTTGATCAGAGCAGTCTCTTAAGACACTACACAAGAGTTCGGGCTCCTAACTACCAGTCAGAAGCAGCCATCAGGAATCTGCCAACCTGGTACCCTCAGAATGGAGAGACATTGCCACCATAGTCAATAACTGCAAAGAGTTTCCAACTGAACTAACACTAAGACCGAAGGAGGAGGTAGAAAGACTGGGAACCCCTTCCTAAACAGGAAACAAGGTGATCACCTCTACTCCTGTTCAAAAGAAGTGGGTAGAGTGTGAAACTGGGCGATAGTAGGTACTATCTACTCCAATTTAAAAAAAAAAAAGTGTTAAGTTAACTAAGTTTTAACTTAGTTGAAGTCCAAAGAAATTTCTTTGCAAAAAGTACAAAAACATTCGTTCAAATGACCAGAGAATTAAGCAAAAAATAATAATAAAACAAAATAAATAAATAATAATAAAACTATATAAAAAATAATAATAAAACAAAATAAATAAATACATAATAACTTATTTTAGCAAGTTTCAATGAGAAAAAAGAAAAAAGTAAGTAAATCCTTATATATATATATATATATATATATATATATATATATATATATATATATATATTCTGAACATATATTGTTAAATATAATGGACAATGAATGTCTATTATATTTAATCATGAGCTGTTCTAAACATCGTATTTTGGCTTTAATTTCAGGTGAAAATAAAGACAAAAATTGTCCAACATTTGGATATTTTTTTATTATGCTGGTTCTAAGCTTTCGGCTCACATGAGCCATCTTCAGAGAGGTTACAGGAACGTTAACATAAAGAAATCCACCATCAAAAATGATTTTATCTTGTGTTGACGTAAAACATTGCTATGCAACGATAAAAGTCTCTATATAGTAGACACAGTTCATAAATTTGAAATGCAGTTCTATGACGACACTCCACGTGAGAGATCAAAATGTTAACAGGACCATATGTCTAAATGCAATGTAATGTGTTGTGGTGATATTGAAATGTGATTTTATTAAGTGTGGGTTGTTTTGATTTAATCTAGATGGCCTCCAATATTTGAAGGTTCTTTTTACTGTGTGTAATAACAATAATACTCACTCATACACACAATTTTTGAATTTCAAAATTTAAATCCTGTTTTTCAAATGGTTTTACAAGCATATGCTGTTTGCAAATTACATCAACAAATGGCAAACTTGGACTTTCATACCTGTAAGGAAAAAATAATGCAAAAAGAGTGATTTTCCCCATAACACCTCAAATATTTTAACTACCTTCACACCTTGGCAATGTGTGTTGTTTTAAATGCAATGATTAGAAGTTTAGAAACCTAACCATATAAAACTGAATGTATACATTTTGTTTATTTTGTTAAAAATTTCCAAAAATATTAAGCACTGTTTATTTATAATTTAATAAATTTAATAGATTGCTTATATTAATAAGAATAATATTAATTATATTAATTATATTCATAAGAACAATAAGTCGACTGCTGAGATCTACCAGGAGGTGCTGAGGAGCATGGTGAAGTCCTGAATGGACAAGATTGCCACTGGACACTCCTACGTCTCCCAGCAGGACTACGCTCCTGCACATAAGGCCAAGAGAATCAACTCCAGGTCCTACTAACTTTCTCCTTCCTCAAAGTCACTTCCCTTGCACACAAAGAGACATTCCTCCTTGATCCTCTGTATTGGCAATACAAAGAATTTTACCTTAACAATTCTTATCTTTACTTTTTTTCCTCACCAGCAGTACTCGCTGTTTCATTGGTTTTCTCATGCTATCATACACGTCTTTATCAGAATATAAAAAAGACTGAAACCCTTTAACAACTTAATCCCAATGAGCACTATATTGAGCAAACACACGTTTGACAGTGAACTATTGAATTCCATTCTCAGGTTTAATACATGTGGCAACAAGGTCTCTGATCAGGAGATTAGAAGTTTTTGAGGGGAACATGGAACCACCTTGACTCTTAATTGCTGTTGTTCCTCAGTTCACTCTGATCCAGAGTGGCAGTATTCATAAGGACCCCAGCTATGAGCAAATATTGAACCCACAAACAAAAACCAAAACATGAAAATGCAATTTTATAATCAAAATACCAGCAATACATTTTTATGAATAATTATTAACAATGTATTTTTATTTTGAAATTACCAACAATACAACACTAAAAAAGTCTGAAAATACAATTTTATAGTCAAAATACCAGCAATACATTTCATGAAAAAATAACCAGCAACATGGAATTACTACATTGACACTGTAGCTGCATCTACTGCTAGGAAGGTTGGGTCACTATGTCGGGCCAGAATGTTTTTCTTGTCAGAATCCATTTTGCATATTTATAAATCAACCATTCAACCATGCATTGAATACTGTTGCCATATCTGGTTGGGTACTTCTACTATTTATCTCAAAGTTGTCAAAAGGATTTGCAATGTGATCGATCCTGACCTGGCATCTCAACTTTGGTCATTATCTCGCTGATGTGACATGTCTTTTCTCTGTTTTCTACAAATATTTTCATGGCAACTGCTCTGGCGAGCTTTTTTCCCTGTTACCCCAATCACATGAATTCAAGCATGCTACTAGATTGGCATCTAGGTCCCACCCTTTTACAGTTGAAATAGTTAAATGTAACCACCACTTCTATTCCAACAGTTTCTTTTCTCGCACTTCCTGCCTGTGGAACTTCCTTCTGTTTACATGCTTCCCTGATAGCTACAATCTGTGCACTGGTGGTGCTCCTGCCTTGCTTGGGGTGAAATGATAAAAAAAATATTCTTTTTTTAATTACCAAGTAAACTTTACATTTTATAATCTACAAGCTATATATATCTAAAAAGCATACATTTACCCAAAAAGTATAAAATTATATGCAAAATATATGTAACTGAAAACATAAAATTATTCACAAATTTCAGTATTAAATAACCCATAGAGGTGTTGATATGCCATAAAACAAAATCAACCACCCAACAATAAATTTTTAAAGTAAAATGACCAACAATACATTTTTTCTCTATTTAAGAGAATACAATTTCTTTCAAAATATAGTTAGTTGAAGCCATAAAATTATGTTCCAAATATTTAGAATTCGGCATTAAATAACCCATAGAGGTGTTGATATGCCACTAAATAAAATCAACCAACCGACAATACATGTTTAAAGTAAAATGACCAACAATACATTTTCATCTATAGTTGAGGAAATACAATTTCCTTTGAAATTTATTTAGTTGAAGTCATAAAATTATGTTCCAAATATTTAGATTTTGGCATTAAATAACCCATAAAGGTGTTGATATGCCACTAAACAAAATCATCCAACCAACAATACATGTTTAAAGTAAAATGACCAACAATACATTTTATTCTTTGTTGAGGGAATACAATTTTGTTCAAAATATATTTAGTTGAAGCCATAAAATTGTGGTTCAAATATTTAGACTTTGTCATAAAATAACCCAACCAGGTATAATAATTGGCAGTTTTTTTTGCCTCAGAACTGCGATCGGTCCAGAGAACTTCCTCAGGAATGAAAACAAAAAGCAAATCTTGACAGCTGGTGCCACTTTTGATGCTCTGAGAAGTCAACTGTGTGACCAGAGAGGTATCCAGCTTGTCATCAAGTGCAGAATCTGTCAATCAATTTGCATCTAAACTTTGATGTACAGCCTGGAATGAGCACCACCATACAGCAGAAATGACCAGAACTTGACTAGTTTGCCATGTTGCCTTTTACACTACATCAAGTATCATCATCCTTATCATCATCATTTGGTCCTGGGCATAACGGTAAACTGTATCCGGCAGCAAGACCTATGATTGAGTTTTTGTGAGGAGCATGGATCCACCTCTTAATTGCTGTTGTTCCCAGGTCCACCCTGACCCAGAGCGGTAGCAAGGCCTCTGATTAGGAGGTTGTGAGGAGCATGGAACCACCTCTTTTGCTGTTGTTCCCAGGTCCACCCTGACCTGGAGTGGTAGCAAAGCCTCTGATTGGGAGGTTGTGAGGAGCATGGAACCACCTCTTAATTGCTGTTGTTCCCAGGTCCATCCTGACCCATAGTGGTAGTACCCGTTAGAGTCTCAGCTATGGGCAAATAGTTAACCCCCAAACTAGAGTCAAAACACTATGACAGTATAAAAATACACTTTTAGAGAAATATATACATAAAAATAGACTTTTATAGAAAAATATACATTTTTGAAGAAAAAATTATTACCAACAAGACATTTTTGAAGAAAAAATTACCATAACACATTTTTGAGGGAATGATAATTGTTCTCAGCAAAACATTTTTGAATACAGAACTAGAAGACATTTTCAGTTTTCTAAAATAAAAAAAGAATAAAAACAAAAATTAAGAGGTGGGTCCACGTTCCTCTAAATCACCCAATCTGAGGCCTTACTGCCAGATATAGTTTATCGTCATACCCAGGGCTATGCATATATCATGGAAAGATAATGTCTCCAATACTGAATCCCTAGAAACCCTGTTAGCAGCAGTGAGACTGTGATGACCATGTCATATCATATCAATCATCTGGATGACTGGTGAACAGAAATGATGACAAGGTCAAAGACTTTCACGATAAAGACCTCATCAAGATGACCTAAAAGTGATACTGATCAATATAAACACATGAGTATGACTGGCTGGAGACTGTCCATCATGGTGTCAAATGCTTCATACTGGAGTCAGTCAGTTAAATGCCATACGTGATACACACTTTGGGCGATCATGTCTCAAAAGAGACATGACTAACTGGTCAGAAGATTATCACACAGTAGGTTGCTATTGCTTTCTGCAGTAGACTGGTTGCCAACCAAGGCTATAGAATCCAATCTGTCCTATTATCTAATCCATAACTGGAGGAAAGAGACAGATTAATACCTTTCCCAAGGATATATGTGCATAAGTGAATGCAATGAATTCAACTGGAATTCAAACTCAACTCCCTGATTTGTCGTTCCAAGTCGATATCTGGAGTAGCAACAGTTAAAACATTGAGACAAACAGTTACCAGCTAGTCTTGTCCCAAAGACATGATTGCTACACATTTCAAAATCAGACCCAGATGAATCTCTCTTTTGTAAGTTTGTTAAATACAATGGACATTCGATAATAATCATGTTATTTCATGTAAATATTTCTCTATTTTTATCCAGATACAGATAGCTGTCACATCAGCAATGGCGGTTGCAGTACCTATTGCCTTCAGACGCCACTTGGGGCACAGTGTTATTGTCCACCTGGAGAAAAACTGAATGGATCAAAATTGTGCATGGGTAAATATATGGATTCTTGTAAATAAATCTTGATTTTTCCTATAACACTGATTTTATTAAAACTGGTTGAATGCTGTTTCAAATTGTAGGTAATTAGAAATATTCCGAAAAAAATCCTTAGCTAAAGAGATAAATCTTATTTGACAGATTGATAGAGAAGTTTCTGGCATTTTTTTTTTTAGAAAAATTTTTATATAAATTCATAGCATCGGTATTCAGCATTTTCCCTAGGTTGCAATGACAATTTTCAGCTAAAGTGGGTATTTCATCATATTAGGTTGAGATACACATTTTCAGCATTTATTTGATAAAATCTTTTACATATATATATATATATATACTCAGTTATGATCTGAGATTAAGGACAGGATGGTTAAATAAAATAAAGACAAGAGGAAAACTGTATTTTAAATCGCCAACACGTTTCGTCCTGTGATGGACTTTATCAAGGCAAAAAGACGAAATGAGCTTTATTCTAAATTACGTATCTATAAACGTATGGTTGCCAGCACTGTTTGTTTATAGATACGTAATTGAGAATAAAGCTCATTTCGTCTTTTTGCCTTGATAAAATACATCACAGAATGAAACACGTAGGTGATTTAAAATAGTTTTCCTCTTGTCTTTATTTTATTTAACCATATATATATATATATATATATATATATATATACACAAAAATCTAAAGTGAGCCAAAACCTACCGCGGTTTCACACTACGGATCGTCAGGGCAAAGGCTTTGCTCTACTTTTGTATATCTTCTTTTGTACTTTGTATCGAGCACTTTTTCTTGTGGTTGGTTCCGTTTGGGTTTTTTTTTTTTCTTTACTGCGGAGTATTGAATGTTTTGTTCTTGTTCCGCGGATTTCTTTTTTTTCTCCCCATTTATCCGACGCCTTAGTGCACCGGATTGTAACGGAATTAGGTTCTGTTTGCTAGTGGTTTTTTTTAAGGTTTATTTTAGTATAAATTTACGGCCTACATACTTACAGAGTCTATTTAGTTATTATTTTTATATATATATATATATACATATATATAATATACAAACTACAAGCTACTACAAAATTGTACATTTTGTTTCAACATTAAAAAAAACAGTGTGTCATCAGGTCGTTAATAATGATGGTAATAAACGTTATTTTTGAAAAAGAATTTTAAAAAGCACTTCCTTTTATTTTATTTTTGGAAATCTTTTTGTACGAGGTAAAAAGATATTAAAGAAGTTGGGGAAAAGTGATGTGTTACATTGAGGAGATAGTGCTGCCCTGGGTCAAGAGGGTGGCTGCTAGAAGATCTTATGTCTGGTAACAGGACTCTGCACCATGCCACACATGCAGCAGAACCCAGACATAGCTGTCAGGAAATTTTTGTGAGCGCAATTCCCCTTACATCTAGCCATCTAACTCCCAAGACTACAACCCCTTTGTTTATTACATGTGGGGTACAGTTGACTGAGAAATTAACAAAACTCCTTGTAATATCAAAGATGAACTGCAGGTAAAAATCATGGCAGCATTCACCAACAAGGAGAACATCTAAAAGAGTTGGAGGAGATTCCATGGTTGAGGCCAATGAATCGCGATTTTATTGAATAAATTTGCTAAGTAATTGAAGATATTTTTGTGTTATTTTGGTAAACATATTTTTGAAAATTTGAAGTCACATTGATTTTCATTGTTGTGATATTTAGACGAAAATTTACCCATCGCACCCTGTATATCTGTTAAAATTTGAAGTGTTATTTTCATCGTCATTTGAGCGACAATTTACCCATCGCATCCTGGATATCTGTTAAAATTTGGTAATATTTTCATTGTCATTTAAACAACAATTTACCCATCGCACCCTGTATATATTACTAGACAAAATGCTGCCTAATGTTTCATTTTCATTGAGATGACAATTTACTTATCGCATCCTGGATATCTGTTAAAATTTGGTAATATTTTCATTGTCATTTAAACAACAATTTACCCATCGCACCCTGTATATATTACTAGACAAAATGCTGCCTAATGTTTCATTTTCATTGAGATGACAATTTACTTATCGCATCCTGGATATCTGTTAAAATTTGGTAATATTTTCATTGTCATTTAAACAACAATTTACCCATCGCACCCTGTATATATTACTAGACAAAATGCTGCCTAATGTTTCATTTTCATTGAGATGACAATTTACTTATCGCATCCTGGATATCTGTTAAAATTTGGTAATATTTTCATTGTCATTTAAACAACAATTTACCCATCGCACCCTGTATATATTACTAGACAAAATGCTGCCTAATGTTTCATTTTCATTGAGATGACAATTTACTTATCGCATCCTGGATATCTGTTAAAATTTGGTAATATTTTCATTGTCATTTAAACAACAATTTACCCATCGCACCCTGTATATATTACTAGACAAAATGCTGCCTAATGTTTCATTTTCATTGAGATGACAATTTACTTATCGCATCCTGGATATCTGTTAAAATTTGGTAATATTTTCATTGTCATTTAAACAACAATTTACCCATCGCACCCTGTATATATTACTAGACAAAATGCTGCCTAATGTTTCATTTTCATTGAGATGACAATTTACTTATCGCATCCTGGATATCTGTTAAAATTTGGTAATATTTTCATTGTCATTTAAACAACAATTTACCCATCGCACCCTGTATATATTACTAGACAAAATGCTGCCTAATGTTTCATTTTCATTGAGATGACAATTTACTTATCGCATCCTGGATATCTGTTAAAATTTGGTAATATTTTCATTGTCATTTAGACGACAATTTACCCATCGCACCCTGTATATATTACTAGACAAAATGCTGCCTAATATTTCATTTTCATTGAGATGACAATTTACTTATCGCATCCTGGATATCTGTTAAAATTTGGTAATATTTTCATTGTCATTTAGACGACAATTTACCTATCGCACCCTGTATATATTATGAGGCCGAATGCCGCTTATTTCAGTCGTTTAAACGATAATTTACCCATCAGACCCCGTATATATTATGAAGCCAAATGCCGCCTAACATTTTAACTACATTTTGAAATTCGCTTTTATTACTTATTTCTTCACAGATGATAATGAATGTGAACCTCCAGGACATTGTAGCCAAAAATGTGTGAACACAATCGGTTCATTTAAATGTGAATGTGATATTGGCTATCAGTTACTCTCAGATAGACGTACCTGTCGAATTATAAGAAGTAAGTGATTTATAACTTTATTTTATTTTATTTTTTGTCAAATATACCCCAAAATTATGATTCAAAATTATTATATTCCTTAGATACTTAATTATGTATAGAATTTTTTTTTTTTTTCCTGAGGAGGGATAAGGAAAGTAATTCCTGTTACTTAATCTAGGGCTTAAGTTTGGAGATTTGTCATTTTGGCCCTGTTTGTTCTTTGGCTGTCTTGATTGTCTGAATTTCTCAGATAAGTTATTGACCTTATTCTAGTAATTATTCTGACCAATGCTGTCACTTATACAATATTTATCACCTAATTTTCGTGAATGTTCTTTCTACATTATCAAATATGGTCGACACTTATGGTAGGAGAGAAAATCCAGTAATTTTGTTTTTGAAGATGTGGAATTACAAATATACTTTCAATTAATCACACCACGAAATATATATAGATATATATATATATATTTTTTTTTTTTCTAAACATATGCTGTTAAATATAATAGACAATGAATGTCTATTATGTTTAATCATGAGCCGTTCTAAACGTCGTATTTTTGCTTTAATTTCAGTTGAAAATAAAGACAAAAATTCTCCAACATTTGGATCATTATTTATTGATTTTCTTCTAAGCTTTCGGCTCACATGAGCCATCTTCAGAGAGGTTGTTTGGACTGAAATATTATAACATCCACAATCACTGACGATTTTATTTTGTGTTGACATAAAACTCTACAACCACACTCTCCCGTAGACTTACATGTCATCTTTCTGATCAGAGTACTATTAAACAACATTTCTCTGAAAAACATAAACATGTAGGTAATATCAGACAGATTTTGGTCAACAATACGGTGATTCTTACACATACACATAGTAAGAGGAACCTGCAGATATTGGAGGCCATGTACATCAAATCGAAACAACCAACACTCAATAAAATCAACTTTAAATCCGGAAATAACATATTACATTGCATTTGACTGCATGGTTTTGTTGTCATTTCGCGCTATCCCGCGGTGTGATGTCATAAAACCGCATCGCAAATTTAAGAACTGTGTTTATTATTTTTGGTAACTATTGCTGTTGCCAAGCGGAGTTTTATGCCAACACAAAATAAAATCGTCAGTGATTGTGGATGTTATAATATTTCATGCCAAACAACCTCTCTGAAGATGGCTCATGTGAGCCGAAAGCTTAGAAGAAAATCAATAAATAATTATCCAAATGTTGGAGAATTTTTGTCTTGATTTTCACCTGAAACTAAAGCCAAAAACAACGTTTAGAACAGCTCATGATTAAACATAATAGACATTCATTGTCTATTATATTTAACAGCATATGTTTAGAAAATTATTTGCTGCCTCGATACACTATATATATATATATATATATATATATATGTATTTGAAGTGTGTGTGTGTGTGTATATATATATATATATGTATTTGAAATGTGTATATATATATATATATATATATATTTGAAATGTGTGTGTATATATATGTATTTGTGTGTGTGTATGTATATATATATATATATATATATATATATATATATATATATATATATATATATATGTGTATTTGAAATGTGTGTGTGTGTATGTATATATATATATATATATACTAGCAGTATAGGCCAGCATTGCTCGGGTGTAATGAAAGCTTTAAAACTAATCCATGGTCCTGGAGCTCAGACTCCTTGGACGTTGGCTTGGCACAAAAGACTAAAAAGCAATAGTTGTTTCCAGTTAAAGCGAAACCGAAGACTGAAAGAAAAATGAATGGATGCAAGTCAAATTTTTATTTCCTGCTATCGATATCAAATAAGTTTTTTTCGTCGTAAACTGAATTTTGAAGGCTAAATAAGTCCTCTGAGTAATGGTATCATGGCCGATACTAAGAACTACAATTATACCTACTTAGAGCCAAACCCGAAGCAAAAACTAAAATAAAAGGGCTGAAAAAAATACAGACATACAGGCAGATAAACAGACACACACACTAACATCTTGCCTTTTATATATATATATATATATATTATCGATTTTCTGCACTATTGTAATAACTGCAACCTTGAAACTTCTGAATATCGTTTCTTATGTCTTTGTCTATGAGTGTATCAAATTTGATTAAAATTGGACCACTCCTTCTATAACCCAATTTTTTTCGATTATCGATTTTCGATATTTATCGAGGGTACCTTGACACAGAACCTAGCTAAGAACACTCGCAGATGCTTAT